>JACAXG010000157.1:1108882-1410441 GCA_018881555.1 Amblyornis subalaris
CCCTCCACACCCAGCCAGGCTTCTCCCCGTGCCCTGTGGTGCAGCGGGTCACTGAGCTTAGAGCAAACTCAGAGAAAAGTTATATATGACAGGGAGACACCCCTGCAGAAGTTTAGTGAGAGATTTCAGCTTTTGTATAGGGACCACCTTAAGGGRTTTACTCTTCCTGGCCTTTTCCAACATTTTTCAAGTTCCAGTCTTTTCAAAATTCCGCCATTCCCAAAATAACATCTAAGGCAAAACAAAAAGAATTCAGTCCTTCTTACTCAAATCTGTCTTCTAGTTGTAGTTTTCTAGTTAAGACACATCAGCCCCTCACTCTTCTCTGTTCCTTTTATTGCAAAGTCATGAAAAAGAGAGGGAAATGTGGGAAGTTTGGAGTTTGCTGCTTCAGCTGAGTGTGACGCTGTGCTGAGTTTTGTACTCCTTTCATAACACACTAGAGTTAACTCTTGGCCCGGGCTTGCTGACTGAATTCCCCCTTTTTTAATGGAAGCTTCACCATCTAGTGAGCGATGACATCTGCTTGAAGGTGGTTGAGCTCTACCTGAACGAGAGGAAGCGAGGAGCTGCTGGAGGTAATTTGTCATCCCGCTGTGTCCGGGCAGCAAAGGAGACCAGCTACCAGTGGAAGGCTGAACGCTGCATGGCAGATGAGAACTGCTTCAAGGTGAGACCTTGCTGCCAGGGAACTTCAGAAAATCACTGAAAAACTTAAGAAAATCTTCCAGGTGGCACTTCACCTGGGAGAAGTGGGTTTGGAAGCTCCAAGGTGAGAGAGTGAGCAATATGGAGAGAAGGTATCAAAAGCAGAGCATAGACAGTGAGGGGACAGACTGGCTCACTGAGAAGCCCTGCTGCTTCTCTCCTAGCTCCTGTTTGTTGTCCAAATGACTTGTTGTGAATGTGCAGCGTTTTATTGTGAACCCCTGTGACCAATATTTTCTGTAACTTTATCACAGGTCATGTTTCTTCAGCGGAAAGGACAGGTGATCATGACCATTGAGCTGCTGGATACAGAAGAAACCCAGACAGAAGACCCTGTGGAGGTCCAGGTAATACCACAGTGACCATGGAGTCTGTGTACCACAAAGCAGATGTCTAAAAATGCTTTTCTGCTTTCTTGTTCCAAAATGTGAGACTTTGCCAGGAGGACAAGTTTGCCTGGGAGGTGGGAAGATGACATGTGGGTGCTGTGGTCAGTGACAGAAATGGTATATTAGCGAAAGAGTTTCAACATAAATCAGGCTCAGAATAAACAGCCTGAAAATAAACAGGTTCTTTGCAGTGATGTTTGACSTGATTAAGTGAATTCTCACTGGAATTGGTCTCCCTTGTGTAGCACCTGGCAAACTACATGGAGCAGTACGTTGGGGTGGAAGGAGCTCCCAACAACCAGAACGATGGCTTCCTCCTGAAACCGGTCTTTCTGCAAAGGTGAGCTGCTCCCTCCCCTGAGCCACACCTGCAGCAGCTGCTGCTGYTTCCTCCCTGCCCGTGTGCCAGTGGCTTTGGGTGCTGTGCCGACTCCGGGGAAATGCAGTGGCCTTTGAGGCCCAGAGGGGCTGCTCCAGGCCAGTGCACTGCACAAGGATGCTGAAGGAGAAATTTACAACCACTGCACTGATGTTTGGTCATAGAACTGCATTTGGAATGGAGTGGGGTAGATTCTGGATTAAATTCTGGGTCTACTTTGTTCTCATTTCACTAAATATTTGTCAGAGCGTACGAAGGGAGATCCTGGAGAGAGCCTGGAAACCGAAACGTGCAAATACAAGTCCCATACTTGTGCTGTGAGCCCTGTCAGCTTAGGAGAGCAGTTCACCAGGTGTGACACATGTTTTGTCATCCTTGCTTTGTTCCAGAAACCTGAAGAAGTTTCGCAAGTGGCAGTGCAAGCAGGTGAGGGCCCTGCGCAGCGAGGTGAAGAGCTCCTGGAAGAGGCTGATCGGGGTGGAGAGCGCCTGCAACGTCGACTGTCGCTTCAAGCTCAACACCCACAAGATGATGTTCATCATGAACTCCGAGGATTACATGTACAGGAGGGGAGCTCTCTGCAGAGCCAAGCAGGTACATCTCCCTTTTGCTCCCTCTGCAGCTCGGGCAGTAGCAGAGCTTGAGGGTGGGAGCCAAGATGCAGGTACCAATAAGGCTTGTGGCTGAATTCCTGCAAAATACACCCAGAAGTTACTACTCTGTGTGGGATGTAACATGGAGGAGAGCTGGTAAATGCTTTGTGCTTTGGATTAGTTCAGCAGCCTTTTCTTTACCACGCAARTTTTAAGTGGGAGTGGCAAACATTAGGAAATAGGGATGGTTAAACGCAGGCATGAGGTTTCCTGTTTCCCTGTTTGTGTTGTGCCCAAAGCACTGCACATCTCACAGAGAGCTGAGGGTTTCGGCTTCTCCCCCAGGAACCTCTTGGTGATCTTTGTCCTGCTTCCAGGTCCAGCCCATGGTGCTGCTGAAGCACCACCAGCAGTTTGAGGAGTGGCACAACCGGTGGCTGGAGGAGAACGTGTCCATGGAGGCCGTTGATGTGGTTCAAGACTGGCTGATGGGAGATGAGGACGAGGAGATGGTGCCCTGTAAAACCACGTGTGAGACAGTGAATGTCCATGGGGTGCCAGTGAACAGATACAGAGTCCAGTACAGCCGCCGTCCCGCTTCACCCTGAGCACCCAGACAAGCCACAGCGTTGCTGGTGAAGCACATTTACTATGAGAATAGTGGTGGGAATGCAATGTATGTATTAATGATATTTATCCAAACAGCATTTTACTTTGGATTATCATGTATTTTCCATATGGCATAGACTTGTCTCCTTGCAGTGTAATCCTCCAGCCATCATGAAGAGACTTTTAAAAGCTTTCTGGGAGGGGGCTCTTGGCATTGCCACACACTTTTTAGTAGTTTGCTGGCTTTAGGCCACTGCTGACCAGCTCAGTGAGGGGGTGAACTACCACTAGTGGCTTTGTTGGAGAGGTGGAGCTGGGCTGGTGTTCGAGCAGATGCTGGCAGCTGCTTCCACTTCGAAGGGTTTAATATTCCCTATCTTCCTGACTTTGTGCCGTCTTGGAGCCTGCAGAACTCTTCACTGTAACCTGGGAGTGCCAGCGGGCACAGCTTGGCAGCCCTGCTCTGGGCACCGTCCTTATCCCTGTGAACAAACAAGGCAACGGGTGACTCTTGTTCCTGGTGCTCTGGTGAGAAAAATGCCAAAACTGACACRGGGATGGCCAGCACCCAAGGCTCTGACTCTCCCTCATCAACCAAGTATTCTGGAGCATGAACTGCGGGGAAGGAACTCTGAGCTGCGGGGCCAGGAAGGGAGCGATTCCCAGCCCAAGACCCACCAGCTGCCGGTGTCGCTTTGGGAGCTGAGGACCTGCTGCAGACTCTGCCTTCTCCGTGGGGAGGAATATCCATGGGGAGGAATACCCATTGCGAGGTCTGGCCTGGCTTTTGGTTTGTGTTTTGCATGCTGATGGGCAGCTCCGGAGRTGGGCGTTTCCCGGCGTTTCCCGGTGCTTCGCTTCCCTGTGCGTGCCCGGCCTCCGGAGTTCCTCGGGGCTGCACCACGCCGGCGGCATCGGCAGATGGAGCTCCCGGAGCACAGCCGGGAGCTGGGCTTTGGCCCGTGGACTCTCCTGTTTCTGCTGGGTCAGCACGGGCGCTGGATTTGCAGGGACACATGGAAATCTGTGAGGAGCAGTGGGAGATCCAGCCACAACCACCATAGACGAGCTTTTCCACTGAAGCATCTGTACTGCTATCGAAGCTTTTTTTGCCATGAAACCTAACACAGCCTGCCCTGATCTGTGCCGAGCACTACATCTGACTTAATCTAGTGAGAAATCAAGGAAATTTAGTCGTGTCTGTCCTGCAGCCCCACTGTGACTTCACTCCTGTTTTCCAGGGGCCCAGGGCAAGCACACTGTCCGTGGAGTGTATTACAGCCATAACATCTTGAGGCATACCCAGCCTCCTTTCAGCTTTGCTTCCAACTTTTTCCTGGCTTTTGGGGCAATAACCCCCCGGCCTGAAACATTTTGTGGCTTTGATTTTTAGGTTATGATTTCTGCCAGACCTAAGGAGCAGCCTGTAGGATTTGTCCTGGGTTATTTCCACTGTACGACATTTGGTTTCGCAATTGTCTCACTTGACAGTAGAAAAATTGGCCTTTGGGGTAYGTTTAATAGAAAACTGTCCTGAGTCTTTGTCTTTTTTGCAAAATAATCTGTGGGAGGGAAGGAGGGAGGCCACTCTCTGGCATTCGTGGCCACTTGCACAACCACTGCCAGCAGAGACTTTTCATCAAGAACCCGTGTTCTGGCTGTCTGGGTCTCTGTTAAATTTTGGTTCCTGAAATGATCTGAAGGTTTCTCCCCTGCTCTCGTTGCAGGAAGTGATAAGAGGCACTGACCATGTGGCTCTGCAAGGGCTGGTGGGGGGGAGCAGGGGGACAAGCCCAGTGCAAAGCACAGTGTCCCCCTTTCCCTTCCAGCCAGCTCACCAAAACACACCTCAGTCCTGCTCACCTCTCTGCTGTCTCCCAGTGGAGATGACAATTGTGCCAAATTTTATGGTTTTATGATACAGAAAACTGTTTACTAGAAACTAGGTGGCAACTTGTGGCTTAAAACGCATTTGATTCCAGGTGTACCAAGGTGGGCAACACACCTGGGCACCGTCCTGTTCCATCAACCCATTCTAAGTGTACTTCAGGTATTTTTAAGCATCCTTATTTTGTAAACCTTATTTATAATCTGAACTGATTAAGCAAGACTTTTGCCCTTTACAGTGCTATTGTCTCAAAGCTGAGAGTAGCAAGGGATGTGAAGGGAATAACAGGCAGGTTTGAGAGGGGCTTGTTCATGTCTGAGGGTTTCAGCTGTGTATCTGCACGACCTTGAGTCAAGAGTTTGTTCTTCCATTTGTTTGAAGGATCTTTGCTTTTGGGCTTGTAATTGCTTTGCCAGCTCCTTGAATGTAGTTTTTTTTATATTTATTTGCACATTCAAGTAAAATAAAATATTGATTTTAAAAGTCTGCAGCTCTCACTGTTTTAAATTTCTTTTCAATTAATTTAAACTTTGTGATGACCCCCAGAATTGATTGTCTTGTACCTGAAACTGGATTTTAAATGGTAGAAAAATGCAATTGAAAAGTTGAATGAATTTCCCTTCAAGCAGTTCCTGGACAGGCTGGAGGATATGCTGATGCAGCTGTGTGTCAGCAAGTGCTCAGTGAGGGCGTGAGCAGTGCACTCCTGATGGAAAAGGGAAATACATTTCCTGCAAGGAGCCCCCAGCAGCAATCCCACGCAGGAGCTGGGGCTGCACTCATGTGGGTGCTGCCAAAACCTCTCCTGGAGCTGAGACCTGTGGCTGGAGGGGAGCAGGGAGTCCAGGGGGTGGCACAGTTGCTCCACCAGAGAGAGGTTCCAAAACAAAACATTGAAAAGGCTGGAGCTGTGTCAGGGGCTTGGGATGGGTATCAGGAAAAGGTCCTTCCCCCAGAGGGTGGTGGGCACTGAACAGGCTCCCCAGGGAATGGTCCTGGCCCCAAGGCTGCCACAGCTCCAGGAGCATTTGGACAACACTCCCAGGGATGCAGAAGGTGGGATTGTKGGGGTGTCTGTGCAGGGCCAGGGGTTGGACTGATGATCTTTGTGGGTCCCTTCCAGCTCAGGATATTCTGGGATTGTGTCCTGCCAGGGAGCATCTCCTTGCAGCCTTGTTTCCTCCTGGCAGCACCTTTGCCAGAGGTGAGGCACAGCCCAGGCCTGGCCCCAGGAATCACACACTGAACACAACCAAAGCTTGAGAGAAGGGACTGATTSCAGTTCCCAACCCCACAAGCACATCTGCTACAGGTTAAGACAACACAACTGCAACCATGAAAATAACCCTCCACCCGCCTTTCCCTCAACCTCCCCAAATTCCTGGGTAATAACATGTTTAACTGTGTTCCCTGTGAGCTCTGCACAACAAATGAATGAGTGGATTTTGCAAACTGAGCCGTAGTGATGTGACCCAGAGCTGATAGGAGTTTCCTTTACATCATCCCCAACACTTCYGTTGCCATAACAAAAGGCAGCTCCGCTCTCCGTGCAGCCCCCCGGTCGCTCACAGGGAAACAAACTGTTGTTCTCCCAATAACRACCCTCTGATGCATAAATTGCACGGAATAATTTGATTAAAACGATGGTGGTGGGGTCTCAGAGGACGCAGCCCACTTTGCACAAGCCTTCTCTTGGCCATCTCGCAAAGGGGACGTTCCCTGTGCTCGAGGGGAGGGATGCTCAGATGTGACATAAGAGCACTTGGGAGATCTCAGCGAGTGGACAGCTTTGGCAGCAACAAACAGCTTAAAAATATCCTTCAGGTTTGCAGGATGGAATGAGTGTAAATGGTTTGCTCAGTTAAATTCACAATTRCTGAAGGGAGTACCTGAGTTCAGCATTTAACATTCCAGGACTTGTTAAATGTGATTCTGTATCACAGTGGTGCTTTGAACCAGTGAGTCTGGAACTGTGTGTGCAAGCATAAGTTGAGTTTTTCTTCATGTTTTAGCCATTGCTCTGGATTACAACCAACCCAATGTTTCACCCATCCAATTCAAAGTCTAGCAACTCTTAACTTGTGCTAAAGAATGAATCCAAAGAGTCCTGGTGCTGAAAAGGGATGAGGATGATGATAGCTGTGTAGCCTCCACCCCAGTGTCACTGCCTTGCTGACAAAGGCCCCAAGGAAGCTATTCCATAACATCCAGCGAGTTGCAGCGATGCTAATAAGTGTAAAATATTCCCGGAAAATGTCCTCGTGGACTTTTACACTGTGAAGTGAAAATTGCAAGCAGAGAGTAGTTCTGAAAAACCTGCCTCCTCAGGAGGGCTGCAGCAGCCTGAGGCTGAGGAGAATGTGCGGAATAACCCGGGGAAAAGATTGTGTGGAATTCCAGCGGAACGAAAAAMCTGTGGGACGAGCAGAAGGGAGAGGCAGGGGGATTCCCTGGAGCTGTGAAATCTCGGGCTGACCCAGGGAGAAGGAGGGGAGCTGGCGCTGGCAGAGTCAGGAACTGTCCGAGGCTTGAGGGCACCTTGTCCGTGCACAACCTGCAGAGACAGCTCTGGGTTGCTGCTCAGGAACCCTCTGGAGCCGCTGGAAYGGAGCAGCAAGAGTGAATTCCACCATTTACCCACCACAGTTTGCTCTTCCAAGCCTCCAAGAYGTATGGGACAGGCCAGGTGGTGTCCGTCCCCTCCCTCTGAGCTTTGAAATCCCCAGCCTGTTTTCCAGCATTACATCTTTCGGGTTCAGAGCCATGGAATAAAAGAGCGCCTGCTCCCAGGAGATGATCTATTGCACAATGAATTACTTTAAAACCAAATTGTTACCCCACAGGGCAGGGATCACACGACTTAAAGAGATGTTAACAAGCCGTGACAAACCTCTGGCATTAGAATTTTCAGGCAAGCTGTTCTGCATCTAAGGCAGTCACTAAAGATCACACAGCATCTGAAAAATGAAGGATACAGCGATGAGTAACCCCTCTCTGCTCCACTCCAGAGACCTGCCCATAGGAAGCAGGGCTGTGATTTGCACACTATCTGAACCTGATTATGGCTAATTTTTTGCATACAGAGCATGGAAAGGATCCTGGCTGAGGCATGGAAAATATGTGGCCACATGAGTCATTCTGTAATGGTTCATAAATCCTGAGAGAATCACAAAAGCAAAACATCTAACATTGCATCTTCCCTCTCCCTGCCAGTGGAACTCCACCTCTCGACACGCTCGGCACAAGGATGTGGGAATATGGTGAAAGCAAAGGAAATAGGATCATTTTCTCCTTGGAATAGAAGAATCTCATCAAACAGCAGCCAGGCTCAAATTTGCAACCTTCACAGAAGAGGCCATTCATAAGCCAAGGAGAAAGAAATGAGCTGCTCCTTGGGTTGCCAAACCAAATTTACAGTTCCTACTGCCTGGGCTCYAGCTCCTGGCCTTCCTCCCCTGCAGAGCCAGGCAAGGACTGGAGAGAACAGCCCAAAACCCAGCAACCTCTCCAGGCATGACCTCCTGTCCCACTGGCCGAGGCACTTGATGGCCAGGGCTGTGCTGGGGCTCTGACACAGGAGATGGAAAAGGATTTGGGAGCTTCCCAGCTTCTGTGCAGAGCAGAGCACAGAAATTACTTACTCAGGGGGTTAGACATGGGGAGACAAGGAAACAAAGGATCTTAAAGGCTCAGGTAACATTTGCCAGTCCTCTTGCAGCATTACCTGAGTTGCCCTCTGGGCACAACCAGCAGCTCCATGTGCTGCTCCAAGTTCTTATCCTGGCACAGTCRGGATTGTGCAGGGTGGGACTGCTCAACTCTGGGAAAACACGGCTCTTTGTGGGGCAGGAGTGACTGGAACTCCCCATTATCTACCCAACAGCAGGGACTTCCTGCGTGCCCTTTGCAGGCCCCTTTCCTGCGGGATGGAGCTGCTCTCCCTGTCCCAGTGGTTTATCAGCGGAAGCAAAGTGTCTCCCTCACTCTGCCACTTACCCTTGGTATGTCATGGAGCTCGTGCTGCTTCTTTCAACTGCAAATAGCTCCAACCCAGAGGACTTTTAATCATCCTCTGCAGTAAAACCAAGAAGGTGCAGGAGCTTCATCCCCTGTTTAGCCAGGGAGCAGGAGCAGAAGCAAAAGAGCAGAACTCTGAAGGGCCTGGCCTGATCTGGACGCTGCAAGGCTGACACTAAAACCCTTCAACTGCCAGAACACAGGTCTGCAAGAGTCCCACGTAATCCCTGGGAGCTGGGGAGGTCTGTGTGATCTGCAGCTCTGATATCTGGGATATCCTCCTGTTTGTAGTACCAGTGTTGTGACTCAGGGTTTGGGAAAAGACCTCGGATCACCCACAGAGCCACARACCTCTGCAGTGGAAGGATGCTCGGCATTCCCACGGGCAGAGGCGCGTGGGTTCAGTTTGTGTGCAAACTGCATCAACTCTGACCACATTTGTTATTTCCAGGAGTATTCCAGGGCAGGAAGGAGACTCAAATGAGTCACTTGAGCCATCGTCTCACTCTGAGGATGAAGTGCAGCTCTGAAATACTTTGGATCTGGATAAATAAGCCCCTCCCTGTCCCACATTCTGACGTTGGAGTTGTCCAGCCTGAGCTTGGGCAGCCCACGCTCGTGCCTGTCGTGACAGCCCCTCCATTCCCTCATCCTTCCCGGGATAAGCCCTGTTGCTTCCGAGAGTTAAGGACCAATGGGAGGAAATGCGTAAGCAGGGTCACTGATGCTGCTGTTCCCACCCAGCTCTGGCACTGCAGTGTGGCACTGGATCCTGCACTAGAATGGGAATCTTCGGGAGTGRGACCCTCTGGAGTGGGACCCTCTGGAGTGGGACCCTCGGGAACAGGCGGCTGCCACACAATCTCCTCCTCTGCTGTGCCTTCTGGGGACTCTGCCTGGCCTCGGACTATGATGGTGAGTGTGTGTCTGTGGGTGAAAAGCTGCTGCTTGTTAAAGTACTGGGTACCTTTGTAAGATCCTTGAAAATTCATTTTTTAATGATTTCATGCGGGAGGATGCTCTGATTGAGCTTTGTGCAGGCTCCAGTTGAAGCAGGAGGTGACAGAAGGTGAYGGGGGTGATAGAGGCGATACAGCAGAGAAAGAAGCTGGGGTGGAAGAAACTAGAAAGAGAAAGAAACAAATAGAGGAGCAGTAAACTAGAGAGTACTTGAAAGCCAAATCCTTAGCTAATTAGACTTCCACAGCCATGACTTTACACTGGAGTGGCTCCAGACCTTTGGATTATTGTGAAAGCTGGGCAGAGGAATTGTTCTCTGGCTTTCCAGGCCTGTTCATGGCTGTACAGGGGAACTGCTCTCTGGCTTTCCAGGCCTGTTGATGGCTGTACAGAGGAATTGCTCTGGCTTCCCAAGCCTGCTGATGGCTGTACAGCATCACAGTCCGTTGCGAGCTATGGGAAACCACACGACAAAGGAATTGGGTACATTCTCAGAAAGGTTGCTGAGGGTGACTCCTGCACACCTAATTCTGTCTGCCCGCCACACAACAGCCTTTCCAGAATACTCCCAGTTGTAGGGACCCCAACAGAAAAGGCAAAGAGCAGCCTTTGGGGTGGGCTCTGTGTGCAGCCTCCACAGAGCCTCCAGCCCGCTCTGCCGGGTGAGTAACAGGTTGCCTTCCCCTCCCAGATTACTCCCAGAACAGCACCAACGAACAGGCCACGACCCCAGAGGTTACCCCCTGTCCCCGAGCCATCCCGGGGGAAACGGCCACCATCAACAACGTCACCTTCCTGCAGCTCCCCGAGGCCGCGCGGGCCCAGCTGGGCAGCGCCGTCACCGTCCGGCTCATCCCCAGCCTCTACAGCCTGGTGCTGCTGCTGGGGCTGCCCTCCAACGCGCTGGCCCTGGGGGTGCTGGCCACCCGCGCCGAGCGCCTCACGGCCACCGTGTTCCTCATGAACCTGGCCGCGGCCGACCTGCTGCTCGTCTCCGTGCTGCCCTTCAAGATCGCCTACTACTTCCTGGGGAACCACTGGCCCTTCGGGGAAGGGCTGTGCCGCCTCACCACCGCTTTCTTCTACGGGAACATGTACTGCTCCGTGCTGCTGCTCACCTGCATCAGCGTGGACCGCTACCTGGCCGTGGTCCACCCCTTCTCGTCCCGCGCTTTCCGCACGCCCGCCTTCGCCGCCGGCACCTGCGCCGCCGTCTGGCTCTGCGCCGCGGCCCTCACGCTGCCCCTGGCCCTGCAGCGGCAGTCGTACCCCCTGCTCGGGGCGGGCCTCACGCTGTGCCACGACGCCCTGCCCCGCCGAGAGGACGACGGCTTCTACTTCCACTACTTCGTSGCGCTGGTCGCCTGCGCCTTCCTGCTGCCGCTGCTGCTGCTGCTGCTCAGCTCGGCCGCGGTGCTGGGCGCGCTGCTGCGGAGCGGCCGCCGCTACTCCCACGCCGCCAAGCTCACGGCCCTCGTGGTGCTCACGCTCGTGGCCTTCTACGCGCCCAGCAACGTCCTCCTGCTGGTCCACTACTCCAGCCCCTGCTCCCGGCTGCACGGCCGCCTCTACCTGGGCTACATGGTGAGCCTGGCCGTCAGCACCTGCAACAGCTGCGCCGACCCCTTCGTCTACTACTACGTGTCCGAGGATTTCCGGGAGAAGGTGAGGAGGGGGTTCTTCGGCGGCAGCAAGAAAACCACCGCTTCCCTCAAGACCTCCAAGGAAACGCTCCCCCGCTCCAAGCACTCGCTGGTGTGAGCCCCCGGCCCGGCTCGCTGCTCCTAACACACCGTGGGGATAAGAGGAAGGCAGCGCTGGAATGCCACAAGTTTCGTCCCAGCGAGCAGCGTTCCCCAGGAGCCAAGTGCTTCTTCCTGTCTGCACAGATAAGGCTGAATAGAGCCGGGCCRTGGGATTCTTTGGGAGGTGTGGAGTCCAGACAAGATGCTGAACACATACACCCTTTACTGGGACACTGCCCGCAGCTTCTCAGCTGGTCACACACCACCAGGGATGTTCTTACCCATMACCTGGGTCTGGTTTCCCTAATCTTGCCCCTTGATTGCTATCTGCCTTCTAGTCCTGCTCCTGACTTGCTCGCTGTCCTTAAATGCATACTCCCTTCCCCTAAAACTSAAAAAGATCAAGCACTGCAACAGCAAATTTCTAAATGTTTCAAAAGATAGTCTCCTGAACTAAAACAGTCTGTCAAGAGAGTGCAGAGCMCTGGCTTGCRTAGCAAAGACAGTCTTGGCTTGATYTGTAAGTAACCCCRCAGTAMTGTCARCCTACTGTTGGTAAGAGGTGTAAAAATCCCATTCACTCATCCCTGTTTTTTGCAAATGACCCTTGGCATCCACCATTTCTTTGAGGCAAAGGTTGTATTAATGGATTTTGCAAAAAAAATTATGTCTCTTGAAGGGAAATAGTAAAGCAGGAATTGAGCAAACCCTCTGGTACTCCACACTTCCTTTGTGAAATGCCACCCACAGCCAAAAGAGGTGCTCAGGTTTGTTGCTTATTGGACCCTGCTGCAAATTTGACAAAATGCAGCCAGCTCATCTCTCAGACACAACTGGGRCACAGCCCAGCAAGCAGCCAGGTGGAAAATGAGCAATAAACCTCCTTAGAGCTCCTCAATTCTTTCGTTTTCCCAGCACGGATTTGACAGCCTAAAGCGCGAGTAAGAGGCAGACAAGATCGTCTTAAAATCAGTTTTTAATAAAATATTTATCAGAATCTAAAACAAACACTTTTCTGGACTCAGACTTGCTAAGATGCGTTGTGAACAAAACAAAAAAATGGTCAGAGAGCTGTTTRTGTGTACCTGTGTGAGCGGGGGCAAAAGGCAGGTGAAAAACCAGAGCCGGGCTCCGGGTGCTGGGCACTCAGTCAGAAACAGCAGGGACTAAMAAAAAACCCAAAACCCAACCCAAGCTGAAGTTTGCTAAATAGTTGCTCTATTCACAATAATGAAAACCAGGTTATTGTGCATTAAATGTCAACAGTCTGTGAGCAAAGCAAGTGCTGGAGTGTCGAGGACGTTCTTCAAGCAAGCTGAACATTCTTCTGGTATTTGTTTTCTACTGAGGCTGATTAARAAGGAGGGGAAGAGGCAAGACCAAAACACTAGGACAAGAAAGAACAAGGGARCTATTGCTTTAAAATAAATACCATCGTAATGATTACTCTGCATAATGTACAGTTACAAATATATAAATATTAATTTTCTTGAAAGGATTGCAAGCATCAATCACTGATAACTAGCACTGCTGCAGCTATTCAGTCACATAACTCGATGGAAGAAGCCATTTCTGTGTCTTTCAAACCCACTGGCACTTTTCTCCTTTTGCAGTGAGGGACCATCAGGAAAAGGAAAGGAGAAGCATCTCTCAGACAGAGGGAGGCAAATGTCTSTGAGTCAGAAACAACCCAAAGCAGCAGCAGCTGCTGCTGGCCTTGCTGGCTTTGGCTTTCCAGCACCCAGTTGGTCTTKTCCTTGGTGGAAAAAAAAATAAAATCAATCCTTGTCTCTAAACTGACTGGCTGAGGTGCACAAAGTGGGAGCCTGAGATGTCCTTGTGCTCTCAGGGCCAGGAGGGAGACTGATCAGAGCCTGTCAATGGCTCTGAGCCTGTACAGCTGGGCTGTGTCCAGTGGTTCTCAGGGATCCAGTCCTAAACTGTCTCTATTCCAAGGAGGATGTTGAAGAATGGAGAAAAAATAATCTATGATTTTTTTTCTCCCCTAGATAAGAATTCATGATGATTACAGGAAACATGAACAGCAAATGCAGGACAAGGGAAAGCTCTGGACCATCAGCTGGGGTGGAGAAGAGAGCAGAGAACTGCTCCTTTATTCCTGTGCTGGGGGGAAAGGCAACCACAATGGTGTAACTGCAGGTTCCTTGATTCAATTCCTTAAATAAAATCACCTTTTTATTTTTTTTTTTTAGCTACAAATTGGAGTTAGTTTGGTGTAGCAAGAGTGGGGGGAGGCAGAGGCTGCCAAGAGCAGATGGACTGGAAGTGCCAAGGCTGGGAGGAAGCACTGAAGGTGAAGTCAGGATCCAGAAACCCTGACACACATCACCTCCCACACACTGCCCTGCTCTGGCTGGCTCTAAGGACACCAAGGCTGCTCTKCCTCTGCCTTCTGAGGGTCCAGGTYTCTCTGGCCTACTTTGAATTGTAAAACAGAGGCAAGACTCCTCTGCCTTAAGCAGATGAGTGCACACAGAGACCCCTCAGACGAGGCCATGATTGATGGGCTGGCACCACCAGCAGGAATTATTTACCTGGCAGCAACAGGGAGATGTCTGCATCTGGAATTAGGACAGTACATGTCCCAAAGCCTGAGGAAAGTGAAGAAAGTCAGGTTTAATTTTTGGCTGGAACTCTCACCCTCACCTCCTTGGGCCCAGGGGGGAGGTCTGAGTGCCCAAGGATCTGTGAGAGGACCAAGTGACATGGAATTACCTCAAATATCTCTCCAGAAGCATTCAGTGGGTATACAAAGACACACAATGGGTGAGAGCAGGAAAGGAAAGCCAKAAAGGGACTGAGGACAGGAGATTGAAGACTCCAGAACACAATTCCCATCTCCTGGATGAAGCCAGTCACACAGACATTACCAGGGTGACCAAATGTCTCATTCTCCCAACTCCCAGCACTAAACAGCTGAAGCCTGAACCAGCAAACAGCAGGGTTTGGATTGTGCAGCTTTGAGATTTAGAAAAGGAAAAAAAAAAATCTTGTTGCAGCTGACACTAGGTCTGTTATTTACCCAGGGATAAATATTGACTCAGTCCTGTGTGTGTACACAATAGCCAGTGCCTGCCAGGACAGTTGCTTACAGGAGGTGGAATTTAGTTTAAAGGCATTTATTTACCTGCCAGGCAGGAATGCAGCTGCCAGCGCTTCCCCAGGGAGAGGGCAGGATCTGCCCCTGCACACCCCAGACASGTGGCAGAGCCCTCAGCCCTGGGCACCCAGAGCAGCAGCCACAGCAGGACCCTGGGAGGAGAGCTGGGAGCAGCCACGAGGGAAGGATGGCAAAGCTGCCAGCAAGGCAGTTCTGAAATTCCTGGGAACTTCAAGACCCAGACCTTCATGGTGTCGGCTGCATTCTGCAAATGTCTGGCCCCAGACAAAAAGGACTGGAAAGTACACATGCCCAACCTCTGGGATACCTCCTGGTTTGTCCCCATGTGGACATTTTTCTGGAATAAACTTGCCTTTATTCTGGAATGGAATGTCTATACTGGGATGTATTCTTGTCATGGTTCCTGTGTAAACAAGCCTTAAAAATGAATGGAGCTGGGCTTTTTTTTTCTGTTTCCATTCACCAATAAACACCCTCAAAAGGAGTTTCCACCCTGCTCTGGGTCCTGGTAACAATAGAAGTGGGAAGATAAAATATTAACACTATTTTGCAAGAGGCAATTGCATGTAACTCCTCCAAAGAGAACAATGCTGCTCCAGGCAGGAAGGGAAGCTAAAAAATCTTGGCTCCTGCACTTTTGGAAACACAAAGCTTGTCTTTTTAGTTTTGCCACGTTGCTTGGGGCAGGTCAGACTAAGGRAGTCCAGCCTGTGGCACCAGGGATTGGTACTGCCCAACAGAGCCAGGGCCTGGACAGGGAGCACCAGGACCAGAACACAWTGTGCTGGATCCCAGTGGGAGCAGAAGAAAAGGGATTGGTGAAGTCAGGCAAACATTTAAAAGGGCTGTGCCTTGGTCAGGTTCATTTTCAGGCCAGGGTTTGAGGAGGAAAGGGGCTGAGAAGGCTGCAAGCAGCCCCTGTCAGCACATAGTGCAACACAAAGAGGGCTCCCCCACCTCATCCTCGCCACTGCTGGGGCTGCAAACTCCCACCTGAGGCCTGCAGACATCAGCAGACACGGAGCCTTTCAGCCCTGGCAGTGGATTTCAGTTTTCTCTTGTAAAATTTTACCTCTCAACAGCTTCCCTGAATGTGGAGCCACAGGGAAGTGCTTCTCTTTTGGGTGCAGTAGGCTGATGGGCTGGGGAAGATGAGCAGCCTCTTGCTATGTCATAATTGGCAAAACACACTGATTTTTATTATTACAATTTGAGCAAAAAACTTCTCAGCCATCTTTCCTCAAACAGCAGCTCAGCTAAGCACAAGGCCTGGACTTAGCTTCTAAGTGTAGCTAGGAAATGGCATTTGCAGAATATCCTGATAGCAGAGAAAACACTTGGAAAYGCTCTATAGGTTTGAATTCCAGCCCCTATTTTTCTCACCTAGAGGGCACAGCATATTGGTCTCCCRTCGCTGGAAGGGCTCCAAAGAGGATGCACAAAAGGCAGGAAAATGGACAGAAAAATAACGCTGAGTGTCCCCCTTAGAGCTCCAGATCCGCCCCGTGGGGCAGCAAAGCCTACAGTTCTGAGGGCATCAGGAAGTAGTCATCATTCGGATTCTGTTCTGCAGCAGGTCGTCTGTAGGAACAAACTCATACAGGAGTTGATTCTGAGCCTCTTCTCTTTATTTAAATTATGTGTTTCTGTCGGAGAGAGAACACAGGGAAGACAAGTCACCTTCCTGTCATGTGCCTTTGTGAGACACCTCTGAGGGCGGGCAGGGAGAAGCTGAAAAGGTCACAGAGCTGGAAGGGACCCACAGGGATCACCAGTCCAACCCCTGGCCCTGCACAGACACCCCAACAATCCCACCCTGKGCATTCCTGGGAGCGTTGTCCAAACGCTCCTGGAGCTRTGGCAGCCTTGGGGCCGGGACCATTCCCTGGGGAGCCTGTTCAGTGCCCAGCACCCTCTGGGGACAGAAGAACCTTTCCCTGATCTCCATCCCAAGCCCCTGACACAGCTCCAGCCGTTCCCTGGGCTCCTGTCCCTGTCCCAGAGCAGAGCTCAGCCCCTGCCCCTCCGCCTGCCCTCGGGAGGAGCTGCAGCCCCCGAGGAGTCTCTTCTCAGTCTCCTCCGTTCCAGCTACACAGACCAAGCGAAAGGGCCACTTGTCCCACTGGGGACGAAGCCACAAAGCCTTTTACAGCTGCCCTAGCAAGATCCCATTCCCGGTGATCCCAAAGAGGGCAGCYAGGCAGCTGTGAAAACACCCCTTCTGAGGAACCAACCACCCTCGAGCCAGCACAAGGACACCACAAGCTGGCTCTCCAAGCAGACCCCTGACCCTGCTCMGGGCTCACCATTCCGCTGTGGTGGGCTCTCCCTGGATCCTGTCCCCTTCCCGGAAGGTGCTGGCCGTGGTCAGCTCTGCCACCACCTCGAACGCGTCGGCTTCGGCGGCGAAGGCGTCGGGGTCGTACTCGTAGGAGTAGTAGGACAGGTCTGTGTGCAGGGGGGGCCCCTCCTCGGCTGCGGGGGGAACCAGAGCTGCAGGAGCTGCGTCCCAGCACGGCCACGGAGAGGGGGAATGGGCAGGAGAAGGAAGGGATTTTAGTCAGGGAGGGCCRGACACGAGGGAGGGAGGCTGCAGGTGGCAGTGGAACCTGCGCGTGTTTGCTCGGATCGACAGGGGAGGGGAAGAGCTGCTGTAAAGAAGAGTCTTCAGGTTCCCAGTCTGTGATGTGGGCAGTGGGATAAAGTGAAAGGAAAGAGGTGGAAAAAGGGCAAACAAGGGGGAAAAAGGGGGAAAACCAAGCAGGGAAAAAGGGGAAAAACTAAGGGCACGAAAAGCCAAGGCGGGGGGGATATGAGAAAAAGCAAGGAGGGGAAAAAGGGAAAAAGCAAGGGGAGAAAAAGGGGAAAAACAGGGAGAAAACAAGGGGGAAAGAGAGGAAAAACCAAGGGGAAAAACAGGGGGAAAACCAAGGGGGAAAAAAGGGGAAAAACCAAGGGGGAAAAAAGGGGAAAAACCAAGGGGGAAAAACAGGGGAAAAACCAAGGGGGAAAAAGGGGAAAAACCAAAGGGAGAAAAAGGGGAAAAACCAAAGGGAGAAAAAGGGGAAAAACCAAGGGGGAAAAAGGAGAAAAAAAGCAAGGAAAAGGGCCATGTAATTTGAAAAAACCTCAAAGTCTCCTTTTCAAGCACATAATTAACTGAGGTGCTGAAGTTTGGACCAGCCATTCCGAGGGCTGCACACAGTGAGAGAAAAGTGTCATGCAGAGGGCAGATGTCCCAGGGGAGTTGTCACTCTGCACCCTGCAAATCTCTGCTCTGACCAGGTCCAAGCCAGGCATGTCAGGAAAGGAGAGCCTCATCCATATGGGGATGTGTTCTGTGTGCCCTCATCTGAGCATCATTTCATAAAACAGGTGACAAAGCTGGAGGGAGAYCCTGAGGGAGCAGCTCACTTGCTGCACACCACAAAAAAGGACCAGTTTAGGCAGCCAAATTTCTTTTCAGCCCAACRAGGATGAAGATTTCAGCACAAGAAGCCAGGAACACACAGCAGAGCCCTTTGCTTCAGGCTGAACGAGCAGGAGCTGAGGCACATCTGCCCCAGCACGGTCACACACCACTGAAACTTCCATCACTCCATGGATGGACAGACACAGCACAACCAGGAGCAGGAATTTCTCCTCTTCCCACTCTCTCCAGTCTGTCCTGACCCTGGCAGGACCCTCTCCCAGCACACACCGGGCTGTGCCTCCGGGCTGGGTGACTGCTCCCTGCCCAGAGGGATAAACCTTCTAGGAATAGCAGTAGAGCCATGTTTTCTGAACTGCTCCTCGAGCCAGCTCAGCTGTCCATCCTTCCTGTTTGCTCTCTGTGTACACTGCTCTAATCCAAACCAAAGCAAGCACTGAAGCAGAATTATTGCAGGGAGGGAAAGTCCCCCGCCCGCCCCAAGCTGGCTTTATTTAAAGAGAACACTCATCAAGGCCTCTGAAAACGTTTGTTCTCTAGAAATAAAATATCTGAAGGATCTTCCCCGTTGCCTCCCACATCCTCCCAGCAACGGGCTCGGCCCTGGGCAGGGGAGTCAGGCTCTGCTCACTCCTTCTTGGCCTCCTCCCTTGGAGGACCTGCCAGCTCATGAGCTCGTTCTATGAATGGATGATTGCTGTCCACCGGGGACGGGATTAACATCACAGGCCTAACTCTTCCCAGGAATTCAGCACTGGAGGCRAAGCAAAGAGGAGAGGCCGACGTTTCCTGCTGCACACAAACCACTCCCCCAGCCCCAAATGTTTGTGCCGAAGCCAATGTTTGCTGAACAGCGATGGGGGGAAAGGAACAGTGGCCCTGGGCCAGTCCAATCAATCCTGACAGAGCAGCAGCTCTGTGGATAACATGCCAGCCAGGGAATTTCAGGGATGACTCCACCTGGAAGCAGAGCTCACGCTGGTGTTCCTGGTAGGAGCTGGTGCGAGGGATGGCGTTTAATTAAAAAAAAAAGATAACAACCACCACCAAAAAAAAGCGTCACAACTGCACCTAGAATTTTCTTCCAGTTCCAGCTATTGGTCCTTCTAACTGCTAGAGGAGAACCATGCWAAGGACAGGGCTGGGGCTGTGAAAGAAACCTGAGCCCCAGCACTGCTGCCCCACACACTTGGACAGTGTTTTCCACCAAAGCCATACAGAATCCCATCACTGTGATGTCAACATATTGTCCTCCAACACCAGTGGCTGTGCCTCGAGTGCCTTTGGAAGAGGAGGTTTAGGCAGCCTCAGAAGAGACTTAATGATCTATGGAAGCAATCAAAGCATCACTTCAGCAGAGAGGTGGTTTCAGAGCTACCAGGGATCCCCAAGGCTCTGAAATTCCCCCAGATCCTTGTAGTCAAGAGTGACAACGATCTCAGGAAAGCCACAGGCAGAAAGGCAGTGAGATTTTGATACTCCAGTTATTAAGTCAGCTCCTGCTCCAGGGTTGTCAATCCACATAAATGCTGCAGCAGGCTGGGAAGGCACACGAGCACAGCTTCGGTGCTGAGCCAGAGATGTTTCCTTTCTACTTGTCAAAATCCTGTTCCACCCTTTGGAGACTCAGTAATTCACCTGTGAGAAGGAACAGCTGAGGAAGGGGATTCACACAGGACTTATTCCAGCTGAGTCTTTTCACCCTGCAAACTTCCCTCTCAATCAAGAGGATCTACAGATGCAAAGAGGATCCACCCATCCCATCCATACAAAAAAAAGGCTGCAGTTTCAAGGTCAAACCTCAGCCATTCTGCCTCGCTGCAGACTTTGGAAAGGCACTTTAAAATGTTCTGACAGCAGCTGGGTGCTGCAAGGAGCACTGCAGCCTGACCTTCCAGGACCCTCTGCGTTCAACTGCTCACCTTGAACAGCTGGAATTTATTCCAGCAAACCCACTGGTGAGTGTGTAACTTCCCCGTGGATCTGTGTGTGCCAGAGGGAGCCCCAACACACCCTGCAATTCCCACTGCTCGCTGGGAGGCAGCTGCTCGTTCCCACTGCTGGGTAACACGGACAAGAGCCTCAGTGAGAGCATCCATCACCTCAAGCTGAGCTGCACAAGTCTCGTGGCAAATGCAGGAGGGTTCCAGACAACACAAACACCACGTGCTCCTCCAAGGACGGGGCATTTCCTGAAGATTAACACACTGAGGTGTTTTTTTTCAGCAACCTGCCCTAAGCTTGATTTGGCTCCTGGAGTTTTGCATCCTTTTAGGAAATCACAGATTTAGGCACGGCTCAGCAGAGCCCTCGCTGGAGCACCTGAGCCGACTTAACCCGATCACATGCTCGAGTGCAGCGAGCCCAGGAGAGCGTGTGTGAGGAGGGGCTCATTCATTTGTTACACTTTGATTCATGTCCCGTGTGCTTGACCTGAGAGGAGCCCGGGGGATTAATGAAAATCACATGCTGGGCGCTTTTCCTGGGGCAGGATTTAGTGGSTTTTACTGCTGAATGCTCACTCTGCCATGGCTGCTCCCAGCTCAGCATCTTCCTGCCAGCAGATTTGGGCACTCCCAGATCCCAGGGCAAAGACAGCTCTAAGTGCTTGTGCTTTGACAAACACCCTTATGGCACTGGGGTTTGTCCATCTAAAATCTGTATAACAACGTCACATACAAAAAAACCAGATTTTTCCCTGTGATATCCTCCTAAGCCAACACTGCTTCTGTCCCTTGAGAACAGAAACCAGAGGGGGATTTCCCTTTGACAGATACYTGAGTGCAGATTATTTCAGAAACTCAGTTCTGCACATTTTTTGGATTGTGGATTACCATCAAGTTCCATTATTTTTTTTCCCCCCAGGTAATCATATCCTTACTAACAAATTTTTAGTTGAAAATAACATAATGGCAGTCCCACTTTGCAGACCTCAGTACGGCCTCACATTCCARCAGTGCCCTACTGAACACTCTGGGAATGCTGCTTTAAAGGGTTCACATTGCAAGAGTTTCCATGCTGAGTACATGGCATGTGCATGGAATAAAAGGCAATAAGCATCCATCTCAGTTATCCCAACAGCCAGCAATCTGATATTGATGCAATCCAGGAAAAAAAAGGGAGGGGAAAATAGTAGAGACATTAAACACTAAGACTGTATGACCTATAGAAACTGCCATGATGGAATATTCACCATGTTTTTACACCTTAATAAGAAAACTGCCCATCAGCTGCTGTTCAGAAGGGAAAGAACAGGATGGTGCCTCATGCTGGACACGTGTTAGTCTCACTCTAGTGCACAAGGAGGACATGAGGAGGCACAGACACTTCTCCTGAAGAATTAACTTGTTTCACCGATTTGTCGAGAGAGTTAGAGTCCAGGGGAAAATTAATGAGTGGAAAGCAGCCAGGAAAAATCTAGTCCAGTTTATTTACTAGAAACAGCATGAAACAAGCTATTCTATTGACCCTCCACTGCTTCTTGGTGAGATTTATTGTGAGCCATGAGCGAGTCCGACGCGAGTCTTGGAAAAAAGTGCACGAACATAAGCACCAAATAAAATGAGCAGCCAAATTCCTGGCTACTCCATCCACTGACCTTCACATTTTTGTTCACTAAGGCCCTTTATTCCAAACAGCAGCTCTGAGAGGACCAAGACTGCCAGCTCCATTTTTGCACAGAACTGCAGGGACAAAGTTAATCCACCTGGATTCCAGTCCCTGCAATGGTTGGGGCTGTTGTCACGTCCTGCTCAGCTGTTTGTTGAAACACTGTACATCAGCCTGGTTTTAAATGTGATCTTTCCAGCTTAATTGTGGAAGAAAAGATCACAGGGAGTGTGTTGTTCAAACATTCCCAGGCTGAGAAAATAGGAGGGTCACTTGCCCACTCCTACAAACAATTACCTAAGTCCTGCAGGTGCTGAACTGAGCAGGATTCCTGCAAGATTTCCCAAAAGGAAAAGGACTAGGAGAGCTCTCTGCTWTTGAATAGTTCTCACCCTCAATTTCCTTGATCTCTTCATTTTTTTTTTCTGATTTCTGAATATTCTGTCTTTTCTATAAGATGAAGACATTCAGCATTTTTACTTAAAATGTGCTTGAGAGCCATCTAGAATTTCTACAGAGATAGGACAAGCTTTAACCTTGCTAAAGAAAAAGGCTTTGGATAAATGCAAAGGTGTTGCATTACCTGCTGGAGTCTGGGGAACACTGGGCTGCTCAGCTGTGTGGGAGTGTGTCTCCCTTTCTTCTGGCAAATTCTTGGCTGCAAATAAAAAGAAAAATAAACTCATTGGTCATACAATTTGTTAATGCATCTCTAGAAAACATTTGCATTTCCAGAGGTGGCATAATCAGTTCCCTGAGGTATTACACTATGCACCTTGAAAGCCGAAGGAGAATCTCCAAAGAATGTTACATTTCAAGGATTTAATTTTTGTCCAGGAGTATTCACTTCAGATCAAACAGCATCACTAATTTTCTCTTGAATTCATTCTGACTGGTGAAACATGTATCCATGAGAACAAAAAAATAGTTATTTCAAGCTGAAAAGCAGCTGCACTCATAACTAAATACCCTGTAGTATGAACAGCAAAATAACACATGGAAAGCTTGGAATTCTCCAAACTTTGGAGAAGGTATGGAACTGCAACTTGCTTAGATGAGGATTTGTAACGTTCCGCAACCGAATAATAACAAAAAAAAAAAAAGGGGGAAACGAATGAAACCTACAGGCAGAACACTGAGCCATGGGCATCTGCTCTATCCTGGTGTTGTTCCTGCAGGATGCTACTTCCATCTGGCAGTGGTTGGGGTAGACGTGCCCGTCCGAGCCGCACACGGGCTCCCCGTCGTAGCCGCAGTCCCGCGAGCACAGGCACTGCTCGAAGTACTCGTCCTCCAGGCACCCAAAGATGTTGTTGCAAGGGCCAGAGTGAACAAAGCCTGGGGAGCAAACAGAACCACTCAAGGCCATCGTTTTGCACAGCACGGGGAAGATGGAATGGAAACGTTTCACTGATGTCAATTTTCACGTCGAATTCCCGAAGATTTCTAATGGGAATTTACAAACGCGGTAGAATTAAAAGGTCTGGGAACAAAGTTGCCTTTCTGAAAGAACCATGTTGCAAKAGCTTTCAGACTTGGGATAAAGTAACCATTCTGTGTGCCATTGAGCACAGAAAGGCACTTTCTGGGGAAAGTTGTTCCTTTCACTGTTGCATGCAATTGTTCAATCTTCCTACAGTTAATTGCAAAATATTTTAGAGAAAGGAAACTAAATTGCATGGTAAAGAGTTTTTTACCTCTTTGTTTACTGAAACACCTCAACCTTGTGCAGGTTCTTCCAGAATTAGACATTTTGTCTTGCTTCTGAAGCAAACCACACTCACTTTGGTGCCTGAAGAGCACCACTGGTCTGTTTGTCATCAACTTAACACTCCAACCCCCCAAACCTTTGCAAAACTTCCACTAACACAGACAGCGAAATAGAACATTTCTCTAAATAGAATTTTGAGTTCAGAACACCTGTGGGTGCCATCTTCCAAAAGATCTGTGTGGATTTGGAGTAACTCACCAACCCACTGGCTGGCCGAGCTCTCCACCTCGTTGCAGGTTGGGCCATCGCAGAGCTCCCGGGCCAAGGGGCTGTTCTCACTCACGTTGTAGAAGCGAGTTGCTTCAAAAGCTGCAGCAGGGAGGAGAAATCAGCCCTGAGCCTCCTGCCTGGAGCTCTGATGGCAGCAGGGATGGAAGGGAAACAGGCACGTACCTGGCTCATAGTAATCGTACACTTTGATAGGAACAGGAGCTGTTTTCCCAACTATGTGCTCTCTGAAAGCCTGGAACTTCACACAGGTCATGCACTGGCTGGGGATCTGTGTGAAGTGATGTAAAAGATTCAAAACTCACGCTTTAAGYGAAGAGAGAGACAAATAAACACAGCATGTTCCCCAAAGTAACACTCTGAGCACAAAGGCACCTCCCATACCAAGTGCAGGGACAGAGATAATGAATAAAAGTCAAAGAGGGTGAACTAAACCAGGATRCTTTGCCAACCTTTAAAACACATACTTGCCACAGAATAGTGGCAGATCTGACACTCCAGCTGTCTTCCCTGGCTTGCCCACCACCACCAGACAATCTCCAGCTGCTGACCAAGCCAAGAGAGATCTCACCTTCCACTCTCGGGTCTGTGCTGTGAGATCTAAATTATTCTGCATTTAGCAATGCTAGTTGTACCTGAGAGTGAGATTATATTGAGGCAAAGAAAACCTAAGTGATATCTGCCCAGAAATGCTCCATGGGCTGAAGTGAATCACCTGCCTCTATTACACTTTGGTTTCCAACCAAAACCACAACACCCACCTGCATCAAAAAGGCTCCAGCAAGTGGCCACTTAAAGCTGCAGAGTGCTYCTCACCCATGAGGGACCACTAAGGCCAACACTTCACCTGTGCCTCATCCTCTGGTCATTTGAAGAGCAACATAATTGTATGAAAAAAAGTCATTACCTCATCAAAATAAAATAGGACTTTTCTTCCATCCACTTCATATCTTTTTAACCCAATTTGCTTGTTCATCAATAACTGGGGGTAAAACAGAAAAACAAAAAAATTAACATGTTTAGTTTAATCTCATTTTAAAGAAAACAGGTAGAAATGGGAGAATAAGGAAGATTTCAGACAGGTTAGAAAACTGATCAGACACTAAACTCCAGGGATTTCTTCTGCTGGAAAAGGATGCTTCTGTAAAAGTTGAAAAGAGGATTGAAGCTGTTGTCACAGGACTGAGGAAAAGCCACCTGTGTCCTTCCCTGTGTCCTGCTGGGGAATTCTTGCAAGGTGCATGAACTGAGGGCTCTTCCTGGTCCCTGGGGCATTTGTCTCCCTGGGACTCTGCTGACACATCATCCATAATCTCATGGAGCAGCTCCCAGATTGTTTTCAGTACCAAGGCTCCAGCAAGACCTCAGAGACCCCAAAACACTCAATAAAATCTCTTATTTGTACCCCCTCAGACCACCAGGGAATCTCACTGGGTGTTAAAGGTCCCCTCCTCCCACTAGCTGAAAAATCCAAAACATTCTTCTGCCAGGAAAATTAATCCCCACATTTGAAAAGAGCAGCCATTTGAAAGAGCCCCAGGCACCCTCCCTTTTGACAAATGGGGTCAGGCCAGGCCTCTGCTCCTCATCCTCTCTCCCTCCGAGGCCCAGGGATTTGGGATTTGCATTGTACCAGTCAGGCCCACAGACTCACCTCTTCTGCTTTTTATCTGCACACCTAAGGAATATCTGAACACGATCTAAGAGTACTTCCCACCTCCCCAGAGCTTTATTTTAAATTTTCCATGAGTTCCTCCCATGATTTCTGCACTGGGAACACCAACAGCTCAATATTATGACCGTCCTTGATCAAGCACCACTACTTTGGTAATTTGTATGTAGAACACACCTGTCATGTGGAAAACACCTCATCCAGAAGCTGGGGAGGATGAGGGCCTGTGGAAAAGGACTTTTGTGTCTTCATCCCAGTCTGGGGAGCCGAGTAAGGGCCAGAGCACTCTATTCTATGTTCCATAATTCTATTCTCCAAACCATGCCCTTACTTCAGCCTCTGTCAGACAATCCCATTTGTAACACCGGGATGATAGTCCCATTTTTTGGTTTTTTTTAAATGTTCTTATTTTGAGATCTTAGACTAAAACCTCTGCGGAGAGGGGCAAAAAGCATTATTATTATTATCATTCTCATAATTTTAAACATTATTTATTATTTTATTATTATTATTATTATTATTATTATTTAGAATGCCACGAAGCAAGCAGCATTCCCACCGAGCTCTCCCCAAACCTGCCACCAGCAGTGTGACTCCCCTCCCTTGTAAAACCCCCGCTCCCAGCTTCCTGCCGTCGCTGCAAGGAGCACAGGAACATGTGTTTTAAGTCCCACACGCTATGGAAAGGGCCAATTTAATTTGTCCTTATAATTTTAGGGCCCTGGCGGTGGCTGCTATTACTCAGCAGCCCGTGGCTGCAGACAGCCCTTTTATGAGCGCTGGGAGACGCCGGCGCCACCGGGAACCGCTCGGCTCGGCTCGAGCCGCATTTTTTCTGGCGAGGTTTGATAGATCCCAGCCCGGAGTGACCTCCCGACCCTGTCGACACCCGGCATTATTAGGAGGATTTGTGGCCGGGCTGCCCCGGGCGCGCACGGAGCGCTCATTAAGCCGCGCTGCCCCGGGGGCTGCTCCCACCCCGCTCCCCCCACGGGCGGCGAACACGCGCGGGGAAACCTGAGTTACTGCCCAGCCCCTCCGCAGCAGGGCGGGGAAGGGCTGGGGTGCCAGGGAAAAGGCAGCGGGGGGGAAGGATGCGACTTGCTTCCTTGCTTCTGCACGCAGGGAAACGATCCTGGGGCTCCAGAGGATGAATTTCGTTCCGGGTTCACGTTTGGTAGTCAGGAAGAAATCACAGAGTGGTTTGGGTCGGAARGGACTTAAAACYCCTCTCATCCCACCACCTGCCACGGCCAGRGACACCTTCCAGTGTCCCAGGTTGCTCCAACCTGGCMTTGGACACTTCCAGGGATGGGGCAGCCACAGCTGCTCTGGGCAGCCTGTGCCAGGGCCTCTCCACCCTCACAGGGAAGGATTTCYTCCCAATATCCTATCTATCCCTGCCCTTTGGCAGCAGGAAACCATTCCCCCTTGTCCTGTCCGTCCAGGTCCTTGTCCAAAGTCCCTCTCCAGCTCTCTTAGGGCCCCTTAAGGCTCTGGAAGGGGCTCTAAGGTCTCCCCAGACCCTCCCCTTCTCCCCAGCCCCACAGCAGAGATGTACCTGCAGGTGGGGTTGTACCTGCACCTTCTCTGCCCACCTATAGCTATAATGGAGCTTTGTCACCACATTCCATTTTTACAGATGCAAAAGGGTTTCTGCAATAGGAAACGTGGAATTTAGCTCTCCAAGGGGAACATTCTCTCTTGAAGGTGCAAAATCCTTTGCAATTCAGTGAAATCTCCTGCTGCCCAAAGGAAGTTATTCTGATCTGGTTRTGGGAATAGCAGAGCCTTTTGGGCTCACACACATACAAATATCCTTGACTGTGAGGCCCTGGCACAGGCTGCCCCAAGAAGCTGTGGCTGCCCCATCCCTGGAAGTGTCCAAGGCCAGGCTGGACGGGGCTTGGAGCACCCTGGGATAGTGGAAGGTGTCCCTGCCCACGGCAGGGGATGGAGCAGGATGAGCTTTAAGGTCCTTTCCAACTCAAACCATTCTGTGATTCTACTGCAAACAAATGTGTTTTGAAACATTACACACCCAGTTCATTGGGGTACTAGAAAAAGGGTTTCCTTGAAGACAGCAAGCTTCATGTTCATCATTTATTCACAATTATCTTCAGYGTTTCTCTGCTTGGAACATACACAGCATTCCCTGAGCACGGGTCAGTGCAAACCATCTCACACAGGGCAGGAGGGGCTGCACACAGCAGCCTTTCAGCAGTAACTAAACACAAACTGAGCCTGCTTAGTTCCCAAATCTTTCTCTGGGACACCTGTGCTTGTCCCAGCCCCAGAGCAGAGCATAGCTGCCCTGGCAAAGGGACTGAAGTGACAGAACCTGCAGAGTAACACAAGAGCATGTGGCACCTCGGAACCCTCAACTCYGTCCCCTGCTGACACCAGGAAAGGAGACAGTTACCCAATACAGCCCAAAGGATGGGGGCTCCTATTTTTGTAATTTCTTCTTAGCCCACTGCAGGGAAAAAGAAAAGGAGTACAGGGATTTGYTCCTTAACTTAACAATTTTCCTGTTCTTCTGCAATGAAAACCCCTTTACRCTCTCTCTCTTGACCATCTCTCTCTGCTAACAGAACATTCCATAGGTTTAACACCATAAAGATATCCTGTTGCTCTCCTCCTGGGCCATTTGGAGTTCTCTGGTTCTAGGCCAGGTTTTCATCCATATTTTTCCTGCTATTATTTACATAAATTACTGTGAAARAGAACTTATTTGACAGCACTGAAAATCACACTCACTCCAGCACCTTCAGCAGAGGAGAGAAAACAGGAACCAAACCCACTGCAGGCCCCCGCACCTAATTTTCCTCCTTTCTCTTCCCAWGGGAATACTGGAGAACTCCTACTCATGGCCTTGCCTCACCTGAACAGCCATATTCAGTTTGTTGCATGAGAGAATATCAGACTCAAAGGCAAATAAAAATCAATCCCTTTCAGATGCTTCGATTTGAAAACAGATTTCCCAACATGCAGCTTGTGAACTGATATAAATAACTTCAATATTTCTCTTTGTAGAAATAATTTCATATCTGATCAACACACATCTCTGTACAAAAGTATTCCAGCACAGTTCCCTAGTACTGAAAGGATGCAATTCCTTCTCAGGGATTAACACAGAAGTTTCTGTGGCTTCAGTGACACCCCAGGAGACCATCTGACAGCACCTTCTGAACTCCTCCAGAGGTTTTTTTYCCCCAAGAAAATGCAGTGGTGTTTCAATTATAAATTAGCCAAATCAAGTGAGATCCTAGAGAAGATAAAGCAATGGGCACTTTTCCTTGAGTTAGGATACCAAATTAAACTTGGCCTGGTCTCCACTRTGGTTCTGCTTTAAAGTTCTTTCCCTCCCCCTCCCATTATAATGAGATAAAGTAATTAACAGAAGAGATCTTTTAGAAGCAAAATATTTTTTAGCTCTTTACCAGTTCTCAAGGATGCAAGGATTTTACACCTCTTCAGTTGAAGAGTCCTTAAAAAAAATAAATCTTTGCAGCATAAAAAACCCTGCCAGTGAATGCAATGTTCCACAAAACGTAATGAGTTGTAATGAATGTAATGCTTCCACAAATATAAAGCAAAGCTCAAGATTACAGTTCATCTGCCCTGAAGGGCTGGCTGGGCACGAGGCACATTCTGTCCACCTCAGCTTGGCTGCAAGAAACACGATGTTCTCCCAGAGAGAAGGGGGGGRAAAAAAAAAGGCAAAAAATTCCAAGACACAGAGCCTCCAAAGAAATGGGATCCAGATGTTGGAGATAACACAGCCCACTAAGCAGCCATAAACAGCTCCTGTTAGAGCACATTTGCACTTCAGCTTTTCCAAAGAGGCTCGGTTAATTACTGTGCACTGGCTCGGGAAAACCTTCCCTTGGCCGGGCTGGGTGCGATTGTTCAGTCTGCCCAGGATCTGCTCGCTCATTTCAGGGAGAGATTTTGACAAGTGACATCTCATTCCCCCCCAGTTTTAACTGCATCTTTCCAGCAGTGACATTCAATGGCATTTTCCTCCTCTTGCCCCTCAGAGGGAATCCCTCCCCGTTAGAGATCCATTCCCAGCCCTGCACTCCCATTCCAACCCCTTACCTGCTCCAGGCTCTCAATGTCTGCCCGAAACCCCGAGAACAAAGGCACTTCCAACACAGCCATGTTCGAGGATCCAGAGTGCAGCCATCTTCCCGTGGGAACGAAAAAAAGAGAAAATAAAACCAAACTCAAGATCCAGGACAACAAACTGACAACTCAGAATGGAGGAACCAACTTCAGAAGGAAAAAAAACCATTAAAAGGTTCTCCTCTTTGAAGGGCTTGTGGAAAGCCACGGTTTGCTTGGTTTTACAAAATCCACTTTTCTGGTTTTAGTCAACAAAATTATGCCCAACTCACAGAGGGCAGAGGTGTAGGAGATGTCCTGGCACGTGGAGGCAGAAAAGCAGGGGCATGCAGTCACCCTTGGGGCTGCTTGATTTCTTTTTCAATTAATCACTGAGAAAACACACTTGGTAAAAGGAAATAAACCCTTGGAGTAGGAGAAACTCCTGTCCCTTCCTACGTGGAGGGCTGTGGATGGATTGTGGTGGAGGAGGGATGTTAATTCCCAGCACTAGGCAGAGTCATTCAGTCCTGGGGTTCCATGAACGGCTGTTTCACTCCTAACTGACAYCTTGAGAAAAGTGCTTTTTGCTAATGAGTCAGCAAAGCCCCTKCCTCGTTACTGGCGTTAAAGAATTCGCTGCCTATATCATCCCCTAGAGCATAACCGAGAACTCAGAAACCCCGCTGAAAGCCAGAGGAGTTACAAGTGTGCACAAAAAAAACCCTACACAGGAAGGGGTGGAGAGAAAATCTATTGGGGCCACTGGAAAAGTTTCGATTTTTGCAGCATGGCAGAGGAGTCTCCATCCTAACACAGCTCMTGGAATCCCAGAACAAGGCTCCTTTTCTCTGCACTCCCAGCAGCTCCCACCCTCCCTCCTTGGCAGCTCACCTGCACCACCTGAGCCTGGGCCCAGGAGGGCTCATGAGCTCATGCCCAGCACTGGGAACACACATTTTCACAGCTTCCAGGACCAGATTTGCCAGCTCTGAGCTGGCTCCTGCAGGGCCCCTCTCTCCCGAGCCCCCTCAGCTCAGGGGGTGGGTGGTGACCTGGCAGAGGCTGGGGTGCCACGCCCCAGCCCAACGCCCACAGTAGCATGAGGTGGCCTGGGGACGGAGCCAGCTGGCTCCGGGTGAGGCACTTCAGGGCTCGCAGGCTCCCAGAGACATTAAGCCTCGTTAATTCCCATCGAACTCCGTGCTCCACACTCCCTAATAAATCGCACAGTATCCCTTTGCCTGCATTTYCCCCACTCTGTCATATATCACAGCCTGCTATTTTCCACCCTGTGTTCTCCCTAACTCCTCAGAAGTGCCCCAGGGACTTCACTGAGCATGACAACACTTCATTACACTCAAAATATCTCAATTGTCATCCTTAGCTGCACTCCTCTCTTCACATTGCCTAGGCAGGATGATGATGGAGCTGAGAGCATCATTACAGGAAGAAGGGGAGGAAAGGAAGATTTCATCTGCTTTTGTTTTCTTTCCAAGCAATCCATCTCCTTGCTCTGGGCTTCCTCTCAAATTTCTGTCTTTGCTCCAGCAATTCCCAGGGCAGAGGTTTCAGAACTATCAGCAGAGAGGTTGTGCTGATGCAGGGCAGCCTCCTCAGCTACAGGCACTGGCAGGGCTGTAGAAAGAAGTTTACCCTCTCCCCAGAGCTGAGAGCTTGGGCAGGGGGAGAAGAAGTTGACACAGGGACATTGTGGCACTTGGGGACAGTGCCTCTGCCACAACAGAGCCACGTGGGCCAGGGGCAAGTGTGGGACAGGGAAAACAAGATCCCATCTTTTCCTGGGGCTCTGTGGTCTTGTTCAGGTCTGCACTCACTGCGTGGCCTCTGCAGGAAGGAAGGAGACAGAAACTGATAGGAGAGGCAGAATTTTCCATTAAACTGATAGGGGAGCCAGAGTTTTCCATTCCCATGGATCACATCTGAGCCATTCACTGGACTTCTCCTGCTGCAGGTCAGTGAAGCAGCAGCCCCACCACCTGCCAGGCTCCTGGTCACAAACACACAGGTTAGTTACGAATTCCTTGGGAATGGTTTCTCCTGCTGTAGATGCTGTAAGCCCTCTTTATTTAGTCTCGTTGTGGCTTTGTCTCTCTTGGGCCAAGTTCCCAATAACCTCCCTAAAAATCCCAAAGTTTTGTAAAGAGATCAGCAACCCCTGACAACTGCAGCAGTACCAAGGTGTTTAAGTAAAACATGTAAGTGGACTGAATACAGGTCAGAAACTATTCTTGCTGCTGTTTTGTCACAATAACTTGAGTTTTCCAATCTATAAAATGAGACAGAACTGCTAATGTCTTTGTAAAGTGCTTTGAGAGCTAGAAATTAAACTTCTGGTTCATGCCAACTTTAAAAATTATTTCACATGTCTGCATATGGAACAAGGAGATAAGGAATGAGCTTTTGAGAGCTTATTAACAAATATCTGCAAGTGTTGTGCCTTTACTATAGATTCCAAATTCACACCATGGCAACAAGCATCTTCTGTTAGGTTTTTGGTATCCAAAACTGAACAATAAGGAGCTCAAATAATAAAGTCATGTCAATAATATTTACAAAACTATTGACACAATTAAGATATTAGTTAAGCAGTTGAATTTACCTTGCTATTTGAGGCTTTTAAGAAAATAAACCAGAACTTTTTATTTTCATCCTGATACAGGCAAATGACATCCCATTTGCCATCTTCAGGGTTTGGAGAGGCAATACTGAAACTCAGCGATAAAGCCCCGAGGTGTTGTTCTTATTCCTCTGCCTTTGACATGCACTTGGCACTAAAATGATCAAAACCAGCTCAAGAACGACCCTGGACTGCCTCTGTCCCACAACCCACGGCGATGGCTGAAAGCTCTGCCTTACCCTCTTCGAGATCCAGACAGCGCAGCAAGAGGGAACCCGCTGCTTTCCCTGGCACAGAGGGGCTGACCAGCAAACCTTGGGAAACRGGATGGGCATTTCCTACCTCGTGCACGTCTCCAGGATGACTTTGTACTCCCGGTGGTCCTGGTCTGAGGCGGGGTCCTCGTCGTCCCCCAGGGCCCTGTCCCTGAGCAGAGCTTCCGAGCGGTTCTCGTCGGGGGAGCCGGAGCGCAGGGGGCTCGGGGCTGGGAGGTGCTGCTCCGACTTGGGCTCCTTCAGGTTAACCAGGAGCTGGAAAGCTGGTTTGGCAATAGGATCAGGCACATTGTAAGTGACATCGATCTGCAGCAGGAAGAGGGAAAACCGAAAGCAATCAGGGCGGTTTGCTGGAACTGCAGCGTTCCAGAGCATCTGCAAATGTTCCGTAAGGACCAGCACAACCACAAAATCCCTTCAGAGGGAGGGAATGGCAGGCAACAGAGGCTTTACCCCACCACTTATATAGAGGCAGAGCTCTACCAGAGCTGGTACCATCACATTTACTCCCATGAATTGAAGCAACACCAGATTATAGAACTGTTTTGAGAGAAATTCCCCTTCTTGCAAACTGGGATTACAAAAGTAGCCAACAGACTGTGAGTTTAGAGATCATCTGCTCCCATACTTTCTCCAGCCCCATGGCAACCTTACCTGCATCAGACAGCAGCCTTCACCTTTGGCACTCACAAACAGCCCTGTTGGAATACTGGGGATCTGGGGAGAATCCACAGGTGAGACACAGACAAGACATGGCACTCAGAATGGAAATTAATATTAATTGTTCTGTACAAATATCTTTATGGTTATAAAGGACACTGCAGAAGTGAAGTGAGCATGGTTTAGTCTCTTCACCACCTGCACTTACAATGGCAGAAACAAACAGCAGCATAAAACAAACATCAGGCATTGGTTATGGTGAAAAATGCCTTTAATTTTGAGTGCTGTCTCCTTCAAACCAGAACCCAGCCACAAAACCACAGAAAGTCCCACAGGTCTCAGTGCTTAACTTGTGCTTTTACCATCACTGATCCAAGTCCTCATTCAGAACTCATCTCACAGGGATTGCTTTAAAAATCTGGCTGCACAAAACCACCTACCACTGCAGTCTGAAGGACTTTTTTATTCATCTTGTTAAGCTCAAATGTCTCCTGGTAGTCTAGGTTAGTAGAGGCCAAGGAAATGGTCAGGTTGACTCCTCCAACGTAAGAAAGGATGGCATATTCAGCCAGAGCCTGCAGGGCCACACAGGTGTCCTGGGGATCAGAAGAGGGAGAAATCAGAAYAGTGAAGAATAGAGGAGTGCAGTAAATTTCCAAACAACTGTGCTCAGCTCAGGTAGCAGAATGTTCCTTATTAATTCATATGGCAAAAGAAACACCAGAGTTTGCTCACTGTTCTTGTCAAAGGCACCTGTGAGGACAAAGTCTGGGTTCCTTTCAAATTGCCAGTCCAAGAAGGAAGCAGTAAAGAGCACTGGAAAGTTTTTCTTCTTCCCAGAGYACAAACAATTTCTGTCAGGAAAATGGAAACTCTGCCTTCCTGAATCGATTGACAGTGCATGCATCCCARCTACCTTTTCCAGAGGCAGCCCACCTGAGTAGATGAGAATCCTCCCAGTGCATTCCTTTGCTGTGAGAGCCATTTGACTACAGGCAGTGCAGAGGCCACATCTCCCAGGAGTGTGTAGGTCAGAAGGGCATAAGATGTCATTTCCACTTCTGCAGAGACAACTGAAAGAGGAGGGGGAATTAAAAAAAAAAAAAAAAGCCACCTAGAAGTGAGAATCTAGGCAGGTCTAGATAGTTTTATGAATATTTATTAACTGAAAAAGTAAAGAGTCTGTAGAAGCAAACACAGGAAAAGAGAAGTTAAAATGTCTGCACCCAAGATGCATCATCTCTCCAAGATATCTTTGCTTTCAACATAAGCTTTCCTCCACACAATAGATAACCAATAATAAAGATATTCACACAATAGACAACCTCCTTTCTACTTGACTCTATTTCACAAGTAATTTCTCTCCCACCCCAGTTCTACTCTGCTGCTGCCCACACTGTTGTCCTATCCCAGAGACTCTCATACAATATCCAGTCAGATCCCTCTTGACCATTGCTGCACCTGCATCACATCCAAAGAGTCAGTGGCTTTCAGTGACTTGAGAATGACAGCATCATTCACTGTTGCTGTGGCTTTAACAGTTAAAGTCTAGAAAAGTCAGCTGAAGTGTCAGTGACTGGCGATACAATCCTTAGGTCAATTTGAAATTAAATATATTCGACTTCCCTCGGATTTCCTTCTCAAATGATTCCTCCCTGATGGAATCTCACATGGCTCTCACTCCTCTGTCTTTGTAAACCTGGAGTGAAAACTGGCCAGACAGCTGGGGCTGAAAAGCCTGTCCTCTCCTGCTCTCATTTGTTCTTCCAGCATAATTTTACCTGCCTTTTGTGAGCTCTCCTTCCCTCTGGACCGTGCCCTGAGCGACTGACAGTTCCAGAATACCTTGTATTTTATAAAAAATTCCCTGGAATACGTGCAGGCTGGTGYTGCAGCCCCTTCCCTTGTCTCTGCCTTTGCACTCCAAGTTGCTGATTACCTGACTGAGAGAGTCCATCATTAAAGCCCATGAAGGTGTCTTCATCAGTGACAAGGGTTCCTGTGAGGCTCCAGTGTGTAAAGCCATCTAGGARAAGAGGAGAGTGGAATATGGGTGTTATTGGAGCAGGAGTGCAGCTGAGCCTCTGTGCATGGGAAGAGTCAAATTCCACTTTTGCCTTGGCTCAGAACAGCTCCATGCCCTGAGCTGCACTGTCCCTCCTTTTGGACAAGAGGCTCCCTTTGGAACTACAAAGATGATTCAGTGGGACAAATCAGGCAATTCTTGGATTTTGGATTAAAAGACACCATCAGGGAATGTGAGGTGTTACAGAGCACACTCTGTCCTCGAGAGGAAAGCACTGCAGAGCCTCTGAACCACTGGAGATTGCTCTGCTGGTTAGAGAAYGGTGCTGCTGAACACCAGGGCTGTGGGTCTGACCTCTGTGTGGGCCATCCACTTCAGAGCTGGTCCTTTCCAATTCAGAACATTCCTGGATTCTGCTGCACTTGCCTTCCCCCGGCACCAGCCGCGTGGACCTGAGCTCCCAGCCCTCTCCAAAGAGAACCAGCAGCACTCTTGCCTTACAAAACCAAACCGTGCTGGAGGAAGCCCTCACCCCACAGCCCCCCATGCTCTCCAGCAGCTCAACTAGAGCACTCAGGCTGTGTTTGCTCGTTCCTGCAGGGGGCCAGGGGCTCAGGGCTGAGCACCTTGGGTGATGGCCATGCCGTTCATCCTGCGCAGCGTGGCGGCCGCCGAGGGGCTGTGCAGCAGGGTCAGGGCGTAGGCGCTCAGGGCAGTGGTGTAGGGATCTTCTGCTGAGTACAGGTTGGACTCCAGGAAGTGTTTTGCTTTGTCAACAGCTCTTCTTTCTTCCTGCGTTCAGGGGAAAGAGCCCAGACAGGTTACCAGCCCCTACGCCTCAGAAGTTAGAGTCGGTTTATTACTCATTGTGCCCATTAAAAAAAACAAACAAAAACCAACAACACCCCCCCCAAACAAACAAAAACAACAACAAAAAACACACAAGGAAAGAGACATTTTGCTCTCTGCAGAATGGCACTGACACTTTCCTTTGCCTAAGAAAAGCCGTGCATCACAAATTGAAAAAAAAAAGAGCGAACAGCAGAGCAAGAATGATCTAGGCTAACACTGAGACACATTTTTCCCCCTCCTAAAGCTGAAGCAATTCCATGCCCCTGCAAGGCAGCAGATGGACAGAGCAGGGGCGAGCTGTGTACTGGAGGTTTGATTGTGTTCCTGACACTCCGGAGCGTCTGGCAGACGCCRGAGGATAATAAAGGCCAAGGTTCCCAGGGGTCCCTGCAGCCAACAAACATGTTTTATTAACTCCCTCAATGACCTCACCGTGCAGGAACGTGGCTCTGATAATTTATAGAAACAATTTAATTGGACTTGATGTAATTTGGTTTCCTTTGATTTCCCTGTGGCACTAACCTTCCCCTTCCCCATTTCCTAGCTAAGATCATTAGTAACACTCACAACTCTCCTCTAGGAAAACCATTAGATCCACAGAAACTGCACTTCCAGCAAGGGAAAACGCTGGGGCTGTCTTGACACACAGCAGCCCAAGGAGAGCATCCCATCCCATCCCTCCTCAGAGAAGACACTGCTGACAGGGAGGCAGGGAGCTCCTCTGGGAGCACTGCAGGGTTTTCTAAACTGTTAATCAGGTTGAAAGCCTTCCACTCCAACGAGAACAGGGGGCTGGGRGGGATCTGCTTGCAACAGCAGCATGGCCTCGCTTTTCAGGCTCCACAGGGGTGGATGAGGAGTGCTGAGGTTATCAGAGTTCCTGAGGGGATCCTGCTGTTGGCACTGGCTGTTCTGACACCTCCATGAACTCCTGGGGTTGTGCCTCAGTGGACAATCCTTTTGCCTGAGAGCAGATCACCAAGGGATGCTGCAACATCCACTGCACCTCCTCATCTTCCAGGCAGTTCTACCTGTGCACACCGACCCAGCCACCACTACCCCTTCCCTTGGCTGCTGAAGAGCAAGGGAAGAACTGTGATCCATGGCTCTTCTGGATACTGGGAACATCTTCCCAGTCCTAGTTAGTGGGAATGTGTTATTATGATCTTATCTAAACATCTCCATTCTAGTGAAATTGCATGCAGACAAAAACACATCAGGACAGGAGCACTGCTTTACCATGAGATTTAAGAAGGAATCTCTGGAACACCAGTTGTACTGGAAGTTTGGGGGGTTTTTTATTGCCCATTCCTACATAATTTTTTTTTTTTTGGAGTGTTCCTGTTCTGTCTCAGCACAAAAAAGGGAAACATTTCTCTGCAGAGCCCTCAATCCAGCACAGGCAGGAGCTCAGCTCTCCAAAGACACTGTAATCTGACAGCAGTAGCATTTTGGCCACTGCAGCCAAGCCAGACCACAAGAGTTCTCTGGATCCCCACGTTAAACTGCTTTTAGCACCAAGCCAGGTTTTTTGAGTCTCTACAGGCAAGCGACCAGGATCTGCACAGGCTGCAATCCCAGCTTGAAGTTTGAAGGCAAAAAACACTTTTTGCAGTAATTTCTGGGAGGGGTTGAGGGATGGGGCTGCAGGGAAGTGTTTTGCTCTGGTAGGATCATCATGAGCTGATGGTTGAAGGGTGRGAGACCACCTTGAATAATTTTAGAACAGATTCCTTAACTTTAGAACAATCCCAAGGCTTTCCAGCAGCCTCTGTTCCCTGGGTGCTATCAATCATTCTAGACAGCACAGAACCTCTGAAAGCAAACAGCRGCAAAATCAAGTTTAAAAAAAAGAATAGAGAGAATTTTTTAGAGCTGTTTTAACTGAGTTTTTGTTACCTCAGAAGTGACACCTGTTTCCAGAAGAGATGCAACCACATAAGCTGTCAGGGAGATCTTCCCATGGATCCCACCCTGGAAGGGCAAACAACACAAACTACTGGATGAAAACAAGAGAAAAGGACACTGGAAAAAAAAAAGACTCTTGAAGCAAGACAAAGGATGTGTTAGAACTAGAGGAGAAGCTGTGGCATCACAGAATTTCTTTTGCTTTGCACAGAAGGAAAGGAAATTTAGGAACCCAACCCACCACTGGTTGGACCCAGGACCCAGCAGTCCCTGAGGACAAAMAATGCTCACACAACTCAAGTGTTTTGTAACACTTGACATCTTGTTTTCCCTTCTCTGGGGACACCCCACAGACACATTCTGAAAGATCTTTTTGAACTGAAATTCTCCTGGTTCTCCCACTTTCAAGTGCGAAATTCATTTTCAAAGTCCGTCACCTCATGCTTTGATAACAACTTTTAAAATGTTCTTGCTGCATGTTGCTACTTTATGGTTTTTACCTGAATGTCCTTATTTAGTATCCTGCCCATAGCAGGAAAAGAACCATCTTCCTTCTGGTGCTGGATGATCCAGTCTTTGGCAGCTGTGAGTTCTTTGGGGTCAATGAAAATAAACCCACGAGACTGAGCAAAGGACTTGAGGACAAAAGCTGTTAACCTGTAAATATGAATTAATCATCTTTACTGAGAAAACAAATTCAGAATAAAGTATCTGTAAGGGAAAAATGACATTCTTAGAAAGCACAAATTTWAAAAAGTCTTGTTAGGAAACACTAAATATTCTTGTTAAAAAGTTCTTGGGACACAAAAGCACCTGAACACTGTCCAGGCTTTGGATAAGAAAAGGACTAAGGATCAATAAACTAAATTGCAAAGTAGAACTCAAAGATATATTTGCCATAATTATGGCACACTCTGAAATATAGGKTTTTTTTTTAATAGGTGCTCATCTGTGCAAATTATTGAAGTTTTTAAGCTAAGAATCTATATTTTTAAGCTAAGAATCAATATTTTTAAATTAAGAATCAATATATCTCTTATAAGAAATCCAGACCCTTCCCTAAAGTCTGAGGCCATGTTACACTTTATACAGAATTAAGACTTAAGAAAGCACCAGAAGTGTTTTTGGAATTCTAAACCTCTGACAACAAGTGTGAGCCCTGGCCAGCTCTGGGAGATTGAGTCATTCCCTTTACAAGCCCCTGAGGAATGGGAGGGTAGCAAACAGGCTGCCTGGCAGGGGATTTTTCGAGGGTTAAGTAATTCTGTGTCACCATATTTCACATCCAGGGACTGGGAGATGCCAGAGCTGAGATAAAAACTTTGCTATCTCGGGAACAGCGAGGCAGCAGCATCAGTGGTGCTTCCCCTCCGAGGAGCTTGGGAGGCAAATCAGTGAAAAACACAACACAGAGCAGTTGGAGGAGGCAGATGAGAGCACAGGGAGATGGATGAGGATGAGGCTCTCCAGGCAGTGACACGCTGGGTGATGTCACACAAACCTCCCAGGTCGAGGGGTCCTGGGGGGGACATCACTGACAGGAGCTGAGCCCTCAGCTCCAGGATTTCTGGCTCTCCTGTTGCTTGRCTCCGAAGATCCCTGCACTTATTCCCAGGGCATTAATCCACATCATTCCATCCAGGAGGGGATAGAATGCACATGGCATGAGGACATCTTTGGGGAGGGGTTTGAGTTCTGTCACTTCTAGAGACAGCACATTTCCCTGTACATCCTTCAGATGAAGCTCCATTCCCTAAYGGAATTAGGTGCTTAAATGCCCCATAATTGCTACTCCAATGGCACATATGACCCTTCACTGCAGCTTTTGTGCTGAAGCCTGGACTGTTGGCAGATTTGACTCTGYGAACTGCTCCTGAGTCCTGAATCAACTACAACAGGTCTCCTAATGGAGTCAGAACACTCAGCAGCACTGAAGCAGCAATTCTGTAGTCACTGAATATTATTTTGTGATTTCCATTCTCCACTGTGTGCGATACCACGAGAGAAGCTGGAAAACGGCTCCTCTTTCCCAGCCAGTTGTGTGTTTTTCCCTTTTAGCAAACACTTCACACTTTTCTAACTGGGTTTTAAATAGCCACTCACCACATGCTCCCCGATGAGTCCCTCTCCCCAAAAGCACTGTAGGAGCCATCTTGCCTCTTGTAGGTCAGCTGGCGCTGGTAGCCTGCAAGGCACGAAAGGAACTGGGGGAGTCCAAAACCCTCACACAGAGAAAAGCAAGTATTTACAGTGAGTGAAGACTCAGACCATCTGGCACTTGTGCAAGGGATTCTGCTGCCCGAGGCAGCCTCTCACTCTGCTGTGAGTGAGAGCCAGCCCCGTGTACAGCTTATCCAGAAATCTGCTCAGGATAACACCTGGGACACTGCAGCTCCTGCCTTTTGGACACTGGAAATGTTAAAAATCTGATACTTCTCTAAAAAAAAAAAAAAAAAAAGCAGTATCAAAAGGTTTTTACTGAAGCATACAGCCACTCTCCTTCCATTTTACTTCCATTTACAAATGAAAATGTTTTGCCTGTGACATTACAGCTGGATTCAGGCTTTTCTTCYAAAGCTGTTGCTTGGAACAACTTCATGTAACAGCTGTGATCTCCGTGCACGTGAACACYTCCCAGCTACAAGGGCTTGGTTTAGACAACTTTTATTAACAAGTTGAATGCTGAAGATAAGAACTCTCTCCTGGAATGTCTTCTGAGATTGAAAAYGAAGAGAGTCAAAACTCTCTTCCGACTCGGAAAAGAATTTGCTTCTCAAACCTGTTTGTCTCTAAGCATGGACTGCCCATCCTAACAAAGCCTCCACATCGGTGAGTACAGAATACACACTTGGGTACAGCTCTAAAACACCCACTGGGGTCAAACCCTCCAGAGTGGGTATTTCTGGTGAGGAAATGTCAAATCTGCAGGCAGATTGTGTCAGAAGACATTCAATGCCTGCTGAATTCTGCAGCACAGGAGTAGATGTTTTATTCCACCCCACATGACATTTTTATGGGAATGGATTACTTTTTCATTTCCGGAGGTGAAGTTTCTTTGCTGACCTCTCCAGATACAGGCAGCTCCTCCATCCCTGAGGAAGGGCTGCCCATAACTCCTACATTTCCCAGTTGCTCTGTAGCCTCCCAGTGCTCACAGRGAATGGTTTGAAAAATGGCAGGAACAAAGACCTAGAGATTGATGATGCTCTTGTAGTAACCACATCTTTGTCTGGGGGTTGTGGGATAGGTACAGATACGTGGCAGAAAGCCTGAGTAATGGAATTATTTTTTTCTTCCTCCAAACAATAGGTGTTACATTAAATTAAATTGCCTTTTTTACCCTGGAGGCCTCAGGTGCAATTTACTCCTGAGCACTTCCTGCTTAATCAGTTCCTAAGCTTTCATTTCCAGTGTGTAAATGGACACATTAAGTGCTTATATTTTATACCACTCTTATCATTGTCTCTGTTCTTCTCTCTGAATGTCCATGGTGCCAACACTGCCCAGGTTGTGGGTTTGGTCCCTGTGTGGGCCATTCATTCCAGAGTTGGACTCGATGATCATTGTGGGTCCCTTCCAACTCAGGATATTTTGTGATTCTGTGATTTTGCATTGACTTATGTTTCATTGCCCTTACTGTTCCTCTTCTTTGCTTGCCTAGGCTGGTAATGGCACAGACTTTATGTCTTTGCTTGCTCTTCTGAAACCTTCTCTTTTCTAAACACTCCTCTGGACGCTGGGACTCACTGGAGAGGTTCCCCTTTCCAGTTTTCCCCTGTTCACCTGCTTTTGTGGGAAAAGCAGGAAAAAATACTGACTGGTTTAGCTCAGGCCACTTCTAAAGAGTAGGGAATACACAGGAATTGTTGGGTATCAGCACTTTCCATGATGGATGATTAAGGGATGAAGAAGTTTTCTGGCTTGGAAAGTCACAAAAGCCTTCTAGAGCGAGCATTTCCCATCTAAACCTCACACTTGGCAGGGCTCCAATCAACACAGAGGAGTTTAAAACTCTTGGGGCTTTYTTCTGTAAGGGTTAATTAGCAAACAGAGTTTGGAGCCAAAAACCTGGAAGGTTTGCAGATTCATAAAAAGAAACAAAAGCAAATGATGTTGCAAAGGAAACACTGACTCGGGCCATTAACAAATTCCCTTTGCCTCACTGCTCTCAGCAAGCACAAAAAATCACAAGTGAAATGACTGGAGCCAGGCAAAGGAAGCAGCACTGGGCTTTTGCTGCTGAATACAAGAAATATCTTACATATTACATTTTATATTTATATTTTCAGAGGAGAACCACCTAACCCTGTCACCTCTGATTTCATGACATGACTATTGTCTGACTCACACACAAGAGAGCTTTGTCCCTTTGGGTCATTCTTGTTTTTAATGATCTTTGAATTCTTACTTGTCCTGAGAATTGCACTTGGTTATTAAAACTATTTTGCACGTGGCTCTCCCCAAACAAATGCTGAGAAAAACAGTGAAAAAAAAAATAGATTGTTTTGAGCTGCTTAGTGAAGTAGGACAGGACACTGAAAGGACAGATAACCTAAGCCACATGATGAAGGCTTTTGACTACTTTGGATACTTTTGATTTTGGGTATGCTGTTATTAAGAAAATACTGTTAAAAAAAAGTCCAGAAAAGATCCACAACTCTTTTCTCATGACTAAAGGGATGAAAAGACAATTTATGAATAAGGCAAAACCCCCAAAGTACACAGATTTTTACTGAATTTCATTTTCCTTGACTTTCTTAAGTGTTTAAACATAGAAATTAGCTATTTAAGGAAAAAAGATAAATCAATAAGCATCTAAACTATGTGTTATTGAAGGGAAACACAGGCTACATATCAGGGGAAAGCATCTTGCCATCAAAATCTGTCAACCTGTGAGATTATCCTGCCAGAAATGATGAATCCTCCTCACTTGGGCTATTCTTGATTAGAAAAAACAACTTGACACAAGTAAAACTTTTAACTCAAAGCCTTTTCTCCTTACAAAAATCGTGAGTGTAACAAGTTACCTTGAACRAGGTAATCAGTAGCTTCAACCTCCACCTCATGACTGAGCTGTTTGGTTTTCTGCAGGTATTTCAGGACAAAAACATTAGGAGCAAAGTGGATCATGTTCTGCTCCCCACAGCCAAAGGGCAAGCGCAGCAGATTGTCCAGGTTGTTCAGGGTAGGACCCATCACATCTCCTGTTTGAGACAGAGGTGATATGATCAGGATCAGGCAATTCAGGCTTTATTTTTGGTGATTTGTGATTAAACCCCACCTGACTGCACTAATATCCCCTGGCTACACAGAGTCAGCTTAAATAAAGTATAACACAAGTGGGAAGTCCTTCAGCTGTTAAGTCTTAGCCCTTCAATCTCTCATTGGATTAAAGAAGTTCCACATTTCAGAGCCTGATTATCCATGACTTCCCAGTTTAGAACACGGCACAGTTTGTGATCATGATGATTATGAAATAAATRCTATGGACTGTGACAGTGCCTCTGCAAAGCCCTCACATGGCATCAACTTCAAGCCACTGTCAACCCACACAGGGTTCAAACAAGTGACAAAGAAACCCCAAAGAATTATCTGGCCCAGAATTAAGCAGCATAAACCTCTGCAAGTGCCTGTGGCTATCTTATCTGGTGTGCATTACTCAAGTACTGGTCAGAAGTAACAGCTGGAGCATCTCTTCACATTTGATAAGGGGTACCTAAGTGATACCTCCTCATAATTGATACCTATGATTGAAGCCGTAGCTCTTTCTGATCCTGGAATTATGTTGTGGGGAACTCCAAGAGTAAATGCTTCATTGTGATTTTCATCAGTCTCTTCTTTTCTCCAAATTTTAAACTCTCCCATTGACCCCCAGCCTGTGGAAAAGCCAATGTACTTCACCTCAAGCTGTTTGGGGACTGTCCACTCCACAATAATAGATTCATTTAGCACYCGAGTACCGTGGCCAACCTGAAAGGGACAAGAAACCATGGAGTTCCAGGAGCCCACGCACACATGGAGTCACTCTGCCCCGTRTCCTTGGGCCTCCTGACCCCTCTGTGCATTGGAGAACACTGGATGTGGAGCAATACCTCTTTCCCACCCACAAAACCATCCAAGGAAGTTTAATGAGGATTGACCTTCAAGGCTTTCAGCACATTTGGGACTAAAAACATAGGAGACTGAGGTCCTGAGAACACAAGGTGGCAAAGCAGATTGATCAGATTGATCTGWTCAAAACAGCCTGATCAGGATTTCACAGGGAAAAGGCAACAGGAATGAAGCTTCCACCTTCTACACCAAACCTAAGGAACACCTGCTCTGTGTGCGCTCAAACTCCATTTAAAAAAAGAGACATCCAGACCATTAAACAAACTAATTCAGTACCTGGATAATTCCATTTTTCCAGCTGATCCAGAAGCTGCGGAATTCATCCCAGGAGAGGATACCAGGCGTGTCCCTGCTGGCCACCGGCTCCCCCATTTTGCTTACGGAAATCCAGGTTTTCGTGTTTTGGTGTCCYCCGATAACGATCTCGGTCATCTCTGCCATGTCGTGGGGACCAGAGGACAGGGCCAGGTGGGCATCGTTGTGGGCCTTCACAGCAATGTCAAAGTGGGTCATCTGGGCAGGCTTCTGCATGTACTGGTACTCGTATTTGTTGGGTGTAGAAATGTGTATTTTCTCTAGTCAGAAAAATAAGGGGATGTTGTTAGAATCTGAGCTCATCTTACGGACGTCGAAAAGAACCCTTGGCTGATTGCTAAAATTCAAACAAACAGACCTTTCCTAAGGACATGGGCTTCATTCCAGCTCCTCTTAAAGTATTAAAATACTCATGGATGTTCTTCTCATCTTTTGTTTTTACCCCCTTCGATGTAGAAGATATTTCAAACTGCTCAGCTGAATTTCTTACGAAGTCAGCAAGTGATTTTTCAGTTCTAATCTAGTGGTCAAAAGCATCTCTGTTTAGCTACTGGAGCCAACTCTGAGCCATCCAAATCTCTGGCAGAAAGGACATAGTGATTCCAGAACTGAATTTTAAAAYACCAACTGAAAACATAGTACAGTCCCAGTTACTGTCCACAGTGCTGAATACTCAAACTGTTCCATAAAGTAAAGGAATTTAATGGCCATTTCCAGAAATCACTTGGGCAGTTAGAGCAAATTCATAATTAGCCAGCCAGGTAAGAAAGACTCTTTATTCACAAGTTCCTCCTACACACCATAACTCATCAATCACAGAGAGATGGAAACAAAGATTTTTTTAATTTTTTTTTTTTTTTTTTAAACGAGATGAAGCCAAATGTTTCTTTTTAAAACTGAATCAAACAAACTGAATATCTCATTCAAATCATGAACTTACCATTTGGGCAGAAGAACACACTGTAGGTGTATTCTCTGGACAGTCCCTCTGGCTATAGAAAGACAGAAATCCACACATAAAACCACAGGGCTTGGATCAGCAGGAACAGATTTCAGGTTTACTTGGAAAATACAAAAATGATATTTTGCTGCTGTGCAGTGGTTTATATCCTTTACAGAAAAGTGATGACACTGTGTTCTGTTAGCTAGAGATGTGCTGACCACTGCCAGAGAACCTCACATCACAGATTTCTTAGATTAACAGAACAAACTTATCCCGTAAAATTTCCACTCTTTCTCCTGACCAGTACTGAAGATTCACCCGATGAACTCAGAACCAAATGAGCTCTTTCTGTACAAGCACCACCAAAGCTGATTATTTCCAATCTCACTAACATACTGTAAATCAACTTGAGGATCTTTATAAACCAATCCACATTTGATTTCACGCTTTGCCCAAGCATTTTTTTTCTGAATTATCATAAATTCGTATTTTCTTACCTCAATAATGACACTACTGCGAACATAATCCACCCCCACAGGGGTCCTTTTGTCCATGTAAGTGTCCTCTGAGTGTTTGCCATTCTTTAGGGTCTGCATCCCATCCTGACAGCAATTAGTCCCACCGTAGGCAAAAGCTTTTGCTAAGAAACAGAAGGGAAAAACAGCAGAGATTTTGAGATAGGAAGATCTAAACTACTTAGAAAGATCTGATTAACAATACATCAAGTGCTCTGTAATTACAGCTCTCTCATACTCCCTTTATTCCACATTTGAATGATCACATCTAAAGCTAGGCAATATTTGGACACTCATGGGGCAACAGAGAAACTCTTCCCTAGTTTTCAGTGTTGCACAGTTTCTGCTGGGATTATTTGTTGAAAGACGTACAGAATTTGTTGTTATTCTCTTATTTAAAGATTTCCACTGATCTCTTCAGGGAAATGTAACAGGCCCAGCCTTACATGGCCAAATATCACAACAGGAAAACTGCTGAGCAGGGAAACTCCTGATGTTTGTTTGGACAGGCTCTTCTGTGCATTACAGGCAGAGAAATGTGTTTCTACAACAAACGAGGTTGAAAAGCCAAAGCTGGCAGCACATGGAATGAGKGATCCCACTTGAGGGAAATAAGGATTTTCTTCTGGAAGAGGAATAAAAAGAAACACTTGCAAAAACTCCTTCAAAGCAACAAGGAGGCGTTTTTAGTTCTGTACTACCAGTGATGTTGCTCAGGCCCAGCTCATTGAAGGACAGAACGACAGAGGTGGGTTTAGCTTCCCCGGGGGCCACGCACTTCTTCCTGGTCAGGTGGTGCTTCCCAGGATGCCCAACAAACTTGATGCCTTTTGGAACAGAAATCTTCACGTGGACCTGTGAAAATGTTGGAAGCATTCATTTACTGGAGGTTTCAGCAAAGCCAAACTGATCTATGTGGATCTGTAAACCCACAAAATGCTTCATAAAAATCACAGTACACAGATTTTTTGTTCTTCAGAATTTCTAAATCATGGATTCCAGAGCAGTACTTTCAGCTCAGCAACTCTACAGGTATTTCTAAGAGATGCTATTGGAGCTGGGCAGATGGGGAAYGTGAGAAGAAAACATATAGGGAGACAGAATTTTTTGGGAAATAAWAATCTTTCAAAATAAACTACTTTTGGCAGCCTTTTGATTATGAAGGAAATTCTTCTCTGTGGTTCAGCATGAGCTTCCTAGTTGTCTTCCCTATGTTTTTCAATGTTTGTTTTTCTGAAGTGCTGCAAGACACTCCAGGCCCCTACACGTGTTTCAAGCTAAAAGCRAATAAAGCAACGACATTTATTCGGATTGAAAAGCAGTACTTATGTTTTCAAAGCATCTCTGCTGACCTTACCTCTACATCAACCTGACACCTTATCTAGAGCGACCTGCAGATCACAAGCTGTGCTGATAACCCAGAATGAAGCCAGCCCAGGAGGAAGGAGCTGTTACCTCTGCACACACRGCCAGGTAGTTGTAGACAGTGAGGGGGATTTTGGTCTGCTCCCCCCTGATGACGTGGTAGGGCAGGGTGAAGTCGATGAAGAAAGGTTTGAAGGTCTTCAGCTCTGTCTGGCTGGCAATTCCCAGCCCCTTGTCCTCGGACAGAGCCACRGCTTCCGTGATCCACGTGGTGATGGAGTCGGGCACCTCCACGTGCAGCTGGGCTTCTCCCGAAGTGCTACTGCCAAAAGGACGTGGAATGACTTGGGTTGGTCAGGTTCATTCAGTGCTTTTCAATGGAGTTAAAGCACACAGAGCCAAACATTTCAGGGAATTCCCTCCACATCCAAATTTACAGGATAGCATCAGTGCCTGCTTTGAACCTTATAAAAGGGATTTTCTATCAGTTTTCTATCAGTATTTTCTACAGGTTTTGAGACTTGTAAACATTTACAAGCAGCAGAACAGCAMATAGTTGCTTCTGCAAAACACAAGTTCTTACTGGATTAAAAGCTTCATTTGCAGCCTCATTTTAGGGTCACTTTTCTTAGAAGCAAATGTCTGCACTAAGTCAAAAACAACCTAAACAAAACTCTCAAACMAACCCCAAACCCCAAAAAGATAGACAAGAAATAATCCCAGACTGAAGTCCTGGATAAAAGCAGTTCAACAAAAATTATTTAACAGCCAGTGAAATGAAAGTCTTTTTTGTTGGAACCCATTGTCCCTGTGTCCATCACCAAATTGCAGACTCTGCTTGAACACAAGGACAAATGAGAAATTTTCTAAACACAGAGTTCAGCAACTGCTTGTTTTGATCCAGAAACATTTTGGTTTGTTGGGTTTTGGAATGACTGACTTAGAAAATTTCCAAACCTATCATTTTCTTCCAATGAGGATTGAAACTAATTACGAAAAACCAAAGTGTTTAGCTTTCCTGTGCATACCACAACAGGATATCACGAACCTGGTATGCTCTTCCATGCTTCATGATAATAGAAATTAAATTTTGTCCTTCAGACTTTGCCATTTCCCTCCTACAAAGCAGCTTTGGCCTTGCATGGAACAGAAAACATTTCCTCTAACACAAGAACAAAAGCTGTTTCATGGCTCAACTGGCAGGGTGATTGGTGCAGTTGTGAGTACACCCTAAGGTTGTTTTCTCTCGAGTTCTTCTTTATTCCCCAGAGCCTGACACACATGCTGCCAGCTCTGTAAGCTTTGGGGGGCATGGAAAATGAGAATGCAAGGTCTTCAGAATAAGCTCTGGAAGTCTCCAGCAGGACGCACTGTCTGCATCTGCAGAGCTGCCTGATCCACGCCCAGAACACACCCAAGGACTGCATTTCCACTGCTTTGCAGATGAAGGTTGTTCATACTTGAGGCACCAATGAAGCAACTTTATTTTGCTCCTCTAAATCAACTGTTTGCAGTTCTCAGTGAGCCTGAAGGTGTTGTTCCTGTAGGCAGCTCATCAGGGGCTGGTCTGGGTATTTATGTTCCAGTGGGGAAAGGATTAAAGCAAATGGTTTGATAAAAACTGGAGGCCACTGTGCCTTTTTTAAGCTCAGTCAGWCTCCAAGCACTGGCCAGTGAATGTGGTTTCCAGCTCAAGCTCCAGAGTGAAAAGCCTGGGAAATACACTTGGCTTGGCAGCACCAAGTGTATCACAGAATCATGGAATGGTTTGGGTTGGGAGGGATCTTAAAGATCCCATCCTACCCCTGCCATGGACAGGGACACCTTCCACTGTCCCAGGTTGCTCCAACCTGGCCTTGGACACTTGCAGGAATGAGGCAGCCACAGCTGTGCCAGGGCCTCCTCATCCTCACAGGGAAGAATTCCTTCCTAATATCCAATCTAAACCTGCTTAAAGTTGTTTTAACTCCTTTTAAGCAGACTGGTTCCTCAACACTTAGGTCCTCACCCCAAGAGGAGTGATGCAGCTGATACCTGCAGTCATCTTCAGCCCTGAGGAATGAGCAGAAGGGTGTCCTGGCTCCAGGACTGGCAATATTCCAGCCCGTTTAACCGGACAATTTGTTGCAGCTGATGTTCTTTCCACTGGGATTTCAGCCCATAACCAGCATTAACATTATTTTCACACATGAGGGCACTTACTCCTCTGGGCGGGGGGCCAAAGTACACACTCATTTCCAGCCATTAGACCCTCCAGCCAGGCTCTAGGAATTTTTCGAATTGGTTTGGGAAGTTGACATTAGGCTTTTGTTTCTTTTTTTTGAGGATTGTATATTATAATTATAAATGGTAGAAGAAAAAAAATAAATTCTTCCTGTTCAAGAGAGTGGAAATGAAGGAGTGCTCCAACTCGGTTGTTTCTAATGAAATGAAGTGGAGAAAATGCAATCTGCAACTTTTTATTCCACGCTYTCCCACTTATAATTAACTGCCCCAGCTTGCTGAGGCCCAAACGGGCACTTCTGGAATTCTTTGTGTATTTCTACAAAGCATATTTCATGCTCAATTGAACAGATTTGAATACACTTGCTCCAAGTTCCTGTCAAATTTAATTTACAATCATTTATTGAGAATGAAGTTTACTTGCAAACCTGGAGAAGCTTTTTTAATAATTGCTTCAAATTATCCTAGATGTGCTGTTGTGGGAGGGATTTGTTATCTCTTTAGCAATTTTTTTTTTCAGTTCCAACTGTACCCAGAGATAACCACGATTTATGAGGCAGTGAATTGAAGTCTGGGGGAGATGTTCTTGCAAGAGATGACAGAGAAGGAAGGGCTCTGTGAAATTTGAAAAGCAATCAATAGAGAATCCATGTAGACACAATTGACAGGTTCAGCTCGRAGCAAGAGAATGCACTTCAAGACCAGAAGAAACGTTGCAAAGATTAAAGTGGTAACGAAGAAAAACCACAATAAAAGGAAAAACCATCAGAAAATGCCAGTGTAACTCAGTAGATTTTAAAGAGCTTTGTTTTCTGTAGCTGAATACAACACAGCCCTCTGGATATAATGAAGAGATTTCCCTGTCAATACCTGACATTGAGGCAGTGCCAAATCCACGTTTCAGGAAAGAAGGTTCTTTTTCTCTTCTCTGCTCTGCTAGAAGAAGAAATAAGTCCTTGCAAATGAATTCTCTTAAGAAGGCATTTTTTAACAGTAACTGATAAATCAGAGTTATCACCTGGCTGCAGCTCACATGACCACCACTCTGGCTGGTACAGACTCATTAAGGAGTGAATGGGTGATCACTCATAACACAAATTACATGGTCTTTTCAAACAATCCCTTTTGTGTGCACACCCACACACTCTGCAGACATAAATAAGAATCTAAAAAAAATAGTACAAGCAAGATCAATCTTTAAAACTAGCAGAAGTTGTATGATCTAAAAAAAAAGTGGTTTATGATCCAAATTCTTTCACCAAACGAAATCAAAGGGAACATACACAACATGTGACTTCCCAGGATATGGTGATATGGCCTAACAGCAGTTACTACAATCACTACTTTATATTTTTCACCATTCTTCCTCTTTGAATTGTCTTAATTTCTAATATTTTAATAATTTAGTCAGCTTTTCTACTCCTGTAGTGCTTCGTTATCGACTTCTTAACAAAGCCCCCAAACTTCCTCTGCTAACAGAGTTTGCCAGGAGGTTCAGAATACAGAGGGAAGGCTCATCCTCAGGTACAGCATTCCTGGTASTACTTCACCACCTCTTCTTCATGCAGACCCTCATTTTATTGATTTTGACCACCAGTTGAAAGGTCAAAATAATGAGCAATGAGCGACTCTGTAGCTTGCAAATATTGCAAGATATTCACAGAAAACTGACATATGCAAAGAGTTTTAAATTATCATTTTGAAGAATATTTCTTTGCATTTTTTTCCAGAATTAAAGTAAGTTTAACAAAGGTAGTGGCAGTTGGAATTTTTGTTACATCCATCAAGACACTGAAAGAGTTTCCCCAYTGCTGCCTTGCCTAAACCTTGGGGCATGGAAGTGGAAAACAGCTGAGAATAGAGAAAAACAACAGCCAGAAGTATCACAGACTACAGATATTAAACCAAAAACGTTACCTTGGTGCTATTTTGGAATGCATTGTGGCCACCAAGGTCCCAGTGTGTGGCTGGAAGGCTGGGACAGCCTCATCCGTGTACATCCCTCCATTCTGCCTGTGGTTCAGGCTGACTATGTCAGTCATTACCACCAAGCCAGTCTCCTAGACAATAAAAATCAAACAAAACAAAAACCAGCAAGGAAAAAAARAAATAAATAAAAAGAATTAAACGTGTACCAATTTTTTTTTTTTTTAACAGAACCCCTCAATTCTATTTCAACATTTATGGGGTAAATCTCAGTTGAATCTTGAGGGTTTTTTAAAGCTTTATATAAAAATGACTWTTAATGTGAAGATACATAGGCAGAGGCTTTATGAGAAAGCTCTTGTCTGCTTGGAAAATGCATTTAAATCATTATTTAACATTACTGGGCAAGTGTGACTGCCAGGCAGCTACAGGTATTTTTCCCCTAGAATACAACATTACAGCTTTTCACCCTGCCTAAAWGTTTCCAGTGTGCTGTGCTGCAGTTTGCAGGCAGCTCCCACATCAGACACCACCAATTCTGCACTGCCAGGGATGCCAAGCAAAATGAAAACTGTCCACAGAGCTCCACAGGGAAAGCACAGAGCWCCTCAGGAAGCTGTCTGCCAGCTCTGTCCCCTAAATGCTCTTATTCATAAGAGACAGCAGCTCCCAGACACCACTGGAGAATGAGCTTTGTCCTCTGCACACACCCCCAGTTCTTACACACCCAGGTGTGCAGCCCTGCATTCACACCAGCTCCCCACAAATGAACCTTTTCCCAAGRGTTTACACCTCTCAGGAGGGAACAAAAAGGCAGCACCAGGTCAAAAACCCCACCAGAGCCCAGGGAGAGAAGCAGCAGTGGCTCCTGCAGCAGTGAGGATTTAGAGTTTGTGATTAAAGAGATTGAGGCATTGGGGGAATGTGTGAAAGCCTCTGGGGTTTAAGGCAACATAATAAAAGAATTAAGCTAAAATCACAGAAAGGACAAAGAATGAAGAGACAGGGGATCTGTAGGAAGCAAGGATCGTTATTATTAGCAGTTCTGTGGATTAAAAATGGAAAGGACATCAAACATTAGACCTGTGACACTGGTCCTCAAGGCCAGTCTGCATGTCAGAGGAGCAAGGGGCAGAAGATCATGTAAAGAATATAAAACATTTATAGCTCAGCCCTTCATGTGGCATGTTCTTGTTTCAGGGAACAGAGGTTACACCCTGCAGTGGTGTGGAAGGCAGAGAAGAGGGATGGCAGCAGAGTCTGAMAGGGTGGATTGGACTCTACTCTGCAACTCTAGGAAGGGAAGGAAGAGGCAACCAAGCAGAACTTCTCAAATAGATGAGGTAACACCCATTTTAAACAAAAGGAAAGCAAAAAGCTAATGGAAATAGTAGCATGTCTTACAAGCTACAAGTGACTGAACTGTTTTTCAGCTCAAAAGACAACAYTGTTAGTATCCAAAGCAATGAAGAGAAGAATTAGTGTATGAGTACATAAAAAAAAGAACTTGTTTTAAATGCTCTRCTTGAGAGTTGGTTCAAATGCACAGCACAGATCAAAGGAAGTTAGACTTTTAAAACCTGGCCAGGTTTAACTATTGAAAGACACCAAACAAACATAAACACACACCATTAAAGTAGCAACCTGATCAAGGATATAAAGAAAGATCTTTCATGCAGATGGCAACAGAAGCTGGCAGAACCAGGGCAGGAAAGAAAATCAAATSATTTCCAAAGGATAGTCCAAAAGGGAAAAGACTACAAGGAAAGGCTCACATTCCACCTTCCTTCCCTGTCAGGGGAGCTGCAGAAGAGACCTGCAAGCTCACCCATGACTGGAGGAGCCTTCTGGTCCTTGCCTGATTCTCCAGGGTGAATTCCTTCACCCAACAGGAAAACTGGCCCTCTCATCACGACTGGCCAAAAACCAAACCACGTTTTCTCCAGTATCTTTGCTGGAACAGCGCGCTCTGTTCTCCAAAATTCCTTTTCATCCCACCCCCCCCCACCAGAGAAACAGCTCTGGATGTGAGGAAAAACACTGGCCTATGGAGCTGAAAATCACCCTGCAAACATGCAAGCAAGAGAGAGACACTCCAGAGAGAAGGGAGGCTGGTTCTTCCTACTGTAAACGCGAAGCGAGCATCCTTGGTGATGTCCCAGTGCCAGGGAAAGACAGAAGATCTACGGCGTCTACGTGAGGACATGCCTGGCCACCAGAAGTGCCCTTCTTCCTTTGGAGCTCCAAAAGCATCAGACACATCGTACTCTGCAAGCTCTTGAAACACCTGCAGGGAAAGGGCAGAGGCTGTCCCTGGGTGTGGATAGTAGGAGTGAGGAAAGGACACCACCAGTGCCTTAAAGCTCCTTCTACCTGACTGGCTGTCAGCTGGAAGCCTGTCTTGAGCAGGTAGACACTCTTATCCACCGTGGCAATGCAGACACAGCTTGATTTTGCAGCTCTGACCTTGATGTTCACAACATCCCCRGGCCTGGTCTCGTCGGCCGAGAGCGCCACGGTGACCTGGGAAGGGAAGGTTAAACCCCGTTATTATCCCAAAMCTACCAAGAGTGATGACACCAGCCCTTCCTCTGCCCTGCAGAGCCCATACCTGGTTCTCAAAGGAGGAGTTGACAGCGAACTGCAGGCTGTCTGTGACCCCCTCTCCGTTCTCCCTGACGTAGTACACGAGGAGCCGGCCCAGGGGAGCCATGGAGGGAACGACCGGGAACCGCAGGAAGGTCACGCACACCTCAACCTCTGCTGCAGGGGGGCTGGTAGGTGCTGAAACAGCAACTGGGGAGAAAAACAGCTTGATTTACCCAAATCACTCCCTTCCTGCCCCATCCTAATGCTGGGAGGCACAGGACGCTCCGTCCAGGACTTGCATTCTTCCGTTATTCCTGTTGTACACATTTTTCTTGAGCTCAGCATCTTTTCCCTTTTCCTCCTCATTRTGAAAGGTAATTAGCACCCATAACATAATGAGCAGCATGGAGAAGGTGAGTAGGGAATGACTGCTGAGTGTTTTTCCAGCCATAAAATCAAGGAAACACAATGAAGTTATCAAGGCATTGAAAACAGGCAAAAAAGGTTATCTATTGCTGTAGAATGCTGCTGAGAGAAAAGGTGTAAATGAGTCTGAGAAAGGATGATGCAGTTTATAGAGCAGAGAAACAGTGCAGCAGTTAAATGGAATCACAGAATGGTTTAGGTTAGAAGGGACCTTTAGGGATCATCTACTTCCAGCCCCCTGCCGTGGACAAGGACATCTTTCACTATATCAGTTGCCTAAAGTCCCATCCAGCCTGGCCTTGAAATCTTCCAATGCGACCACACAAAGCCTCTGAACAACCTGGAAATGCAACAGCTCAGAACAAACCTCCAGTGCAGAAAGTCAGCACAAATCCTACCCTACTGATTGCCAGAAGCTGGGTGGGTACATGGAGGGAAGTTCCTGTTACTCTTTCCCCAACTCCCAGTCTGGTTACCAGAATAGCCAGACTTTTCCTTTGGCCAGCTGTTATATCCATCACACCATTCTTTACCCCCCTGCTCCCCAAATTCACCAAATTTTTCTGTTATTCCTTGTACAAACCAGGAGTCCACACTTCCCTTCCCAGTGTGGACTGTGTGATCTCCTTTATCCTGATCCATGTTATCAGCCCATCTAATGTTCCCTTTCCATCTAATGTCCACTTCTCCATTTAAGCCCAACCAATTTAGCAAACTGCCCCATCATACACTTCCCTGCTACCCCACTGAGCCTGAGCCAAGCAAATATTAGAGTTTTCTCAACTGAGAAAGGCTGCAGACAGACCAAAGAAAACTTTCCAATAGTTCTCCAAAAAGCATAATTTTTTTTTTTTATATGGCTATGAGGGCAATGGATTTCACTATTGCTCTTGCACAAAGTTATCTATATCCTCTAAAGAGCCTCACATTAAAAAAAAATAAATAGAGGGTACTTAGGTTTGTGGAAAGGTTGTTTTTCCTTGAAAATTGGGGTGAGTTGCATTCCTGGTGCCAGCTACCTGTTCCTGGGAAGCGTGTGAGGTCGATGTTCTTCTCAAAGGGGGTGGTGGCCCTTTTGCTCCTCTGCTGGGTGACATTGCTGGGCTGCAGACCCGACAGGACGATGTTGCCTCGTGATGCCACTTCGTAGTGCAGAGTGAAGTTGCAAGGACACGTGGACTTCACTGCAATCCAGGCCTCCTCTCCCACCTGCAGGAGACAGGAAAGCCAAAGACCTGCTCTGTGACGATGCTTTGGATTGATAAGGCACAGAAACCTGTTTGGGTTCCAGGCCACAGGAGGTGTGACCCCTCCCCTAACAAATYGAAAAGTGTATTATTGCATTAGCACTGTTCTCCTGGACTTCCTCCACAATGAAAAGGGGCCTGTGTTCAGCTCTCCACTCCCTGCAAATCTACAGGAGAATGAGCTGGGGGTTGGATGCRTTAATGAAACAATAAAGGAATCTCTGGAATCCTGAAAGTTAAGCCTTTTGGCACAGAGCAGCTGTCAGAATTGGTTGAATTTTAGACACCCCTTCAGTAGCCCAGCCCAAAAAAGGAAAGAGGTGGGTTGGGGGTGGGCAGAGATGTGTGTCTGATAGTCTTTGCTGTTTAATTGTGATTATACACGGTGATTACATCCATGTGGCAAATGCTAATTCAAACATGACCAACGTGGCATGAAATTACTGGGAATAGATCCGAGGGAAAATGCTTTCAAATTACACAAAGTCTTGATAACAATTTGTAAGTCTGGCACTCAGGGAGGTGTCAAACACACAAATAAATGAGAAGAAAGCCTCTTTTTTTGTCTGGATAAACTCATCTGATGCCTGCAATAGGCTCCAGAGCACCACACTTGGGCACTGAATTCCTCTACTCAGAGGGGCTCACCAAGTTCTGAACACCCTGAAGACAAAATCCCCCAAATCCCACCAATCCCAACAGAATGGAGTCATGGGATTAGGACTGGTCATGTCTGGCTGAGTAATAATTCCTCTGTGCAGCAGCAGACTTTCCTAGGAACACAAACTCCTTCCTTCTGGGACCCGAGGAGCAGCTGACACTTGTGTTCAGTAGGATTTCTTCAGCACCTCCCACTCCTCACCCTCCTGCCATTTAAAGCAGAGCAATTCCCAAACAAAAGTGCTCAGGCTGCAGAGCAGTGTTAAATCCCAAAGGAATCTTTTCAAAAATCTCTTCCTTCAGCACCAAGGGTTCTCCCTCCAGAATGTGCACATGGCACAAAGCAAAAGGGCAGAGCTCGAACACGAGGGGCTGCTAATGGTTAAACACAGTGAGAATGCCACAGAGTCCAAGAAGTGCCTCGTGACATTAAATATTTGAAGTATTAAGAATTCCCCAGTGCAAATGATGAAACAATTCATTAAAAAATGAATGTAGCTAATTGGAACACCCAGTAAGAGCTGGCAATGCATGGAAACAGTTCCCACATCAGCTGGTCATCCAACTCCAAGCTTTCCCACAGAAGAATTAGTTCTAATCAGGTTATAATAAGAACAATGTGTTCAGATTAGCAGTGTATAATCCCCTTTCCATACCTCAGGAAACTTGTAAAAGATTAATTAGCCATTAAACTTCTATGAAATGCCATGATAAAAAAATGCTCTTATTTGGATACAAAGAGTCTGAAACCAACCTGGCAGACCTGCTGATAACAGAAATCTAAATGTGTGTATTGCCAAAACCCACTTTCTTTTCTTTCACAAAGCAACATGCAGACCTTCAGAACATCTTGGGTAAGAAGAAACCCTAAAGAATTCCCAGAGAACATTATGAAACAGGAATCATGGTTAAATCAGGTCTTCCCTTCAGGAAAGAAATCACAACAACTTTTATAGGGCAGGATTAGAGAGGCTCCTACAGAAACTACAAAAGAAGACAAGGCAACTATGTTCAGAGTTCAACAACTGGAAGATTAAACCAGTTGAGATCTAAACTGGAAGTTCCAGTGAGACCACACAGCCTTAATTTTGATCTTTAGTAGTTCAGCTACTCCCACTAACATCTCTTCCAATCATTTTCAGCAAACAATCCATATCTGAGTGTTAATGGAGGTGCACAGAACACACATTCAAATGTGAAAAACTGCAGTGTTTCCCATGCCTGCACCCCTCCTCTCCCTCAACACAAAGGATTGGAAGTGAGGTGCTGCACAGAGCATCAAGGGTGTTTTGCCCAGCACCTTGTGTAATCCACACTCAACAATTATTTGGTGGCTGAAGCGCAGCTCCTTCACCCTTTGTAGTGGAAACAATAACAGTTCAGGATCCCAGAATCAGGAATGTCCAGAAATATTTAATTAGAACAAAGTACTTTAAGCCAAGCAATGCAGTTGGTGCCATGACAGAATTTGAAGCAAACATACCTGGAAAGGTTTATCTGGGGCCTGGAGCTGGATGTGACACTTGCTGGGTGAGTACCAGCTGCTGATGGACAGGTAGTTGGGCAGATATTGATCCCCAGAGGGTTTCCCATCAATTGCTGTCACTTTGGTCTAAAAAAAAAAAAAAAAAAAAGAAAAAAAAGGTTATATCTAAATTTTATGAATAGAAAGCCCAATTTGTTCTCTCTCAGTTTCCATCCCCTTCTTCCACTTTAAACCTTCCTGCTTTCATCTCTTGTCATCTTTAAACAGCAACAGTACTCCCCAAATATTGGGCCCCTACCACCATGTTCAGCTGTATTTGGGGAAGCATCTTTTCATGGTGGTTACCAACATCAGTTCTCTTGGCAGCAAGCAACAAGCAAGTGTTTGCTGTGTTGAAATCCAGAAGCTGAAGCTAAAAAGGCACCGATTTCCTGTTTGTAGCACTGGTTTATAAAGTGCAGGTTTGACAAGATTAGTTACATTAAAGCCTGCTAATCCTATAAAGAGCTTTCACCCACCTCCAGCCAGACATATTGGGCAGCTGTGGGAATGGAGGGGATTTCAAACTCCACCAGGCCATTCCTTGAGACCAGCTCACTTGTATAAACGTTGTCCTTTGGTGTGAGCTCAGCCTTGATTCGGATGGTGACTCTGTCAGCTGGACTTCCATCGGGGTAAGTGACTTCTACCTGCACAGTGGGACATTCATACAACAGTGGGCTTTACATTGTCAACGACAGGTGGGAAAAACACACCAGGACACGGTGGAACATGCTGGGATCAGGCCAGTACAGCCTTAAATCAGCCACACGTCCGTGGCTCTACTTCTAATCTCACCTTCCCTTTGTAAGGCAGCCCGGGTTTGAACTGTTTCCTGGTGTCCTTGGAGTACTTGATGTCGATCAGCTGCTTCTGGACAGGTGTGGAGTCATCAAAGGTCACCTGCTTGCTGCCATCTGAGCTGATCACCGTGGCCCAGATGTTGACTGTGCCTCGGAAGTGCTCCGGGACATCCGCTGGCATCATGTCCCTCACACACACGTCGAACGCGGCAGAGCCGTCGATCTGGGAGCGCGTGGGGAGAGGAAAGGGGACTTGGCATTCCACACCCACACAGGGTCTAGAAGCCAAATCTGAAGCGCAGGCACTCGATGGGAGTTTGTAGCAGTGTTTTTGAAAGGATTAGGGTTGGAGGGAATTCACTGGGGAGTGGGTGAAGGAAGGATGGAATAAAGAAAGCGAGTTTCGTTTTCCTCCCTCACCCATAGTCTGGACTAACTCTGTCACAGCCCCATATGCTCTAAAAACACATTAATGCCATGCCAACAAATTCTCATCCCACCAAGTCACAGAATATCCTGGGCTGGAAGGGACCCACAAGGATCATTCAGTCCAATCCCCGGCCCTGCACAGACACCCCAGCAATCCCACCCTGTGCATCCCTGACAGTGTTGTCCAAACACTCCTGGAGCTCTGGCAGCTCTGAGGCTGTGCCCATTCCCTGGGGAGCCTGTTCAGTGCCCCCCTACCCTCTGGGGGAAGAACCTTTTCCTAATATCTAAAATCATAAGCATACCATGTAAAAATGTGTAATATTTTTATTATGCTGGCCCCAGTTATAATATTTACTCCTTTATTTTCTAATCTGCCATCAGTAACAAAACACAGCTGTGGGATTAATGTTAAAGAACACAAATCAGGCATTTTATCACAGGTGAGTCAATGGTCTCCCTCACCTGGGTGGTCTTGAGGACAGGGTGTCCCACTTCATGTCTGTAGTACCCCACACCATTGATAGTCATATTGACAATTAACTTCCCTGTCACTGGTTTTCCAAATGTGTATCTGAAATGCAAAGGAGGTGATTAAGAACTTCCACCTGGCTTCTGTTTTTCTGGTTATATATAGTTATTACGTTACCTGCACATCTAGAAAACAAACAAACAAACAAAATCACAGAAAGTTTTCCAGATTGTTATTTTTATCATGTTTTTGAAGGCTCTTACATAAGAAAGCTTCTGATGATGATTAGAAATCGTCTGAGAAGCCTGCAGCAGGTGGGATCCAAGCTCCAGTGACTGCACTACAATCCACAGTAATGAAACTTGGTTTGGGACAGGTTCCTACCTGGCATGGACTGTTCCTTTTTCACACAGTGAAAGGTCACGAATGTAGCGAGGGGGATCAATCAGCAACTCAAACTTTGGTAAGACTACAACGAAAAGAAACACAGCAGAGTCTTTGCAAGGAGGTCTTATTGCCCAGATTACAGCAAAGCCCACACAACTCTGACAGGACCCTGGTTGTGGTCAATGAGGGCAGTGTGGGTAACACACCCAGCACAGGATCAATCARCACCAGCAGCAAACCTTGGCAAGGTGACCTCAGCAAAACTCCCAGTTCCCAGTGTGTGTATCCCTGAAGTACATGGCTCTAAAGAACTTTTCCTCATGGCATTTTAAATGTATTACTTCAAGTGTTCCATCTGGAGTGAAAACATTTCACAGTGTTCTGTTCTTCCAAGGGCACTTGGCTTACACTCAACTCACCGTACTTCTGCACCTCAAAGGATTTGTTGTACGTGTGCCCCTGCATCTCAGCAAAGATGAGCCATTCCCCAAACACTGGCTGATCAGACAGAGGAAAAGTCATATTGACAATGCCTGGAAAAGGAAAACAACACACTGTGAATTCTGTCACTCTTCAGCCCTTGCCAAGCCCTGCTGAACACAGCTCGGTGGAAGCAGAAGCAAAGGCAAATCACAGCACGCAGAGGAAAAATAAATAACCTGGAGCTTACCACAACAAAATGGCTTCAAATTATTCCATTCTATCATACGAGACCCCCGAGGATCCTGCAGGGTGGTTTAGGGATGAGAAACATCACAGTGAAAATGAGTATCACCAATACATTTAACTTGGTTTGCAAGAGAGAACTTTGTTTTGTAATAGACACACTTCACTAACAGCTCAAATGTAACTAAGATCTGTCAAAAATGTCCTGAAGATACTTTACCAGGGGCATTCACTTTCTAGAATTATTTAAGAGCTCTGCTCCTGTAACCAATGCACACAAGGAAATGCTGTCAAGCAGCAGATCTTTCCCGTGTCTTAAGACACCTGTCTTGGCTGGKATGAACTGACCTCTGAAGACACTTTCTCTCTGTTCCTAAATGGAGCTGTACAACCAGCAAGACAATTTTTAGACGACAAAATCAGATGAAATGAATCCCACTGGTTTTGTCAGTATTAAATCCATGCTGGAGGCAAACATGAGAAGAGGGTGAATTCTTCTGCTTTCTGACAGCTGAACACATGTTAAAAAAATARCTAAGACTAGAAACAGAAGGAACCTCTCATTCACCTCGTAAGGAAGAAGRCAGGAGCACCCTTTTCTTGCCATGAATTTCTAGTGTCCACTACCATCATGTGCGGGTGCAGAGAGGAGAGTGGCCCTGCTCTATGAGCCCAGCAGATGAAGGAAAAGAGTAGGAAAAAGAAGGAGAGGGAGTGGGGCTGTTCCAGTTATAAATCCCAGTGAATTTAGCCGATTCTTCTCAGGCTGAAAAATGGGAAAGGATTTCTGAAACTGAAGTAGAAAACAAGGATATTTGCTGGTGATAACAAAATAACAGGACACAAAGATCAGTGAAAGACACAAGGATAGAGACAATTGCATAGGTTAGGGTGGGGAATGGCCATAAAGGACTATAAAATGTACAGACTTGTTCCTTTAAAGGCTACACAAACCTTGTACCTCTACAGGGCACAGGCTAGATGGGCACACAGATACTCACCACCACATAAGCTTCAATCTGAAAGAAAAAAGAAAAATAAAAGGCTTTATGAAACAAAGCCACTTTTCTGCTCTTTATGATGAACAGTTGAGTCAACATAAGCAAAGTGTGATACCCAAAGGGACAGAGTTTAAACATCTCTTCTTTGCTAAGAGTAGCCTGAAAAACACACATTTCATCCACACATCTAACTGGAAAAGCAATACTTTGCATATCTGTGCACTAAATAAGGAGCAAGTCTCTGAAAAATTCTTGTCTCTGCTCTGGCAAAGCTGCCTCCTATTTGCCAGCACTCCAAAAGTTTGTATTCTCCTTCAATAGGAATGTGACCAAGTGAAAAAAGCTAAATTGCAAATACAATGATCTATCACAAGGTGTGCCTAAATAGGTTAAAAATCCAGTTCTATTTCTGCATAAATGAGCATTAGAATAAAATACAGGCTACCAAGTATTCCACCATATTTTACAGTGTGAAAGAAAACAGTTTTCTTTACCCTGTCATTGACTGGTCTCAAGTCAGAAGTCACCATGAAGAGGTTTATCAACACTGGAAAAGGAAAAGAGGAAATTTATTAATCATCACAGCTGAGACTGAACAGAAGAGCTCATCCTAAAACCACCCTCAGAAGCAGCCCTAGCATCTGGCAAATTGTCCAAGGCCACCTTTCTGCTTGGGTTTGTAGACAGGTTTGTCAGTCTGGATGAACACCGAGGAGCCTTTGCTGTCGATGGTGACTGTGGTGTAGTTGTGGAAAATGTAACCTTCCTCTGCCAGGTGCCTGTTGCCCCAGACCTTCAGATGTGCTTGTCCACGAAGCCCTGAAGGCACCTAAAAGCAGACCAGGAGGTGAGGAAGACACAGGAAAGCTTTTGGGGAATATCACTGACACCGAAGTGAGCAAGAAGAGCCACCTGSTGCATTTTGGTGTAACTATGTGTGAGTAATGAAAAGAAAATTAAGAACATACTAGATCTTCTACAATATATAAACTTCAAAGGAGGTAAATTCATGCTAAAAGCATGGCAGGAAAGCCTCTTCTGCCCTTTATCACTCAAGCAAAGTGATAGTTGATCTATGATCTACATGTGCAGCTTCCAGTACAGAAGGTGTGTTACATGAGGAAATCAACCCACAGCTCTGCCAACAGAGGGAAAAACCCCAATAACCGACACAAAAAAGGTCCCCAAAAGACAAAGTGCATGCTTGGACATTTTCAACCAGTTGCTTAGAGAAATAAGAATTTTGAAATTTTAAAACTACATCAGATTAAAAAGGACAAAGTTAAAAATCTGATAATACAATTCCAGAAGCAGAGCACAATTTAGTATTTGTTCCCTCCCTTTACATCCCTGAGTTGACAAGCCCAAAGCGAGTCCTAAACTAAGAGAGCCAACACCTTTAAGGGCTTGTTTTTCAGCCCAGCTCCATTTTGCCTACATTGAAGTCATAACCCCCACATCACTCACTGACATAATCCTGAACTGCCATTCTTGTCAAGTAACCCAAACATAGAACTTTATGTTGAGCCACTGATTTTCTTCAGTGATGTAAGGGCCTGACAGGTGAGCTGTKATGGGTTAAGCTTTGCTCGTTTCACTCTCCACTCTTCCTCTGGTGAAGGTGGTTTTCTCCTCAGTGTGTGCCCCAGAATGTGAGAAAATGCAGAAAGCATGCCCTCGTGTGTCCCCCAAAAACATCTTAAAGTAATTGATACTCACCTTCAGCTTAATTGTTCCTTTATCTAAAATATGAGAGAGAGAGAAAGAGTTATTCTCAAGATAAGGCATTAAGATTTGCAGTGAAAGGAGATCTCACACCATAGAGCTGCTACCTGCAGTATTCCTTTGTTATGATTTCACCTGAAGTCATTTTCCTGCACTGTGTAGAACAATCTGCAGGGTGAGCAAGTCAGACCCAGTAGAGTTCTCCAAAATAAATTTGGTCCACATTTATTTACCTGATTTTTGCGTAAGGTAAACTGCAAAGTGCTCTCTGCTGGGGATTCAGCTGAGGGCACCCTGTGCTTACAGAAGTATTTTGCTGTAAAAAGGACCTGGCCTCTTTTGGGACTTAAATAATTCTCTAAACAAACACTCACGGGGTCTATTCTGATTGCTGGATGCAGCCATACCTAAAGASTTCCCTTGAGCATGTGCTGTCCACATGTGTGAGCATCACTCCCTTTGAGTTGCTCTGCAATTGTCAGCCARTTTCAAAGACAACAAGGGGAGGATGCAACCAGAGACAATCTGCTGCAAGAAATGGAATGGTTTTTATATAACTCCCAGTTTTAACACACAGAAAGGCTAAACCACGATGGTTAAAGAGCCTGATTGCCTTGTCTACACTACAGCTTACACCACTGCTGACAGTGGTACAACAGGGCTACTGGGCTTTGCTTTCACCAGTGTAAATTCACTCAGTATTGAGCTGGATGTAATCAAAACAAGTTGTCTTCACTCACAGGACAGAAGAGTTTCAAAGATTTTAAAGACTCAACCAACTGCACCAACATTACCAGCTCGCTCAGCAACACTCAGCCCTGAAGATGGGGAGATTGTATTCGCAGCATTCATTTTGGAGAGAAGAAATTTATAATGATGACGTAGATTTTATATYTTTCTTTGAAGTAAGCTTATCTTATTCCTTATATAGCCCCCCACTGATAAATATTCAGGCATCAAAAGGAAGTATATTCACTATAAAACTCTAGACTGTCAATTATCTAGGGTCTCTGTATGTCTTGCTGTTCCAAAATTATCAGCCTTACACGTCTGAGATCTCACACATCAAAACCACATTAGCACAATCAACTGAGAAGGTGTAGCAGTAGCCAATTAATTAAACATTAGTTTGATTCCATTATCACCCAAAGCAACTCTTTGAGAGACATTGATGTGCTCCCATAGCACCTCAAGTTACAAACTCGAGTTCAGAGCTCCAGGGCCTTACCCAGGACTGTTCCGTGGCTCCGTGACACAGTTTCTCCCTTGACCACCAGCTGGATYTGGACTGTTGTCTCCTTGACAGAGTTGAAGATGGTCACACTTATGGCTTCCTCCACCCCAGAGCGGAAAACAGAAGGTGCTGCAATCAAATAACCCCTGAGGAGCAAAATTGGGAGCAGTCAGCCAAGAYACAGCAACAAGAACATTATCTTGTGACCCAAATTTATGGCAAAAGGAAAAGAACAAAATACTCTGTGACAGATTTACTCCTATATGGTCACATTTGTGGCCACCAGTAGCCTAAGCCTGTATCTAATATGTATAAATGAATAAACAGAGCCTAAGTGGCTACAAATGGCTTACAAATCCTTAGGATTGAAATAAAAACAGTAATATCAATGTTTATTGCATATATATAATAAATAYATTCATTTTTCTATTATATGTAGCAAACTAAACATACAACCAGCTAATCATAAAAGASCTGAAGTCCTTGAAGGAATAAGGARGTACCTGAGCCTCYGGTAGAGTTTTGTAGCCAATGCTTTCTTTTGAAACAGTTTAGATATTTTTTGCCTCAATTATTTTCCATGGTTCCATTTTCATGGTTCAGCTTCATATACAAGAAGAGAAGGGACTCAGAGTATTCAATACTTGGAGCTTTCCAAATGTCAGATTCAACCCATGTAACACACYTGAACTTCCAGTTTATATAGAAGCAGCCCAGAAAGCGCAGCTACAAGGCTGGGCTCAAATTTCCAGTTCTACTACCACATTTTTGTTGAAACAATTAGGTCCTGCAAGTTTAAAAAAGCCATTATTTTAGAAGGCACACACAGAGCTTTAAAGCCACCCAAAACGACCTCCCATAGATGCTGCAATCCGAGTGTTTGTGAATGGAATCTGCACCACTCCTCTGTGAATGGCACCGTGCCATGAACTTGTCAACTGAAAGCATTGCAGGCTCTGAGCTCTTTGATGCATTGGGCTGGAAGCAACACATTTATATTCTTTTCATGACACACCTTTCTGGTTTGGGGTTTTTTTTTTTCCTACCCAAAAGGATTTTTTTAACACGAGGCAATTCCTCAGATGCCTCTTCAAGCCAAATTTCTCAGCCCATGCCTTTCTACAAGTTCCATGAGCCAGGTTGCCTTAGCTCATGATTAATTATCACTTTGGGATGAGGATGATGGTGTTTTACAGCCCCCAAGTCATCTTTTATCAAATTCCAAGCCCATGTTTCTCTCTCAGCAGGCCTCATTGCCATGGAGATCCCATTACCCCCAAAGGAAGTTCAGAACTCTGTGGCATTCGAGTTAAATTGCACGGGGTACTTGCAGATCCAAAACCTTATGGCTGCCAGGTTTGAAAATTCATCAGAATGGTAATAAATAACAATAAAAAGTTACTACTGAGCCTGCAAATCCTTGGTGAGAGAGATAGCTGATCTAGTTGCAGAGGGAGAAAGAGTACCAGCTGCATTCGGGATGAAATGATCAGATTTAAACTGTCATAAGCCCAGCACTGCAGTGCCATATGTGAAGCACATGTACTCACATTGTTCTGAATCCCTGAAACTCTTTCTGAAGTACCAGTCCCTTGATACGACTATTTAAATCACTTCATAAGTGGCGTTTGAAAATTAAATATTTAACTTGGCAATCAAAGAGTTAACTTGACAGGGACCGGACAGATCCTTTAGGCACATTTAACTAACAGCTCTGTCAGGTTACACCAAAACTTGGCAGGACGTGAAATATTTTCTAGTAAGCAAGTGAAAATAAGTTCTCCACGGCACTCAGTCAGTGCAGCTATTCACGATGCTGACGGGCTATAATAAGCCCGGGATAAAGAACAAAGCAAACCTTAATCAAAATTAACCTAAACACACCGGAACGAGCTGCGGATTCAATTTCTGAAAGTCAGAGAACTTTCCCCGCAGTTTCTCCGCGGCTGATCCTCCCCACAAATAAAAAAATCTTCGCASGCTGCTCGGGAGCGCCCAGCGCTACCTTCAACCACCCCCAGCACGGCAGCAGCCGGATTCCTCGAATAATTGCTCGCAGATAAAAGCTCCGCAGCCGCTCGCCGGGGCAGCTGGAGGCAGGTATCGCCCGGGAGCTTTCTTTTCTCCCCCGTTTCCCCGCGCTCCGCACTTTCGCACCGCCGGGGCCAAACGCGCCGCCGCCCGGGACCCTCCGCGCTCCAGCCGCGACCCCTCCGGGGCGCTCGGCAGGCTTTGTTCAGCGGCCAGCCCGGAGCCCCGGCCGAGCGGGGCTGGTTCTCCCCGCGCCGCCCTGCGCGGGGATGCTGCCCCGGGGCTCCCGCTCCCATCCCGGTACTCACTGGCGCTGGCGGGGCTGGGCGGCGCTCAGGCTGCAGAGGGCGAGCAGCAGCCGCCAGGCGCGGCGGGGCTCGCAGCGGGACATGGTGCCGCGGAGCCCGGGCCGCGGCGCTCTGCGCGGGCAGCAGGAGCCTTTTGTTCCCGGCGAGCGCGGCCCGAGGCTCCGCCGCCCCGCGCCCGGGCTCGGCTCCCCGGTGCCTCTGGCCGCCGCCCCCGCCGCGTCCCCGCCCCCGGGCCGCCCCCTCCTGGCCCCGGTGCCCGCTCGGCTCCGGCCGCGGCTCTTTGTCTGCGGCTCCCCGCCCGCTCCTGACAGCGCGCACCGGGGAGGGGAAGGCAGGGGAAGGGGCCGCGCCCCGCCCGCCGCCCCGCCCGGCCCCAGGTGCGCTGCCCGCCCGGCCCCCGCGGGCTCCCGGCCCCGGCCGCCGCTCCTCAGCCCCGCCAGCCCCGGCCGGCACAGCCCGCCCGCCGGTCCTCGCCTCGCCGGGGGTTCCGTGGCACAGGCGCCGCTTCTGCCCCGGGAGAGCCGCCCGAGGTCCCCCCGCCTTCCTCCGGAGCCTCACGGATGGGAGAGCTGCGAAAGCCAAGGTCCCATGCAATGGGAACGGGGCACGGCATCCCCGGCACGGTCCAGTCCCGGTAACTGAGCCTCTGTGCGCTCAGGGACTCCACTGAGCGCTGCCCGGGAAYTGCTTTCCAACCCCAAATCCAGAGCCAGCACTGATGCTACTTCCATCCTCCTTCCCCCCTAGGCCCTAATCTGTCCATCTCCATCCCTCTGTCCCGGCCCGCGGTTCCAGGGGCTGGGGACAGGAGAGGGAGCTCTCACCGCACCAGCCCGAGGAAGAGGTGCAGCTCTGAGTAGAGCTCGCACAAACCGGGAAAAGCAAATCCAAGGGATTCGAGGTGACAGAAGAAATGCCATCTTCCAGCGATGGATTAAACACTGCATAGAGGTACCAAGGAGTTATTTCTCCCATCCCTGCTGGAGAAAACCAGGATCCCAGATGTGCTTCAGTGTGGAATTCTTGCCCCAGCAATAAATGAAACCCCTCAATGTRGGTAGTTTGAATCATATTTTTTCTCCAATACACCTGGCTTACACACACATCTTGTGTGAAATTTACACTCATTTTAATGWCTTCTCCTAAAAATAAAATCATTAACTCAATAGCTTTTTGATAAGCTCAGATTATCTTTAGTAATGGATAACACTGCTAGATGTGGCTACATTTTTCAACTTAAATTTATCCTACACCAGTATTGTCTTATTTTTATGGAGAGGCAGAACATATCTAGAAAAAGAATGAAGAATTTAGACAAGAAGAAATTAGACAAAATTAGACTCTAAAACCACAGRGATCACTTCCCAAGGAAATTATCAGCTAGGCATTATGAGAAAGAACTCATTAGAAAGTACATTAYAGTGGGAATGTTTTAGGGTTTTTATTTTTTTTGTTTGTTTGGAGTTTCTTTTGAGACAAACTGAAACATGCAAAGAAAAAGCAAAATCTGATAATTCCAAATTCTTTCCCAGCTTCATCACATTCTCAGATACAAACACAGAACCCYATATGCCTCAAAGTTTCCCTATCTGCAAAGCAGCCATACTGATTTCAGCCTCCGTCCCCAGGGTGACACTTCAGGGTGTGTTGGGATCCTTTGATTAAAGATTAAAGGAGGTAAAATGAAAATGAACCACTTTTGCTGTTCCCATGGCATGGCAGAGATTGGGTATGCTTGGRCTGAAACAGTATCATGCTTTCAAAAAAATTAATTACCTCTACACTTAATCCATAGCTTTCTAGAGCAAACCACAAATGGTTCATTACAGCCTCATGCTTGAGATCTATGAAGAATGTAACAAAAAAAGCACAAAGTGCCACTAAACACCCACCCTGTCAACCACATTTCATCTTTGAAAAAGCTCTGGGTAAGGACTTTGAACAAGCAACAGGATTCAGCAACGAACTGATGAATGCAGCAAAGTGCAGTTCTAAAATGGAGCTCCATCATCTTCAGAATAATACACAAATGTGTATTTCTACATTTCAAAAAGCACAGCTAGAAATTACCCTGATGTGGAGTATAGCCCTTTCGAATTGCTAACTCTTCTAAAAGGAGAGATTTCTTCTAAACTGAAGATTTTCTATTTGATATTTACTGACTACAAGAAATCTCAGGCAATTAGAGTCTCTAAAGACTGCAAACCATCTTCTAATTATGAAGGTATGTGCAATCCTGTAAATAAGGCTGGAATCAGCTTGGTCTGAAAAAAAAAAAAAAAGGGAGGCTTTAGATATAATTTCAAACTATTTACTTACTGAAATGGAATTTTCTGTGCTTGCCAAAATGAATCCCATTCAGTGTGATGCAACAGGTGTTGGAATTCCAGCAGCCGCCTGCAACCCACATCTGGTAATGGTTAGGAGTTAAAAGGAAGTTCTGTAAGAACTGCTCATGTATAAAAACTATTCATCAGTCAGATCTATGGGCCATATTCACCCACCCGCTTGCACTGTGCATAGTTCGGATTTTTATTTCGTTTACAGAAAACGTAATTCTGCTCCTCWTAAAGTCTTAGGAATCTCAGGCACTTGAGAGCATGTGGGGGATTGGTGGGGCCATGCTGGTGTCAGAAAGGTGAGGAAGGGACAGGGGTTTGGAGAAGAAGGTGTGAATACATCTATATTGGCTCAGACTAGACCTAATTTACATCCTCAGCACTTGTATGGCCTCATCGTTACTCTGCAGGAGAAGGAATCCTYCCCCATGTCCCATCTACCTTGTAAATAAACTGTGTGCAACGTGAAAATTATCAGACAGGGATTTGTCAAGCAAAAAATACTAATTCTCAAGTACTGCTGCTCTCAGCTGGAAATTCTTTTGCTTTTTCCCCTGCCTCAATTACAAAACTCAAATCAGTAAGACAACTCAAAAGAAACAAGTGGTAGGACCATGCAATGAATAACCAGCCCTTGCTAACTGCCTCAGCATGAGTGTTGTCACTAACTTGTCACAYAGATGATGAGATCCAAAGGTATAAAAGGTAATACTCACTTATTGAAAGATTTTGAGAATAYATGTGTAAATTGTGCACGTAAAAGATACTGTACTAGACCCAAGGCTGTTAATTGTTTTGTTTTGTGTTGTCCTGTACATACTAGATTTCAGTAGAAGGTGGGTGAAAAATAAAAAGTCATCAGTTTCCAGATTCATTTCTCCCCCCTCCCCAATGGAAAAACATTCATCTCAGTCATTACATGCCCCCAGAGAAGAATAAGGCCTTAGTTAATTTTTACAGCATTATATTCATGGTAAAAAAGACACACCTATTCTTTAACTCTCAGTTTTGTTCTCCCTTTGTGTTTCTGTGACAGCCAAACAGAGATGGCAAATGCAGAAACCGATAACTGCAAAACGAGTGTCCCAGGYTTTGCCACACTCCTGCAACTCACCAGGACCAAGGAAAATGGTTTAACAGAGACGACACCAGTCCAGACAGAGTGGCAGAAACCAGACTGGTCCTGCCTCCCAGGAATACAAACATCTCTACAAGAAATTATAAGGAAAGGATAATTAAAGAGCACATTTTAACTAAGACTGTAATCTAAGTAGCATATAACAGGATAATGATATTGAGAACATAATTATTAAATAGTTCTGTCAAAAACGGTTATTATTCATCTATAGAACAGGAGAGACTGATCTTTCAGAGCAATATAACATTTTAATTCCTGACAAAGTGACTGAAATAGTACCAGGAAAGCATTCAAATGGGCAGACACTGATTTAGAAGGAAGAGCACTGTGCTTATCACAAGGGGCTGTCATTGAGACATTTAGCCAGAARTAACTTCCCAATTTTCTTCTCAGCCCCTACATATGACTGGTGAAATACAAATTCATGCATAGTTTGACTGAACCATTGAGCCACCTCCCATAYGCAATAGATATTAAAACAAAAAATTAAGTTTTTATATCCTACTGGCCAATCTCCAAACATACATTATTTATATAAACCAAAAAAAAATGAGTTACATCCGAAGAGGCAACCATAACACAGAAAATGTAAGATCTTGAAATAGCAGGAAACTCAGCAGGTCTTGCATATACATTATCACAGAATTATTTTGAAAGAAACTGGTCAGAGGCACTTGAGCCCACTCTGCAAACCTCGTGCCTGCTTTACAGACCACACACAAACGCAGCGGAAGAAACAACCTAAAATAATTTCTGTGAGTTCAACAGGAATGCTCACATAATCACTGGAAATGCTCTTAATTGGTGTGGCTCAGTGGTGCATTTCAGAGCTGTTAGATCTTCTGCCGCTCTGGAACTCTTTTCATGTCCTGGCAATCCCAGCCCAGCCAGCAGTTTGTTTATCATATTCAGTATGAATTTCCGGATCTCCAACAAAGTGGTATTTACTCCGAGGCAGGGAAGACTGCAGTAATCCAATAAGTTCTCATTAGCCTAAAATGCAGAAACATCTGCTGGGGTCACGAGCTGCTTTCCTTGCTGTTGATGAGCACGGAACCAGCTCGGTTTGCAGTTCGTGTGAACAAAGAGTTGGGGGGGTTTGGGGTGTGGTGAGGGGACAAACGAGCCTCGGCGACTGCCCCGCACCCCGGGCAGGAGGGATCCTGCCTTACCTTGACCCCGGAGACCCCAGTGCAGGGAGCACAGGAATTACAGCAAAAAATGCCTCGACTCAGCCCTCCCGAGCTGGTGGTCAGAGTCTGGCAACAGCAGCGTAACCAGAGAGAATGTGGTCACAGCTCCCCGAGACACACCAGGGCCCAGGCAGGGCAAGCTGCAGTGCAAACCCAGCTTAAAAGCTTTGCCAGTCTCTTTTTAGACAATCAAGAATTTTGCAGGGGACAAATACTTCCATTTCTGGGCTCCCCCTTCCACCCACCCGGCTCATTTCACAATTGCTTTCAGTTTTTGGAAGAATTTAAAAAAAGCCTTTCTTTACCCCCCCAAAAAAGCACCTTAGAACACATAAATGTTAACAATTAGTCACGACGAACTTCTGGCCTAAAAGATGACTAAATAGGTAATAAGTACTGCACAATTTCAGACAAAACAAAACAAAATCTACATTGATACAAGTTACAGGAGGGAGAGCATTATTAATTCTATAGAGAAAAAAAGACTGATAACCTGAATAAAAAGAGCCCTTAATTTGTTTAGGATTCCAACCGACTTAGAGCATGTGACATTGTCAGAAAATAAGTGGAAAATACAAAATAAGTGGTGTCACATCTGTTTAGTTCCTGCTCCAGTGATTCTGCAGTTCTTTGTTGTTGTTGTTTGTACAGTGTTAAATGACAGCATCCAATTCTGTGGCTATTTCAAGGTGGAGGAGCCTAAAACACGACTGCAAAGAGCCCAAAGAGAACCACTTAGAAAGAATATTCGTGAAAATCAAGAAGGAAAAGTCTCAGTTCAAACTCTCCTTTCCTGGAGAGGCTGAGCTGCTTTAGCTAACACTTGTTCCACCATTTGTACAAAAGAATTACACAAGTGTTCGGTTTAAGGAAAAGAATGGCCAGAATGCTTAAATTAATGCCTCCGATTCTTCTGAAACAATGAGTGCACATCCCCGGGCACAGAATTGTTCTGTACCAGCAGTTTGGCTGCAGCCCCAGGACTCCCCTTTGCCTGGTGGGAGGATAACGAGTGCAACGAGTGCCGCCTGCAGCAGCGAGGCTGAACTACTGCCCCCGCAAGATTTACAGCCTTTAATTGTGCTCACAGCAAGCATCTCCCCGGGGGGAGAACTATCAGCATTCCACTTCTTTTTACAGAGAAAATTTGCATTGCTGGCTGTTGCTTAAGTAACACTTGGGTGTATSTATACACATCCAATAGTACCACAATGGTAGAAAGCCACTTCACTGAAGAGGATGGGTTTAATTTAAAAGTATTTCTTAAAAGAAAAATATTTTTTTCAGGTCGTCAATGAGGTGAACCATCAAGAAATCCTAGGAAAGACATCCTGATACGTCTATGCAGAGACATCATTATCAAGACACAAGAATATTGATTTCAATTTCATCCATCCCCTCTCACATTTAAGATGACCCTTCCCAACTTTCAGACTCTCAGAATTGACACACTGATAAAGAGGCTAAAGGTGTGAGGACACACAGCCCAGCGATCATCCAAACCCAGCAAAAACAGTTTCATCGTATTGGAACCTTTCTACCCACATCTCCACGCACCAAAACTCACCAGCCTACACGTTTACAGCTAAGCTRTGACTTTGCTGGGCAAAGTTCCCCATCCAGTGGCCAAATTCATGGATGCAGCTCATGCTCCTGACCCACAGCTTGATCCAGCTGCATCCAGCACCTACGACTCATGTGCTGAATGGCAGCCACAGAGAGGAAAAAGAAATAACAGACGGATATCCTAAAATAACACTGGTTCACAGAAAAGCTGCTGCTAARAAAATGACACTGACATTATATGCAAGGAAGGTCTGAACAGTTTGTTATATGTGTGTGACACATCCACTGACCCAGTTACTCAATTTACTCCTAATTTTTAATGAAAGGAGCCAAGAATCTAGTTAGACCCTTAGCAGTGCCAGGAAGAAAGCCTGAAAGCACTTGAAGGAGTGCAAGGAGAATACTCCATGTATCTTATGAGCCTGACAGACACMGCTTAAGCTAGAAACATACCACACTGAACAAAACCCAAAGCAAAGCTTTTGAAAAACCATCACAGAAAGAAGTTCCACAAGGTTAAAAAATACAGGTTACAGCATGTCTTCCAGAGACAAATGCATTCCATGTGCAAAAAGGAAAGTGTGTTGAAGAAACATGCCAGATCTGGCATGTATGTTCCTAGCCAAGCACACTCACTCTCCAGCACTTACTCAGTAATTAGGTTTGTGGTTTCTTGCCACATTCCCAATCCTTTGGCCTCAGCACTCTGGGTGCTCACGGCTCACCTTTGGGATCACATAGTGTGTACAAGYCCATCACTGCACTGGGTAGTATGAGCCCTAAATAAGCCCAGATGGAAACAAAAGCTTCTGTAGGACATCAGTGAAGATAYTCAGACATGAAGGCTGTTGATAGAGCAGTGGAAAACAGTCTTTATTATTAAAAAGAGTAAAGTCCTTAAGGAGGAATCAGGTTTATACAAAAGCATTTATGATTTCAATAATTTAATTACAAGGCAATTAGGCAACCAGTTACCAAAACTTCTCACTTGTTAAGTGACCAGGCTTCTTCCAGGCATCAGCCTCATTCCTTGCTACCCACACAGCTTTTCCTTGTCCAGAAGGATGGGACAATTAAGAGTTTCTGCAGAAGYTGTTCACTGAGTGACCAATGCTCAGGCACTAACACATAGGTCAGATTTGCCAGGAACAGCATTTCTTGTCATTCACCTTCCAGTGTCAAGGCAGAAGGTGATGGAAAATCTGTCACAGAAATCCATGTTAAAAGAGAGCCACGATGTCTCCCTGTGGGACGGCCTGGAGAACAGCTCTCCATTTTCTGTACCAGTGAGCACCCCAGCTGCTGGTTTCACTGAAAAACTGGGCAAGTTGTTTGTCCATACAAGAGCTCAAAGGATAACAAGTCTGCTGGCATTGAGTTAGTACCTACCCAGTAGTAAAACAATACACAAACTTAGTTGAAATACCAGCTTTTCACAACATCTACTCCATGATTCTCTTCACACACATACTGGTTATGCAGAGAAACTTCTTTACTGGCATCAAACGCCAGGTTCTGCACGTCTGTGAAGCTCCTGGAACACATGAAGCTAAATCAGTGATGCTGGAGGACAAGGACTCTACTTTAGCCCAAAGACTACACACCTGGACATTTGCATCTTTCTCCTACTATGTCCCCAGGAGAAGAAAAAAAATGTAAACCACGAATTTTCTTCCCAAGGGCAAGAATCTGGAGGAGAGGAGGGGCAGTTTGCAGAAGGGGGAGATGAGTGGCTTTATGATCTATCAATCTTCAAAGATTTTAGCTATAATCCCTTCTGCAATGAAGGAAGGAAAGGACATGACTCATGCTTTATCTCTTCCTCATCCTCCCAGTGATGCTTTATATTTGTTGTCACAATACTTCAGGAAAAAACCCTTCTCTGTGCTCTTTGTACCTTCTAAAGGGTGAAACATTTGCAGGGTTGTTAAGACAGTTTCCAGTTCACTTTTGTGTCTCCTGGGTTTCTCCACTCCTACATATCTGTACTTACCTGGCCTATTTTTGCTCACTGAAATTCTCAGCTAAACTGTCAGAGAATGGCACACTGAAGTGGTTCACTTGGAATACACCAACAAAAACAACCCCAAGCATCCTGCTTTGACTGTAGGTAGGGCAGATACTGCCCTATACAGATGACTGCTACAAAGAGAATTAAACTTAGTGCTACCAAACCCTCAGTTAATCCTACTCCTGACTATGTTCTGGACATATTCTGGCAAGCTCTAAAGATTTTCTTCTGAATATTTGGACAACAAGTCTTGTCACCCAATTGTTGTAATTACCTTTGAAGCTCTTTATTCAGTTGCTGAGACACTTCTTTAAGCTCTTTCAGTGCACTAAGTGGTTTTGCAGTTTCTTCTGAGTGGTTTGGCATAATTTCTGTCAGAAGCTCCTGTGTGATCATTAATTGCTTTCCCAGTTCATCTGAAAGATGAGATGTTAAAGGTATTATTAAAAATGCAGTGCCAGCAGTTAATACAAGATATTAACAGCTGGAGTAACCCAGAGACACATGAACTAGATAACAAAAAACTACTGTCCAGCTGTGAAAGCCAAATTATTTTTCACTACTGTGACCAGCAACAGGCTACTAAAATTGTTAATCAAGCTCTCATTTAGAGTATGTCAAAGATTTTTAAGAGAAAAACCGCAAATTTCAAACATCCAAAATTCCCTGGYCAGTTTCATGTACTGCTATTGGCATGTACTCCCCATGAAATTTATCCAGTMATTTCCTTCAACATTCAGAAAGACATGGACCTATTCCTTCCTAGTCTTACAAGAATTTGAATTTCTTCAATAAACTTTTTGCATTTGTTTTAAAGTGCAAGATTATTGTAAATGGTTTAAGAATCTCGTTTCTTGCAAACCAGCAGTTGAAAAATGTAACTTTTTGTCCAGACTTCAACACAAAATGCATGTCCTGATTTATTAAATATTCTCTGATTCAAGAAAACACACAATAATATTTAAGTTCCAGTTCTCCAAGAAACATGAGCAAGTCCACCCAGGTGACTCTGTCCCTCAAACACAGAAACAAGAAGAGATCACAGTATTGCTACAACTTGTTTACAAAGTAGGAACAAGAAAGGGGAGGAATGCCATGAATACAGTTAAAATACATAAAAACTTGCTAAAGAAGGTGTATAGGGAGACTAAGCTAACTTAGAAATTTCTTCTCTGCTGCAAGACAAAAAACTTGTTCAAGTGTAGTTAAGTGGTTAAACAGAGATAGGAATTACACATAGCAAAACATGTGACTCTTGCTGCAGCCCACAGTCCACACAAGCTCTAAGAGCACACGAAATTCCTCCAGGGGCCATAGACAGATGTAGCACTAAAAATCTAAGAAGCTTTTTTAGTATAAACCCACTATTTCTGAAAGTAAATTCGATTGATTTTCATACCAAGGTAGGCTTGTTTATCTCCTTCTATGTGAATGTTCTTTATGGGCAATTTATGTCTCGTGGCATCCAGGGAATCTGCAAAGCTTTTATATTGCTCTTTAAACTGCTCACAGACAGCAACAAGGGGAGACAGCACTTCTATCTGAAAGAGACACACGATGAACCAACATTTGTCCAAAAGCACATATTTTGTAATTACACACCTGGCTCACTACAGAAAAATACTTTATTATAAAACCAAATACCACTCTGAAATGCTTATTGACAGAGGAATTCAAGAAGTTTGTGGTACAATAATCCTACCAAGCTGTTTAATATGTTTTCCTCTACCACCTCAAAATGCCCAGGTCAACACCAGTTTCCTCGTTCCTGTGGCTCAGAGGTATTGGCAACATAGCAAGCAAAGGGTATATATTAGACCCTTTGACTGTAATTAACAAGTGTGTTCTCCAAAAGCCTCATTGAATTTTTGCAATGCATATTTGTTAAAAAGTAAAGAGATTCAGTTTTGAAAATTAATTATTCAAAGATTAATTATTCATTAGAAACTTGCCTTCTTACAACCAGGCCAGAACTACTGCTGGCTAACACATAAAACCAAGACAAACAAACAACAGAAGATGTTCAGTTCTCGTTAAGGGGTGGCACCTCAGCTCTAACCATAACTGGAGTTGCTTCAGTGCAGGATGTCCACGTGGTTTTGGGTACTTTCATCGCCTGTGCATCACCCAGACCCTGCCCTGGCAGCTGCTGCAATCGCTGCCCTTGCCCAAGAGCTCCAACTTCTCCTTCCTGCCTGTCCACGAGGGACAGCACAACAGTGACAAAGGCACTTGCTCAGGTACTGCAGAGCATTACAGGCCCCAACAGGATGTAGATATTCTGTTTTGTTTAAGATGCATAAAATTGTACCCTAAAATTGCAGGCCATAGAAGCAGAGAAATCTCCTCTGGATAAAGGACCACTTCATACATGAGCTTGTTTCACTACCAGAGAAGTATAAATTGTACTAAAGCTTACCTGTTTGTCTAATGTTTCACTGAGCTTTTGCTCTCTCTCCTTGAGCAGAATTTCACGTTTCAGCTCCCAGAGCTTTTCCTGTTGTCTCTGCTTTTCTTCACACAACATTAACAAGTTTTTTTCTGCTTTTTCCTCCATCTTGGCAACGTTTTTTTCCRCCTATTACATCCCAAAAATATTCACAATTAAAGTGATGCTACATCTAAGTAATTAACATATTCTGAATAAACAAACGCAAGCCTCAGACCAGGTCAAAGAGTTACTATTAATGAACAAGACACAATAGGCACGAAACATCAGAGTTAAAGAGCCCTTCAAGACTCTTCCCCCACTCCTGCTCCTTATTTGTAAAGGAAAATACACACATACAGCACTGATGGAACAGTCACTGCTACACCTTGAACCCGACAGACTCACTCAGTTTTCCCAAAACTTCTGCATCCCCCTAATTCCTAAGAACCAGCACCAGCTTAATAAACTGGCACTGAATTCACTCTAAGAGTTTTCATAGCAAGTCTCATGGTCACAAAAATCTAACTTGTACAGATCAGGAAGCATTTAAGAAATTAAACAATTCCTCAACATCAAGTTCTGTCTGAAACTATTTGACTACTACCAAATACTTGACTAAATCTCACCATTATTCTTAGGTAAGTTAAAAGCAGTGTCTCAGATTCCAGCTCTGCCACCAGATCACCAGTATCAGCTTCCTTCAGAAAAGAAAAGAATATACTACATCAAGTTTGGTATTTCAACAATCATTTTTTCAATGGTCAAATTCATTACCAAATAAATTACCAATAGTTCAATTTGTGCTTGGAATCATCACCGACAACAGGCAGACCAATGAGAAAAGTTTGTGGTTTTAAACATCCACGTTAATTAAATACATCTCTTTCCACCACCTTTTATAACATTTTCAGTAGATTTTCATAATACTGGTAGGGAATTTGAACTTTCAGTGTTAAATTGAATGAGATCCTTAAATAAGGCACTTTATATTAGATTCAACCAGTGTTAGTTCTCTGAACAAAAACATCAGGAAATACCTAAAGATAATGTGATATAATTAAAGAGTATGGGCAGGAATGCAAGAAGAATCCACTGAGGAGATGCTATAATTGGAACAGATTCTTCACCACAAGAAATGGAAGCAAAGCTCTGGTCAGTGTCCAGATTTCTGATAAGCACACCAGACATTGCCAGCAGTAGAACTGACTTCTGCAAGGAGGCTTCAGATCATCCCAGGACCTTAGTTGTAATTCAGATTAAAGATAAGCAGAAAATCTTCATTTCACACATCTCAAAATAAATATCCTTACCAATGAAAGCAGTGAGACTCACCTCATCAGTTGCTCCGGTTATACTTATTGTGTCTGAATCGTCTTCTGAAGCAGATTCTGAACGAAAACTCTGCCTGAGGTCAGTTTTATCTGTATCACAACAAAAAAGTTAGTGTGCTCTTCTACCAAGGTCTATAGGACGGGTCCATAGACCACCAGGTTCTTTGAAGGCAGAGATAATYTCAAGATTATGTGTACCATTTAGGAAGACCTGTGCTTTATTTCTGGCTCTGAGCAGATGTGGATCACGTGTGCATTTAGCTTTAAGTGACAAACAGATGTGATCCACTTTCCAGAAGGGCTGGCAGTCTAACACCCACCTGTCACAGGAACAAAGGCTCCAGAGTACTTTATTCTTTAATTTTTGACTTTGAATAAAACCAACAGAGCACCCAAAAGATACTTCTAATCGAGAGGTTAATTTAAACCCCAAAGRTCTTAGTACATCTGCTTAAAGTCCTTCTGTGAATATAGAAGAATACAACAATTTCTTATCACCAAGCTTCAGCACATACATTACAAATAATAAAACCAGAAATTGAGTATGAATGGAAATTTACCACTGATAGTTGAAATGTCAAGGTCCGGCTGGTTGATTTTTCCTTCATCCAACAAAGTGGACTCCAAGTCACCTTTCTCAAAACTACTCTGGTTTAATGAGCTATGGCCAACACCTGTAGAAAGCAGCTGTTATCAAACTAAAGTAATTAGAATAGGTGGTGCACAAGTTCACAATTATAAGTTGTAGAGGCCCAGAGAAGCTGACTTTAGTTGCATCTTTTCCCCTCCCCTCATGCCCCACTATGACCTGAGAAATGCTCGTTAGGCCTTGGTCTTGATGAACTGCACCTCAAGGTCCCTCTTCAGCTTATCAGAAACTCTGTTCCCAGGCTCCAGTGCTGTCTAATGAGCACCTCTTTTCTAACAAACAGCCTTATAAACTCATTTTTCTTGAACCTTCAAAGAAAGTTACTGACTGAAATTGCAGCCAGGATGGAAAATTACTATGACTAAAGCCCACTCTCTAAAAACCCCATAAACAGCAGCTCAGAGTGACACCCTTTGAGGTCTCCATTCCCAGAAGACAAGGGAATAACGTGTGTGTCTCAAACCCCAATAAGTGGTTGGCTGTGGAAACAACCAAGGACTGTCAGTAATAACAGACACAAATTGTGGGCAATAACCAAGGACTACTGGTACTAACACATGGTGAGGAAGATCAAGATTTGGCTGGAGAAGGAGGTCCAGGCAGAGACAGGGCAGCACATTTCCATGAGAAAAAGACAGAACAGTTTTGCACACAGAGATTTTTCAGTCACTCACACTGGGTTTAACAGAAAGATTAAATAAAAAAAGCAGAGTAATGGTGAGGGCATAGGAAAAGAACAGTTCAAAACCTTGTGCAGAAGGCAGGAAAGATAATTATTTTAGACAACCCAATCACTCAGTTCCAGATCCAGGASTTGATTTCCCTTAGTCCCACATCAAGTTTGTTAATTCCTTTTGTGTACAAATAATAACTGACAGTGATGTAAGTAATACATATCATCAACATCTTAGAGCTGTTAAGAATTTCACAGGTTGGAAATACAAAAGAATAGCTTTTAAACACTGGTTAAACCTACCAGCAGAAGTTTCATGTTTCTGAGAAAGTACTGATCTTGCTTTAGTTCCAGAAGATGACAGAGAAGTACTTGATGAAGAGAAACTCGACGAAGAAAAACTTGATGAAGAGAAACTTGATGAAGCATCCTGACAATAAAGAAACAGGTAAGACACAACATAATCAGAACCGTATCTTACCTTCAAGTTGAATGCTGACAATAAACAACTAAATCCCAGGGCATCTTGGCGCTTTGCAAGTCACCCGAATACAGTCCAAAGCTCCCACCAAAACACCACAACTCTCTCATAACCACAGCAGAATCGTTTTTTCCCCGGGTCTCGCTGTCACACGCCCAAGCCGCCCCTCACACCTTTTCTGCCCTCCGCTGAGAGACGCCTGAGCTCGGCAGTCCCGGCACCTTCTTGGTGTTTTTCTTATCATACTGCAGGTAGCGAGACTGCACGATTCTTCCTCCTGAAAGAGGGGCAAAGAGAGCTCAGCCGGGCCCACCGCGGTGCTTCCCGCCTCAGGTCGCATCCCCCATCCTCGCACGGGCTCCCGCCTCAGCCAGCGCGGGGCCACCCTCACCCCACGCTACCTCTCCGCCTAGCTGCAGGCACTTGTCCGCCCGCCGCCGTGTCGCTGCGGTCCGACGACATCGTGCACAGACAGCGGCGGGMGGGCGAGGGGCCGGGCGGGGGCCGCTCCCCCTCAGCCCTGAGCGGCCACAGCCGCCATCGCGTTTGAACCACCRCGCATGCGCGCGCCGCGGCGGGAAGGGCTGACGGCGTAGCAGCGCGCCCCCTGGCGGRTTGGAGGAATGAAGCGAGCCCGGGGCTGAGGGCTGAACGCCGGGGGTCTGCGCTACCTTTGAAATAAAGGGATAAATGAGGGTCTAGCCGCTCCCGCAGCACGGCTGGCCCTAAACGTGCTTCTTGCCTCAGGCGTTTGGTGGGAGGTGGCTGTTCTCTGTGGCTTCAGCTGGTGAACCCGGTTCTGGGCTCCTCAGTACTAGAAAGGCAAGGAGCTGCTGGAGAGAGTCCAGTGGAGGCCACAAAGATGTTGAGGAGTCTGGAGCACCTCTCTGATGAGAAGAGRATGCGGGATCTGGGCCCGGCTAGTCTAGAGAAGACTGAGAGGGACTATCATCAATCCATACAAATATCCCCAAGGTGGGTGTCCAGAGCATGGTGCCAGACTGTTCAGTGGTGCCCAGCGACAGGACAAGGAGTAATGGGCACAAACTAAACCACAATAATTTCCACCTCAACATGAGGACAACTTCTCTACGTTGACGGTGGCCGAGCACTGGAACAGCTGTCCAGGGAGGATGTGCAGTCTCCCTCTCTGGAGAAATTCCAAACCCACCTGGATACGTTTTTGTGTCACCTGCTCCGGGTGACCCTTCCTCGGCAGGGGGGTCGGACTGGGTGATCTCCAGATGTCCCTTCCAACCCAAACAATTCTGTGAGCCGCTGTGCCCCAGCGCTCTGACAGACCGAGCACCAGCCACCCCCCCCACCACCCCCGCAGCGCGAGCCCTCACAGCGCCGGGCGGCACCGGGGTTCTTTGGTTTTGACAAGGAATCCGCCCACCCCCGCTGGCTCAGCCAGACAGCACCTGGCCGCCGCCGCCAGCTGTGCGGGCGGGGCCGAACTCCGGGGTTGGGGCTCGAACTACGCGTCACCGGGAGCACCGCCAGCCACATCCCACCACCGTCCGTCGGTGCCGCTCSGCGCCCCGGCCCCGCCGCGGSGCGGCGCATGCGCAATGCGCGCGGCTCTGAATGGGCGCGCCCGGGCGCTCCGGCCCCACCCCCACCCGGAAGTTGACGCGCGGGGCCTGTGGCGGCGGCGGGGCCGGACGGCCGCGCTTCGACACGGGCGCAGGTAACGGGCCCCGGGGGCTCCGGGCTCCCCTGCCTCCTGCTCCCCATCCTTTCCGCGCCCTCTTGCTCCTTCTCTGTAAGAGACCCAGCGCTGTGGTGGCGGTGCCTCGCAGGGACTGGGTCAGGCACCGAGCGCTGTGGGGTGGCTGTGGTTCTTGATGGGGTGTGTGGGGCTCGGTGCCGCGGGGCAGATCTGAGGGGGCGTGTTGAGAATCGGCTCTGAGGAGGGGTGTGTGTGGGGGTCGGCTCTGAGGAGGGGTGTGTGAGGGGGTCGGCTCTGAGGGGGCGTGTGGGGGTCAGTGCCGGGCCGGGGCAGCCTCGGGGTTCCGCCGCCGCCCTCAGGAGCTGGGGGCCGGAGCGGTTCCCCGGGACGGCCCCGGAGCGGGGCCGCTCGGGCCGGGGGCTGTGCTCGGCTGCGGGGCAGATGCAGTGCTGCTGGCTCCTTTGTGTCAGCTGTGCCCCAGGAGCTGGGGGTGCCCAGGGGAAGGGACGTGTCTGACGCCCGCCTGTGCTTCCCATCTCTCGGCCCGCTGAGCAGGGCACGGTGTTACTTCCATCTGGTTTTTTGTATCTTCTGCTTGTGATCTTTCAGCCACACAACATTCTGCTTTTTCGTGTGRTGTCTCCGACGCTTGGTGTGAACAGCCTGTAATCTTTCATACAAGTATCTCATGATCTTTCAAAAAATTCGTTGAAACTCTCAGGGTTCTTTTGTTTCTTTGTGTTATTTTTGGGCAGTATTTGACAGTTTGTGCTGCTGCTGTGCTGAGGTCGTGCTTTATCGTGATGACTGTCATTGCCCACACGATTCATGCCTTTAGCTGTGTCTATGTCGATAGTGCTCTGGTTTTTTGGCAACCTTGGTTTTGCAATCTCTGGAAAGTAAAACTTTTGCAAGCAGAAACATCCTTTGTTACATGTTTCTAGACTAAAAGTAGCACGGCACTATCATGACTCATGGCAGTTCATATAGGTATGTGTGAGCCTAATGTAAGGTGACTTCCCAGGATCGTTTTTAGCCTTGTTTTTTATTACTCTGTAAGTATTTTGGCAAAATTCTTGCCCAGGTTTATTTGCAAGTCGTGTCTGTGAAAAGCGAGAAGCACTTGGTATGCAAATGAGCTCAGTATTCTTTGATTTCGCCTTCTGGAAATGGGTGGCAGTGGGGCAAAGGGCTGGAGATGATCTCAAGCTCCTGGCAGATGCAATTAGCCTTTCAGAGATGTCATCAGCATCCTCCCACGTTACTCCTAGAGGTGGGTTGGTATCGGTGTGTCTGCCAAGCTGTTTGCAAATAAGAGTTTGTCATGGGTAATTAGGAGCTCTTTGATTTCAGGCCTGTTAGCTGGAATCCATGGCTGAAGTACTTGCCCTAAAGTAACAGCGTGGGGTAGYCCTGCATTCTGGTTTAGGATGTTGGTGTCACACCCAGCAAGTTTTAGTGGGGCTTCGGTGTCTTTAACTCAGAATTTTGACAGGAACAAATCCATTTAATGTAGGGGAAGCAGCTTAGGGAACTTCTAATGCTTATATGCATATTCATATTACCTTCAAGATTCGTTGTGGCTTTTTTTAGAAAAGAGTTCATCCTGATTATTTTGGTCTTTGAACTACAGTGAGCTTCTCTGCCTGCCCTACTTTTAAAGTGCAATAACGTTGAGCTTTTCAGGATGATGCATCTAAGGCCACTTCCTCAATCTTTAGTCCTTACTTACTCACATAAAACTCGGGAATTGCTGCAGTAATGCAAAGGAACTGGGTTTTTGTAGAACTGTATAGTTAAGGGGTGTTTTTGTTACTGTGCTTGAATGTTTGTGTCAACAAAAAGCTTTTTAAGAAGTTGAATGTTGCAGCTCTCTGCACAAACAGTCCACTCCCAGTGGGAAGACTCCCAGGTTTGGGCTTTTCTGTGGAACCCAAAACGCCYGTAGAACTGAATAATTTAGGAAGAATAAATGCAACTGATGAAAAATTTAAGTGAGGTTCACCTAGAAGGTAATACTCTGTGCAGACAGTTTTCTGACCCATAGTGATTCAAACACTAGACTTCTTGAATAATCCTGTGCATGAATAACTGTTTGACTCACATGCACAGCTCAATATTACTGAGGCTAAATATGGCCTTTCCTCAGCTAGAAGGTCAAAGGGCAGGATCTGCATATCCAAGGCATTTAAAAAGGAAAAATTCCTGAAAAATGCAACAGCATTGGCTATCTCAACAGTCAAGGWAAGGAGTGAAAAATTCTAATTCAGCAAAAAGTTTGTGGCTCAGTGCTTTTTTGCGAATTTGAAGGCTGAAGGTGTTCATCACATTTCTAAGAAACAAGGCCTGTTTAYGCTAATATCAAGGAGAAGTAAAGCCTGAGATGCTGATGAGGCTTTATTTTTTTTAATAGAAAGGGCTAGGAATGTCTTTATTTCAGAAAACGAAAATTCAAAGGTTTTGTCTGCAGTGTATTGTGTTTTCTTGGTGTATCAAGTGACTTAAGCRTGACTTTTGGAGTTGCTTTTATCAAGGCTTTATTGTGTTGTGTGTCTCTGATTACCAAATGAAACTCAATGCAGATTCTAGAAAAATCTGCTTTCTTTACAGACCAATGATATTTAACAACAAAAGTGTTTTTAAAGATATTTTTGACATCTGTACATTCTGTTCACGCACAAGTTGAACCTAAAAAAATTCTCATCAGTGTAAAAGCAACATTAGAGCAGTGAAATCTTTATTTCCTCTGTTGTCAGCTGTAGTGCTGTTAAGGAAAAAATTAAGAAAACTACGAAAGGTGGTAGAATAGCCTCCATTCTTACATTCTTTTCCTCTAACCSTTTCAGTTGTTTTGCCTTCATTCTGAATGCCACATGTTCTGAATCGTACTCACTTGTACATCCGTAACTCTGTGACATCACACTTTTTATTAGGTAATAACATGTAAAAGACCTTTAATGTCATTGTAAAGCCTGATAAGGTATCCGTGTCTTGAGGTGAGATTGTCCATTTAAGTGATTCAGAGGAAGTGGAGGTCTGACTGCATCAAGGTGTGGGTTGGGATCAGGGTCACCAAGAGCAGGTACCTGAAAGGGAACTGCCTGTAACAAAAGTAATTTCTTTGGCTTTTTCCTGTGTTACATGGCATTGCAGTCCAGCTTCTCCTTTATCGGATACTCTGGGGCAGTAACTTCCCTGGCAGGGTTATTACGAAGAGTAGTAATAAATGTGTTGTAATTTCTGTGTGGTCCATTCAGAACTCCTTCTTTTGGAGTAAAAAAAGCCAAGAGCTTTTAGTCAAAAAAACCCACAAGGATCTAAAATTGTTTAGTCCAGCTAAATTTTTCACAACCAAGAGAAAYGTTGAAGTGTGACTAGAATGCCAAGTGATTTTCAGGTAATGTACAAATGCCTGGAATGCTGAAAAAAATTTAAAATCAATTATGCTTAACTAACAGCACCTGTCTGTCCTTATGACATGAGGCAGGACAATTAACTGTACTGTGCAGTTAATTGTGGAAGCTTTAAGGTGTCTCTGTAGCCTGTTTTGCTGGAAATTCCTTGCTTTGGAAATCAAGGTCAGTAGTAGCTGAATATTTTTGAAGTTGTTAAATGTTTTCAACTTGACCAGACAGATTGGTCTCTTTTGGGGGTGGTCACTGGCAATTCTGGTGTTTAAGAAGTACCCACGATACATTTCTACTTCTGTGTTGAGCATTACTTGGTGAACAGTGGGAGAAGCTTGAATCTTTCCCTTTGAGGAATGCAGCACTGGAAATGCACATGAAAATGSGAAGAACTGGAATATTATAAAGTTCATCCTCAACAATTTTGCTGTAATGGTAGCTTTCCCTTTTTAGCTTCACTGTGATTCATTGACTAAATATGTGGCTTCAAATTATGGCCTTATTTAAACTAAAGAGATACCCTGCTCTGATTGGGGCGAAGTTTTCTGTTAGAGTTCCACTCTATTACSAAGTGGAAAATGTTGGCTTTAATGCATATTACAAAATTAATTGGCTTAATGGAGTCTAGAAAACCCTTACAAAATRCCATCAAAATTACCCTATAGGATTGGAATTTTTTTTTTGTTTTTATTAAAATTGTCTGAGCAAAAAGTAAAGTTACAGATTTTTTTTTTTCCTCCATGTGTTGGAAAGGGATTTCTTATAAGAAAGGGTATTGAAAGAACTTGAGGTAACTGCAGAATTTCCAGTTACAGACAGAACCCAGCAGTGGTGGTTGGGCTGCAGGGTTTGTGTGCTGACCCGTATGGTTTCAGTATTACCTTCTCTCTTCTATTTCTCCTTTTTCTTCCATATTCTCTGCACCTGAATTCAGGCTCATGCTTCCTTGATGAGCCAAATCACACTGAATAAATATTTCTATTGCTTAAGAATTGTCTAAATAATTGGAGATCGTAAAATTGGGGGGAATCATTGCAATCATCTCTTCAGACTGCTCTTGACATAAACAAGAGGGTAGTTCCTAATTTATTTTTCTAATTATGAGACATATTTGTAAGTGGGGACTGGCTGATTTTCTAAAAAGATGTTTGGCAGCCAGGCCTCATCATTAGTGTCAGTTAAGTTTTTGCAGTGCAGTTTAACCTTCTGGTGATGTTTACGTCTTATGTTTGCCTGACTTTGTTTAACTTCAAATTCCAGCCTCTGGCTTGTGTTGTGGCTTTGTCCTCCAGACTGGTGAATGTACCAAACTMCAGGTCCTGTGCAAGGACTGACACTGATAACAGTGTCCTCTGTGTGCTCTTCACAGACAAGGCTTGGAGAGTATTTGGCTGTAAGGGAGGTATTTTCTAACACATTTGGTTCTGTTCTTGTTGTTGCTACTCTTAGCTCCTTAATTGAATTTTCARTTTATTTTAGATGCTGGTCATATATTTTAGATATTGGTAACGTATGTTCTGAGTACAAGGGTAATATGGCTGCCTAACAAAATATTAATTTATGTTTATCTGGAGATTACGTTCACTGTCATGCTTGTGGTGTTATGGTAGAACACCACGTTTAAATGATTGCTTGCTATGGTTTTCAAACCTATTTCAGGATAAYTCCCATTCCATCCCTCTGATATGGATTGTTTCTTAGATAAATTTGAAATTTTATAAACTCAGCTGAAATTTGTTTAGCATTTGTTTTCTTGCTCCTATATTGCTGAACTATATCATTGATTTAACTTCTTGATCACTTGCTGCCTTCTCAATCTCTCTATGACRTGCTTTATCAGTAACTCTTTTCTTTCTTTTAGAACCATCATGAAAATGTTTACTTGGATGCCAGGAATCCACCTTCGCTAGGAACTAATCCTCCAATTGCTTGAAGATACCYTGTCCTTAGTTAAATACTGGGACTCATTAGGTAACCAATTTATGATCTGTTCAGTGAATGATCTTTTGTTTTTGTGTTCTAATTTGTGACTTGAAATATTGTTTAGTGGGAAGTCAGAGGTCTGTCTCTTCCAGAGCAGTATTTTCCTCAAACCTCTSTAATGATTGGACATTCTCAGATAGAAGAATTGAATTTTCCAGTCGTACACACCTGGGCAGACCCTGCCGGCTCTAATGGCCCTGGGTTTGTCACTCCTAGAGAAGTGGCATCTGCCCTCTGGTTTCCTCTTGGGAAAGTGTGAGCTGGGATCTTGAGCAATGTGGCACATTTTGGTGGCTGACATGAGACAAGGTTAGGAAATGTGTGTTAGTAAAGTCACAGGTCAGCACCGAGCTTCAGCTCTTCTGTGCTGGCAGAAAGCTGCTGCCGCATTTTTCAGGGAGCTGTTTCGGCCAAAATGCTTACTGAGGGGACTTCCTCTATCTTAGCAGACTGTGTATCTGAAACTACTTGCTGGGGGGTGAAAAAAGGGAAGTCTGCAAAAGGCTGTCTCCCTTGAACTGACTGAGTAACTTGAGAGGAAAATGGTCACTGTTGTTCTATTTTTCTGCCTGTGCTCAGATTGATCTTCCCCATGAGCAGCATTCTGCTGTACATTCTGCTGTACATTCTGCTGTACATTCTGCTGTATGGCAAGGTCTGAGCTTTTGTATATTAAGAATGCTTAACACTTGCGTAATTACTTCAAAGGTGCTTCAGATTTATTTACTGATCAGTGATAATTACAGGAAATGGAGAGGGGACTTGGAGCTCACTGCTCCAGCCTTTTGTATGACCAGGTTTTTGGAACCAGTCCTCCTTAATGAATGAAGAATGACATTTAATGGGGAAAAAACATTGTTGGGTGGATCATACAGTTTGATCAGAGATGTTTTGTGGTTTGTCTTGCCATCTGTGGCTTATTCGGCCTTCCTTTTGATGAGTAGCCACTACAAATGATCCAGCTTTTATGACAGTGTCTTCTGTAAGCTCTCTGTGCAGACTCCCTTAAAGCACAGCTCCCTCCTCGGAGCCTGTTCATGAGGCACAGCTATGTCATATGTTTCTGTAAAGTGATTCATTACTTGCAGTGGAAGTGGCAGCTAAAAGTCTCCAACTCTACTGATTTTAATTTGAAATGATTGCTCTCTGTGGCCTTGTGCAAGTTCCTGTGCAGTTGTTTAGTGGCAAAAAGTAACTTCTCTGGCATTTCTCTGCCTCTTTCCTCTTTTTTTTTTTAATGTATTTGGCATGTAAATGTATAATTAGAACACTTTGTTCTTGAAACAGAAATTGAACTGCTATTCTCAGTATGAAGTTTTACAGACTGTTAAAACAARGGGATACTTCATTATCCTTTTCCTTTTAGTACCCCTTGATAAGCAAATAAAATGTTGAGCTAAAGCAACATGGGCAAACTTAGTCCTGGTGATCTGGGGGCTMCAAATTGCAGATGAGAGAAAAATCACCAGCAAAGGCACTGACGGTAATGAAGTCTTGAGACTTTTAACTTGGCAGCAAGGAAGAGCTTCACTTCTGAGGTTGTTAGGCTGTGGTTAGAGGTCTGGCCTGCACCAAGGCTGAAAGGAGGAAAAAGCAATCACATTGAATGATTTTTGGAGGCTTGTGAATGAGGTTTGTGAACCCAGTGACGAAACAGTTGATGTGATGCGTATAAAGGCTTGTCAACGAAGTGGGTTATTTAGGATCTTGTTTGCTGCTGAAAAGTAGTCGCAACAAGACTTTACTTTGTTGTCTAAAATGGAAGATAAAAGTCATGTTGAAACCTCGCTGTAGCAAGGATGTGGCTCACTCAAGTGAAATGAGCAGTCTTTTGTCTGTGTAAATGATGCCTGTTCAAGAAATCTCTATGGTGTGTCAGAGGGAGCTGACAGCAGGGTTTGCTCCAGTCAGCTGGGGGCTCTGTTTCCTGCAAGCTCAGTGGGGTAAATGCTGTACCTTGTCTTGTACCTCTCRTGAAAAGAGCTTAGCTGGGGGAAATGAGATTAAAAAAAGTGGATCTTGGTGTCAGAACCATTTTTCTTCTTTCACCTATGCACTGATCCCTCTGCCATAGCTCATGGCTGCTCTGAACTGTCACTACTGAATTAAGAAGTGACCAAACCCTGTTTCTACCTCAAGTTGCTTGTGCAGCTTTAACAGAGAGTTTGAGTGGGAGGGTGGATAAATGTTTATGTGAACCAGGTCAGGGAAAGTATCTGGGCTAAAACTAACCTGGGGAAACAAGGAAGTTTTAATTTGGACATTGATCCTGGTTTACTTTGCTTTGGCTGTCTGAATCCTTGTGTGCCATGACAGGGAGGAAGGAGTGGCATGGGAATAGAAAGAAAAGTGAAAGGAGGCTGGGTACTGTGGCAGCTCTCCATTCCATAGGATGTGCCAAACAGGCTGTTTGAAATAATATCACACATACTTAAATTATTAAAGAACAAATGCACTGTGTAGTAACTGTATTCTCATCCTCCAAAAAATAATACCTTGCCCTAATACCTCTTGTACATACTTTTTAATGCCTGATTTTTTTAGTTTTCCTTTTTTTTTTTTTTTTTCCAGACAATGGGCACTGCATATTAAGCAGGGGTGGAAGACTGAAGCCCATCTGGGGACAGAATGAGTTTAAAAGATGCTGACAGTGCAGTTTGCCAGGCAAAGGCAGCCTATAATCTTCATATTTACCCCCAACTCTCAACAGAAAGCGCTCCCTGCTGCAAAGTGACAGCAACCAAGGACAGCACGTCCTCAGATGTCATCAAGGATGTGATTAATATCTTAAACTTGGATGTCTCGAAACATTATGTGCTCGTGGAGGTGAAAGAATCAGGTGGAGAAGAATGGGTACTTGACATCAATGATTCTCCTGTCCATAGGGTTTTGCTTTGGCCTCGCCGTGCTCAGGATGAGCACCCGCAGAAGGATGGGTACTACTTCCTCTTGCAGGAAAGGAACACTGATGGCACCATCAAATATGTCCAGATGCAGTTGCTTTCCCAGGAAAGGGATGCTCGGCGCTTGGTTGAGAGGGGTTTTCTCCCTTGGCACCAGGAGGACTTTGATGATTTGTGCAACCTCCCCAACCTAACGGAGACAACGCTCCTGGAGAATCTCAAGTGCCGCTTCCTAAAGCACAGAATCTACACTTATGCAGGAAGTATTCTGATTGCAATTAACCCCTTCAAGTTCCTGCCCATTTATAATCCCAAGTATGTCAAGATGTATGAGAACCATCAGCTTGGGAAGTTGGAGCCTCATATTTTTGCCATTGCTGATGTGGCCTATCACACAATGCTTAAAAAACATGTTAATCAGTGCATCGTTATATCAGGTGAAAGTGGGTCTGGGAAAACCCAAAGCACAAACTTCTTAATTCACTGCCTCACAGCACTGAGCCAGAAAGGGTACGCCAGTGGTGTGGAGAGAACCATTCTGGGAGCTGGACCAGTTCTGGAGGTAAGTTTATGCTCAAATTGCCTTTTGTGTAAATTGTTTTTTAAAAACTTCAARTAACTGCTGTTGAGTGCTGCTTTTGAGTAACCTATTTGGTATAGACTTAAAATGTCACTGTTTTAGGCTTGTCACTTGGTTTAGGTTTAAATGTCACTGGGCTGCAGTGGTGCTTGGCAGCCGGCTGTTCTAATTGATTTTCCTATATTCTGTTCACTTGACTTCCTGTTGCTTGTAATTTGTATGTGACTTAGCTCTCCGCCACTAAGCACTAATAATCTGAGACAAAGGTTACCTGTGTTTTCCATCTGAAAGTTTTGGTGGCATTTGAATCAAATCGTAAGCAAATTTTTCATAAATATTGTTCCACTGAAACATCAACTGCTTGGTGTGATCCTTTGTGTGCCTTTGTGTGTGAGCATGTCGCGCAGCCTTTTACTGAACTCGCTTTTTGAGGGAGTTATTTCCTTTCTACAACTGTTTGTGGAGGACAGCAACATTGTTAGTTGGGGAGAAAGTGAGAGTCTGTTTTGGCTTTTGRTTATTACAGCATTTCCAACAGAAAGCAAAACTATACGTGTGAGGAGGAGGGGGTACAGCTGGTCTTGCATTAGTTAATGTCAGGATAAACTTAAAATGATCTCTTGGGCCTCTCCCTTCTACTCTCTGAAAGGAAAAACTCTGGAAGTGTGGATGGATGTAACGCTCACCCATAACAAAATCATCAACAGCAGAGTGCTTGAACGTCACCACTGTAATTTTTAGGTTTAAATAGTTTCAAATGTAACAACACTTTCATAAAGAAAGTTTAAGCTTTTTTTTAAAGCTCTTCTGTAAAGAATGAGGAATATATGCAAATTCTTTTTTGCCTTGCTTTCTGCTGCTTGAAAGAAGAAGTAAAGCTGAGGCTTGTTGGTTGCTGAAGCTCAAGTTTGCAGTTCTAAACAGAAAACAGGAAGGGGTCACTGGAAAGAATCAGCTGATCTCTCTGCCTTTGATAAATTTAAGGGTTTCATATCCTTGTCTACAGACCTGATACAGCTGTGTCGAAGCAGGCAGAGGTGTAAAGTCCCGTGTGCCTGTTTGTCTGTGGTGTGACAGATGCACATATTCCTGTGGTCAGAACTAAAATTCATGACTTTGCTGGAGACACAGGTCGATGTGGTGTAAATCTGGGCACATTCATAAAAAGATACTTGTGTTTTTCTGTGCTAAGGTTGGTTGTCTTAAGTACCACAACTTCTTCAGACTTCCACTGAGCATTTAGTAATGCTTTTTGTGAGAAAGTAGTCTTTAAGAATTGAATATATGTTCGTGTAAATCCAATGTACATCAAAAAGGGTTGCTGTGGTAGGCTTAAAATATGAAGTAAAATCCGGTTATCCTGCTCTGATGCATCAGAGTTGATTCAGCTGACAGTGAAGCTTCTATGTTTCCCAGTTTCAGTCACTAAGCATAATTAAAAAGAAAAAAAAAGTAAAATCTTGGTCCCTGAGAGAGATGCACAGAAAGCTTACGTTGCTTTGTGGAAGTCAAACTGACTGCAAGCTCCTCTTAGAATTGGTCACTTCTAAATCCATCTGTGGTGACTCATTTTGGTTTTTTTCTGAAGGGAACTAAAGTGCTAAAAGGGAATTTTTCTTACATGGATGTTTCTGGGGATTTTTTGCACAAACGGTTTTGCAGGGTGCCCGGACTATTTGAGAATGTTCTGTTTAATTTTCAAGTTTTATTCTGAGTCCTCATCAAAATTGAAAATGTATTCTTGACTAAAAACTTCGATGATGTAGAAATGGATTGTGTTTTGGGTCAGAACTTCCTCAATTTAGTGAACTCTATTTTCCTGCCACCTAAGTAAAATGCGTCTGTTTCTAGGCTGACCTTCTGTAAAAGTTCAAGAGGTTGAAGCAGCTGTTGCTACCACAGCACAATTAGGGTGTTATGGGGGTGGATTTATAGTTTTATCTTTCTATGCTTTGGGAACTTGGAAACGTATTTTTGACTGAATCTTGTTTCTGCGTTGGCTGATTAATCTGAGTTCAAATCTCTGAGCAATTTACAGATAAACTATTGTTAATATTTTTGCTCCTTGTTTACAATTTCTAGACAGAAGAATGGAGTTATAGCTGGACCATGAAAGGAGTTTTGTAAAGAAATGTTTCTTGATGTCACCTTGTCCAACCTCTGAGAAAGGACAGACTGGTGCTGAGACAGTGTAGTTAAAAATTAGACATGGTATCAGCACAACTGCTGTAACGTGGGCTGGTGAGAGGAGGGTGGTCATGGGGCAGCTCTGAGCCTCGGATGCTTCCTGCTCAGTCTCAGCACCATCTGAGCTGTTTAAAGGGTTCCTTGTGGGGGATCTCATAAGCAGAGGTAAATTCCACTAATTCTGGTTACGTTTGGCACTGCTTGCAGCTTTCCAGAGAAAAAGAAGAGGGAAGCTGCTTCCATGGACAGCCTAAAGCTGTGCTTGGTGCTGGTTTTTTTAGCAGTTCATGGGCATTCAGTTGCCTGTAACTGTGTAAGAATTGCTCTCAGACTATGGGATTTTTTTGTTTAATTGTATCTCCAGGCTAAGGGAGATCATCTCTAGTGAAGAGCAGTTTCTTTAAAACTGGTGGGAAGATAAATATAAGCTCTGTTTTAAGATACTCCTGACTTTTTCAACCTTTTCTAAATTTAGTAATTAAAATATAGTTCTCTGACTTGACGTTTTCCCTTCTTGTATTGACTGTTAAGTTCAAGTTACTTACGGTTGAAATCCTAAGAAGGAATTTACACTTGGAAACTATTATTTGGGTCAAATTGGGAATACTGAATCAAACCTTTGTTTATTTTATAGTCTCAAACAAGAGAGTTAAACCTTTCCATACACACTGAAGAAGTTTCCAATAAATTTATATTTTCCTTTCATCAGGGGGAAATGGCTTAACTGCATGTTTCAGCTATAAAGTGCACAGTGTGCTATCTCAGACTCTGAATTTATTTTGGAAACCTAAGTTATTCTTCAAGCCAACTAATTTGTTAAAGTCRCAGAAAATTGAGTGAAGGGATGGGAGCATGTGATGAGGGAAGAGAGGGAATGGGCGCTTTGTCTTCTGGCAGCAGAGTTCCCCTTGGCTTGCTTCTGTTGTTATATTGTAACCCTCAGAGTCCCGGGTTTATTACAGAATTTCGGTTACTTTTTCAGTGTGCTGAAACTTCATTTCCCTCTGAAATGGGAGCTGAGGAGAGCTGGAACAAATGAAAATACTGGGGGTGTTGTAATTCTTCGTGTATTGTTTTGAAAATCATTGCTTATTCCCATTTGGATGTGTTCTTGATTTCTCAATGACACTGAACCGGTCTTTGTAAAGAATTAAGGCCCAAATAAAATGCAAAGTCCAACAAGAAGCATTCATTAAGTGGCCTTCTAAAGAATTATTGTTATTATTGACAGCACAAGCAGGTGGGGGGGGGGATCAGATTTTCTAGAACTCACCATATTAAAAAACTTCTTAAATTTAATTGTAGAAAGTTTTATACTTTATGATTCTGTGGGAATGTGTAGAGCAATTTGCTGTCAGCTCTGTTTTCTTCATGACAGTCCCGTTGTGCTTTTGGCTTTGGTATGAGATGGACTGAAGTTCAGTGGAGCTTCAGCTCTGGTTTTTATTTGTATTTGCCATCAAAGCCTGCACATGCATTTCGTGGGTGTAGCCTGTTCTATTCCAGGGAAAGTGGTTGTTTTGAGGCAATTATCTGCGTGTGTTTGTTTTGAGAATCATAATCAAAGGAGGAATGGAACTTCCTTTTTCCATTTGCTTGGATGTTACTGGGTTTTTTTTGTAGAAATGTGATGTTTCCTGCTTTTCCCTCCTGCACACAACTTCTGGGGAAAATCATGTTTTTCTTCATACAGCCCTACCATGGGGATTGCTTAGAGTTCCCAGAACATCCCTCAGCACAAGGAGTTGCAAAATTACCCTGAACATTGCAATTTCCCTCTTGATGAGTGGATGCTTCACAGCATGGTTGTAAAGACCACTATGAAACCAGGTTCAACTCTGAAGGAGTCATTTCCTCTTCCAGGGTGTGGAGTTCGAGTCTTCCATGTCCTTTGGCACATTAGAAGATGGGTCTGTGCAGTGGTGGTTCTGCCATGGAGCCGAGTGGTTTACATGGAAACTCCAATAGCTTTTTCAGATTTTGGCAATTCTTACGAAAGAATTAAATGAGATTTTTGAAGTGGTGTTCCTGAGGTAGATTCTGGGAGCATGTGTGTGGGTTTTTGGATTTTGCTGGTTTTTTTTTTTTAGCAAATAAAAGGAGAATTTGGTAGTTTTCTGAATACTTTTATATCTGTCCCTGTTGTAAGAGTTTTAAGTGTCAGACTCTAGTTCCAAAGTAAGAGGATGGGTTGAATGACTTCCTGCCTCCCAGAATAGGCTATCCCAGCTCTGATTCCTGCTGGCATTGGGCTGCTATTTTTGACTCACCCTTTTTTATACAGCTGGTGGTGTACATTGGAGTGATTTAGTGTTAGTTTTTTGGTTTTATCTGTTTCCTCGTGGACTCACAAGGGAAAACAGTGAATGGGTTTGCTTAAAGGATTAATTCTGTTTAGCTGAAATTATCTCTTGTCCCATAACGTCTTCTGGATTTATTTTGTACTCATCAAAGTCTATTGAAGAACATGGTAACAGTGATTAAACTTAAATGTTACCAAAAAAAAGTTCCCCACCCAAAATGTTAACTGACTTGGAATGTTCTTTGAAAAGTTGTAGATGTTAAAGGCTCTTCTGAGGAAACCAGTACACGAAAATTTTCCTAAAAACTGTTAATATTAGATCAGCTTTTAAGAATTTGCTGTATGCTTTGACTAAATACCAGACACATGAGATCATAAGAGCCTTTAGTTTTAAACTGTATTCATTGCTTACATGAGTAATCACTAAGAAAAGTTTTTCAGGAAGCCTGGGTTATGGGATTTCTTAACTCTATAATGCCAAAAATATTTATTAATAAAAAATAATGTTGCAAATGTAGCTGTACTGTGGTTTGGCTTCTTGGATGTAACTAGCGAACTCATAGTTCACTGGTGGCTTAAGTTAGAAAACTTTTTATAAAGTTTTTCTGGGATCAGCTTGCAAGTCCATTATTCTGCAGCCTGGCAAAGTTCACTGCAGCAGATTTCCCAATGCCCAGAATGGGAAGCTGGATGGTGTTTTGAGTTGAGCCACTGTCCTGGAGAGGAAGAGGGGTTTGCTTTACAAAGCTGATAATTCACTGTGCTGATGTCACAGGACTTTCACTTCTGGTTTGAGTTGACCTGGATTTTATGCATCTATTAATATGCATATATATGCAAAATGGGCTCTAAAAAAAGAAATCTGRGTGATACATTGGTGGATAAAAGCTGCCAAGAGATATTGCTAGCTGGTCAATGCCTGCTTTGAATGGGTATGCTGTTGGCATTGTAGCATGTGTAGGGTGGTCTCAGAAAATCCAAACCTGGAGCTCAGCCTGAGCCATCTGTGAGCACTTCTGGATATGAATCCTCTCCCTTCTGAAGCCTGTTGACTTTATTCTAGAGTTGCAGCACAGTCACTGCACAGGAAGAGCTACTTGGGCTTATTGCTTTAGGTCGGGAATAACAGTTGGCCGAAGAATTATGGACATTGTCCAGTTTATAGGAAGTTTCTCAGATTCTCTGAATGCAGCTGGTGGTGGAAATCTGCTTGTAGGAGAGCTTGGAGAACCTGGTTTGGTATTAGTGATCCAAGAGCCCCACTGCAGCACAGCTGCAACCCTTAAGGTACTTTGAAAAAAAACCCAGCAAAACCAGAAGAAAAGACTTTCAATATACAGATGATATGACTGTTGTGAAAGCAATGTTTTCCGTGGAAGTACACCCTAATTGAATGTCTACAGCCTAGCTGGATGTATAAACAGTTGTGTGGCGTGTGCAGTGCATTCACACATCCATCGTGCTCCGGATGTGGGGGTGTGTGTGGAGGAAGAGGGTGGCATTTCTGTCCTGTCATTTCACAAGTGTTCTGTCTCGGGGAGGCGGATTTCCTAATGGAGGACTTCATTGCTTGCAGCTTTCAGAGGAAATATCTGTGGCAGGAGACGCTGCATAGGTCTACCCTGAGCAGGGTATTTTTGCAAATAATTGCATTTTACACAGGTTTACTTCTTTAGTTGCTTCCTGGTAGAAGGGTGATGGGTTTCCCTTGCCTTGGAACACATGGTTAAAAGTTGATAAAGACATTCCCAAAAACTAATTCTACTGGACTTTTGCATGTAAGAAGTTTTCTTTGTCATTCTTAAGTGTGGCTCATGCAGAGGATACTGTGTTATGTGTGTACTAGCAGCTGTCAGAGGACTCATGATCTGATAGAAGAATTAGAGGTGCACAATCAGGGCTTGTGCCATATGTCTTTATTTCCCTTTCCTAACACCTCATAATGAAATTCCATTTTTCAGTGTCATGTAGCAAAGTAGCTGCCCAATGAGTTGTTCTGTAAACCAAAGTTTTTCTGTTTGTCTTTTTCCTGTTCTTTGAAAATTCCCAGGCTAACTTTATAAGTGAGATATTAATGTTCTGTCTCACTTGAACAAAAGTTGTGTTTAATGTGAATTTTTTTCAGTTGTAGCAGCATTTTGGAGAATAGGATGTTGTTTGTGACTTTTGTATGGGAGAGGTAATGTCGTGGTGGTTGTGCTGTCTTCCCCCTGTTGAATGTCTTCTCTAAGGTGCTAATTGTTGGTGATTGAGGCTGATTTGCACTCTCTAGCTGTGGTTACCTATCCTGTACTCCTGAAATATCTGCAAGTATTATTCCCTTCCCTCAGTCCCTTAAATATTATTACATGTGTCAAATAATAAATATACATAGTTCTGTGAGGAACATGGGGGCTTCCTAAGCCGCCTTTTTGGTATTTGTGTGCTGCAATTTCCACAGTATTCCGAGCTCRTTCTGGAAGCTAGTGGGAATCTGAACAATGAACAGAAGAGCTTGGAAAGCTGTGTGGTGACGTATTTAGTTTAATTGAAAATTAACTCATTTTGCTTCATTGCAGGCATTTGGAAATGCAAAAACAGCACATAACAATAACTCCAGTCGTTTTGGGAAGTTCATTCAAGTCAACTATTTAGAGAATGGTATTGTCCGGGGGTAAGTCCAGGGTGAGCTGGTTCTGGGGGTGATCTCTGTGCTTTTAGGAACTGGGGAAGCCCCTGTTCTGTATAAAATGCTGCCTTGTTGAAGCTCTGTTCATGTGAGAACAGCTTGGTGCTGTGGAGTGTAAAATTCTGTAACTTTGTGGAATTATCAGGTGATGCATAGTATTCTGACTTTGCTGTGCAACTGGATCAGGTTGAGAATCTCCTGCTGCATCTTTACCTTCATGCTAAATGAARGCTTTTACATAACACCCACTGCCCTCTCCATTTTGCATTTAAAAACAGAAGATCTGAATTTTTAAGAGGAGTGGAGAGAAGTGAAATAGATTTGAGGAAGCCATTTTAAAGAAACAGTTTAAACACCATTTAGAGAGATAAAGAAAGCTATAAAATTATTATTTCATCAAAATTGTGTGGTTATCTGTGGAGGTCTTAAAACATGAGATATTCTATGCCTACATTTGATAGTTCTGATGGAATATGGAGTGTCATGAGTGATCCCTGACCTTTATGCTCCAATGTTCCTTTTCTTTGGATCTTATTTGCAATAACATGAGTGACTGGGAACTCTGTACCACATTTGCTTTGAGTGTTATTCTGAACGAATCTGGGATATTTTCAGACCAAGTCACACTAGCTCATGAGATTGGTACAATTTGAATTTGCTTGTTTTGTCTACAGCATGGGAAAAAGGTGCTCAAATTTTTGTCTCAATCATTGTACCCCTTGTCAAGGACTTTGGATTATCATTTAGGAGGTTACTTTGTCACACTGTGAGGGGTTTTCTGGCTGGCTGGCTTCCATTCTGGGCTGACCTTTACACTGACATAAAAATCTAGCAGATTTTTGGGAATGATAATCTGACAGTTATGTGGTATACTTTTGGGATCTTGTAGCCTTTGCATTCYTTGTCAGGTAACTGTTAATCTCACAGGATAACACATTGTTACCACTCTGTGGGTCTTGCTTCTGTTGACGATTTTCATCAGCACTTCCCTTGCTTTGTCTGCCTGTTGCAGTTATCTCCACTAAACCCAGACACTGCAGAGAGGTGTAGACACTGCAGTAGGTATTTCTGTGTTCCAGTCACAATATAGGGCTTCCTGAAATTCTTGGTTTAGATTTAAAGTACTGACTAAGCTCTTCTCTTAGTGCAGATCTCATTATTTGAACTCTCTTAGCAGTTGCTGTCTGATGTCTTTTGAGGTCTTTTGTCTTTGCCCTCATGATTGTTTTGTTTTCTGTGGCTCCTTAGGGCTGTTGTTGAAAAATACCTGCTTGAAAAATCTCGTTTGGTTTCTCAAGAAAAAGATGAAAGGTAAGAGATAAATACATCATATAAAATATGATTAGTGATTAAATATGAGTAATTAAATACATAAATGCATCTTAATTATATAGAATAAAAGAAAACTCACTATATTTTCATGAGAGAAATGTGTTGACTTTGCAGGAACTACCATGTCTTTTATTACCTGCTACTTGGAGTCAATGAGGAAGAGCGTAAAGAATTTCACCTCAAGCAACCTGAAGATTATTTCTACCTCAACCAGGTAATCTGTGATTTACCAAAGCATTGATAAGGGTTGTCTGTGTTGTGTCAAAGATGAAAAGAAGCAGAACAGATCATACTTGTTTTCTTGTGATGTTTGGGCTTCGTTCTTTGCCTTTAATTTTGGATTTCTCTTCACAGCATAACTTGAAAATTGAAGATGGGGAAGATCTCCGACATGAATTCGAGAGATTAAAACAAGCCATGGAGATGGTTGGCTTCCTTTCAGCAACAAAGAAACAGTAAGTGGAATTCTTTAAGCTTTTGTTACTGGTAGTTAATGTTCATGAGTTGCAATGAGCTGTTGGGATCACACATGGTTCTGTAAGGAAGCGTGGAGAGCTGAGTGTGTGAGGGTTTACAGACATTCTTGCAGTAGAATTAGGTCTGCTAACCTGTTATAATGAAGTCTCTTAAGAAAAATTCTTACAAAATTCAATTTTTCTCCTTAGGATTTTTTCAATACTTTCAGCTATTCTTTATTTGGGCAACGTCACATACAAGAAGAAAGCCACAGGTCGGGATGAAGGGTTGGATGTGGGACCTCCTGAAGTGTTGGACATTCTTTCCCAGCTGTTGAAAGTAGAGTATTTCTCTTTAGCATTAATGTTTGATACACCTGTTTGTCATGCTCTACCTTAGCATTTCATTTAGATATTCCCATTGCTGTATCTAAATCTCCTTCATGGTACTTCTGCAATATTTACCTTATGGAAGGGGAAACAGAGGAAATTGGTCAGATTATTGGGGTTAGAGATGGAATATAACCTTTAGCATGGAAATAGAAGTTGTTGACTCACCCATCACAGAGCTGAGCAAGAGTAGATTCAGTGTAGGTGTGTTCTTTGCCACCACAGGGAAACATCTGAATGAATGTAAACAGAATAATTTAAACAAGTTGTAGGACTTGTAAAGCTACTGATGGATGATAAATGTGGCTGTTGTCAAAGAGCTTGGGCTTCTTTGAGAAGGTTGTATGTCCCCTGCTGCAGTCAAATAACTCATTGAGAAGCTTGATGGTGACAGCAACTCTTGTTCTCTTGTTTTGAAGGTTAAACGAGAAATCCTGGTAGAAGTGCTAACAAAAAGAAAAACTGTGACTGCTAATGATAAGCTTATTTTGCCATATAGTCTCAATGAGGTGAGTAAAAGAGCACTTTTTACATTTTTAAATAACTGAAACTTGCTTTTTTGAATTAAAAAAGCTGTTATGGTGCACTTTCACATTTTTTGAGGGATAGTTGGAAAGTTAGAGGTTTGCGTTAAAGGCAAATTGTGTTTGTATTTGTCTCTGCTGGGGTTGTAACCTGTGAGCGACACTGGCTTGAAACAGAAATTTTTTTTTTTATTTTTTAATAAAGTTCTGAACATTGTTTGGTCTGCAGGCAATAACAGCTCGTGATTCCATGGCAAAGTCCTTGTACAGTGCTCTGTTTGATTGGATTGTTCTGCGAATCAATCACGCACTTCTTAACAAGAAGGACATGGAGGAATCTGTTACAGTAAGTCTCCCACAAAACCAAGTCTTGTAGGCAGATGTGTATTTAGACCTAACAGTCAATGCTGTTCTGGTATCTGGGATAAATTGATAAATTTTGATTCTTCTGAAGCCCATGGTAGATTTCCTGGTAATATTTAATCATCTCTGTTTTCACAATAGACAGAACGATTAAATATTCAAAATCTTTCAGCACAGACTGCAATGCTTTCTGTACTGCTTATCTCTTGCGGGTTAAGGCACTGTATGACAGGTTGTTAACTAGATTTCCACATCTTCTTTTAGTGTCTGTCCATTGGTGTACTTGATATTTTTGGATTTGAAGATTTTGAAACCAACAGTTTTGAACAGTTCTGTATAAATTATGCAAATGAGCAACTTCAGTATTATTTCAATCAGCACATTTTCAAATTGGAACAGGTAAGAAACAAGAGTCACTGAAGAAAAACCTTTTTTTATCAGGTGCTTATGTATTATGCAAACTTAGCCTCTATTCTGCAAAACTCCATGGCATAATTGCTTGAATATTTCTGAAAGTCTTGCTTTTTTAATTTCTTCTTTCTCTCTTGCTTGTTATTGTACTAGTGGTGGTGGGGTCTTTCTTCAGTGGGCTGGCACTAAGTTTCTGCTTGACTGCAAAAAATAAGACAACATTCAGGTGATCCCAGACAGAAGTCAGCTGAAACTGTGAACTTTGATATTGAAAGTCTGTAGGTGAGGGATTTGATTCATCTGTTTTTGTTCTGATGGTTGGGAAGCAGTTTCTCTTATTTTTATCAGTTTGTAAGTATTTAATAACCAGTCTTTGCTGCTTCTCCCACCTGACTGYGACTGCATTTAGGAGGTACAACTGTGTTTTGATACCAGCAGTGGTTCTGAAATCCTGATATTACTGTCATGTGTTGATTTACTTGTCCGCAGATGGTATCATCTGACAGAGCACTTGGAGTCCTGCAGGAGCCAACAGATCCTGTTTCTAGACTGGGCTTTGGAGGGGGGTTTGCTCTAGACTTGGATTTTTTCTGCTTTGTGCAAAAGTGTGGTACTCAGGTCACTCTGCTGAAAGAAGTCATTCTSTAGTATGAGGTGTTTTGTCAACAACATGTGGATAACATCCAGCAGGCATTTTAAAGAAAATARAATTACCAAACATCCAAACTTTGTGTGTAAACATAATGTTGAGGTCCCTGTTTTGTAACTTATGACAGAACTGGCTATCCAGGCTGGCCAGAGTAAATAGTTACATTGTCTTCTTTTTTTTTTTCTAATGCCGTTTTTCCAAATAAGCTTAATCCTTGAATGACCCACTTCCTGTATCTCTTGCAGCCTGAGGGCCCTCAGGGGGATCTCTATATCTTTTTAAAGAAAGGCTTTTTTGTCTGTGGAAAATGGCATTTCAGTTCTGTAACTGAGCAGTCTGTGTTGGGCAGACTGAATTCTACCTACTTGAAAATAATTCATTTATCATCATCATCTAGAACAGYGAGAGTTGCTCTTTGTCCTTTGTTAAACATAAAACTTATTTAATTTTCTGTGTGATACTCTTTTTTTACTTGAATACCTTATCATTAGCTTGTTTCCTGTGGCTATTTACAGCATTAAGAAAATCTGGTGTTTTGGTTCTGTATCCTAGTGGGCAGCTTGTCCTGTCAAGCATTTGAGGGATTGTCACTTCAGCAGAAGAGCTTTGAGTTCTCRTGTCAGGGAGCTCCAAGTTTTCTGAGCCTGAGCAATATCCATTGCTTCCATAGGGAAGTTCTGGTGCTGATGTTGTGTGGGGCTTAACTGCCTGTTTTGAAACTTCTGTTATTTCTTCTGACAGTGAAATTTGAAAATTCTGGAACTTGATATCAACTRTTTCTCATTGCTCATAATACAACAATTACGGACAAGAAAAATAGACTTAAACTCATCTAATATGTGCCTACCCRAGGTTTTGTTGGAGTGCTGTAGATGTGATGTCTAACTCCAGGGTCATAGGCTGCTGATTGCAGGGAAGGCAGAGCACAGCAGAACATTCCTTTCACTGCTTTGGTTTTGAAATAGCTTTACCCCAAACATGCCCTGTTGAGTGACGTGCCTGAGTGAACCTCTGATCTGCACAACTATGCCTGGTCTTCTCTTCTTTATAAATTTTCCTTATTTTTGTCTCTGCTGCCTGAACTAACAAACTGCACTTGCTGTAGCTATTCAAGGCTGTGTTTTAAGCACTTAGACCACAGGACATCAAAGGTCAGGGCACTGTACTGATAAGGGAATTTTCTTGAGCTACACAGGAGGAATATAAGAGTGAAGGGATCACTTGGCACAATATTGACTATACTGATAATGTGGCCTGCATTCACTTGATCAGCAAGAAGCCCACTGGCCTCTTCTATCTTCTGGATGAAGAAAGCAAGTAAGCAACAAACATCTTCTGAAAACACGTGTGGCAGGGAGGAGGGAAGGACTGTGAAAGGGAACAGAAATACAGCACTTGAAAAAGGAGAGGAATGTTGTGGGAAGCAAAGGGTCATTTATGACTGATTTATGCTGTAGTTTGCTTCTAATGACTCCAATATGGTGGTGCTATAAATTGATGCTAAAACTGAACTTTGGCTTAAGCAAACTTAGAAACTTCCATGCTTGTGGTTTACCATGGAACTCCAATTAAAGTGAAATGCATGTCTGTAAGTCTTTGGAACATTAAGTAGCAAATGTGGTAAACAGTTAACGTGGTGCTAACTGAAGTTGGCTGGTGAAGTGGGAGGAAACACTGACGTACACTTGAAACCTCAGAATATTCTGCTGTGCGTGGAGCTGCTTGGTTTGGGTCCAGAAACTGAGCTCACCTTTAAAATTCAAAGCTGGTATAGAGATCTTGGACAATTAATACCTTCCACAAGGATCAATAGGTGTTCACTCTGTCACCCTAATAAACATACCTGTATTTGAAAAATAGCTGACCTCTTTTGTTCTGTATTCCCAGTTTTCCACATGCCACCAACCAAACTCTACTGGCAAAGTTCAAACAGCAGCATGAGGAGAACAAGTTTTTTGTCGGAACCCCGGTGATGGAGCCTGCTTTTATTATTCGCCACTTTGCTGGCAAAGTGAAATACCAGATCAAAGTAAGTGATAGACCTGGCAGCCACAAAAAAAAATTCCTTGCCTTTCTGAGAGTTTTTTGTCAGTTTGTAGAAAATTTGCTGGGAATGGGCTGGATCAGAAGGGTTCTCGGAGGTACTTTGGGTTTGTTTTTCGGGTGGTGGCATAGACCGGGTGGTAACGCTCAATATTACTCTGAACAAACACAGCACAGAGCGCTCTCCCGAGAGATTGTGGCTCAACGTGCCCGTTTTGCAGGATTTCAGGGAGAAAAACATGGACTACATGAGACCGGACATCGTGGCTCTGCTGCGCAGCAGCGACAGCGCGTTCGTGCGGGAGCTGATCGGGATGGACCCGGTGGCCGTGTTCCGCTGGGCCGTGCTGCGCGCGGCCATCCGCGCCATGGCCGTCTTCGCCGACGCCGGGCGCCAGAGGGCTCAGAAAACTGCAGGTGGGGCACAGAACACTGCTCTGAAAGTGCTCAGTACTCTGCAGTTGGTCAGTGCTTGCTGGCAGAACTGGTTTGAGGCAAAACCTCATCAACCAGATGCGATCTTCGGAACTAAGGGCAAACCGACTGGTGAAAGCGGTTTAGCGTTCACACGTGGAGGAGGTGGTCGCTGTTTTACCTGAGGTCATTCAGCTTTCCTCCTCCAGTCGGTGCTGTGCCAAATTTCAAGTCCTGTTTGTAAAAGCTGGGGAAGATAGTTCTGGCACACGTTCTCGTCTTATCATGAGTTTCGATCCTCTCAGACCTCTCTGAATTATTCAGGATTAACTACTAACTTTGAGCAGCTGCAATTTCCTTTCTAGTAGAAGGGAGTTTGAGAAGCAAAGTGCTCTAGCTTGATAAATTACTAGATAAAAACTCCAGGCCCTTGGATAGATACTTTCCTTGTTACAGTTGGGGTTGTTTTTTGGTTGGGTTTTTTTTGTCTGCTCATCTCTGTGTCAAAATGCAATTTTTTGGTTATTTCTTAACAGGAGTGGTACGTCAAGGACCCAGAGTTCCCCTTGGAGAACTCCAGAGATCAAACACACCAGTAGAAAAAGTTTATCGGTGAGAAACACATCCTTAATCTCTGCAGGGAAAAGAGCTGAATCGCTGAGTTGGATTTTCATATATCAAATGTCAACTAGATCTTTCCATAAGGAGAGCAAGTTTTATTTCTTCTGTCTTGTTTTCTTTAGCCTTTTTAATACTATCAAAACGACACTCTGGCTTATTTTATGTAAGACCCAATGTTACCACGTGTTGGGGACAGCCTCAGTTCCATTTACCATAGGGTTTTTGAGTTCTCTGTGCTTGGTGTGTGTTGCTTTTAGCATTGTGTGCTCCTCTGCAGCCAGTCTGTGTCTCTGAGGGGGTCAGAGGCTGTTTTTTGCAGCAGGAGGCAGGGCCAGTCCTGCAGAACTGCCTCCATGTGTAGCTCTATAGGGAGATTTGCCTTTCCATGGATATTTAGGCTTTATACATGTTCCTTTTGCAGCCACTCAGTGCTCGATTTCTCATTTGATTGTTCTGAGGATTTCGATATAAATGCTTTTCAAGACATCATTTCTTTTTGTGAGAACAAGAAGTAAGTAGCGATAGACCTGAACTGCCAGGCCAGGGAGGCACATTTCCAGGACACACTGATTTTTCTGAGCGTGCTCTGGGTGACAGTGAAGCCATGGAGCACTTAAAGTAGTGACTTCATGCTGCTTCCTAATGACTTCATCCTACACAGCCTCTGTCACTTGGGGCAACGAAGAACTAAATATCCAATTTGGGTGAAAGGATTGGTCACAGTGTAACAGATCTGTTTCCCTGGGATATCTTAAATCTTGGTATTCAGAAAAGTTCAGAGGTACCCAAGGAAGCAACAACCCTGTGTAAAGATGTTGCTGCCTCTTTGAGCAGCTCAGAATGGGGAGAACACCTAGTCAGAAGTTATTCTTACACTTCTGTTATTTTTGGTTTGTGCCTCTCTGGAGAGTAAAGAAGGTAAGTTCTGTGCCAGGACACAGCACTTCTCAAGCATGGTGCATGCTTGAAGAATGGAACCTGCCACAAATTAAGGACCATCCCAGGCTTACTTTGAAAAGCTAAATATGAGTAAGTTTGAAAAGGAAATGAAAACCAAAATTTCTTCTAGTATCCCTCTAGCAGCTAGTTTATAACTGACTTTTCAGATGTAAGTCTGTTTATGTAGTCTCATTTTAGTAGTGAAATCTATATATAAAAATTTTTACTGTTGATTATAAAGAAGCTTATATCTGTCTAAAGGGCTACTTGGCTTAACCAAAAGGGTTCCTTACCCATTAAGTACATGTTGCTAAATTTCCCTCCATTCTCTGAATTGAYGGCTCAAGAATTTACATTAAAAGGTAGAATTGGAGAATAAGTTGAGTATGAGGCCCTGGCAATTAAATTTTAGGGTACTGATGGCATAGAAAGTGCTGACTTGTCRTAAAAATCATTCATTATTAGGAAAAGTAGCCTGGGATTGACCTGCTACAGTTTGGAGCACACTTGGTGATGGAATCTCTTGGGGTTTTAACTCCTTTTTTCCCCCCTCTCTCACGGCTGTGTATCTCTGTTTGCCACCTTTGTTTTGCTGTGAATCCTTTTAGAGACATGCATGAACAAATCATCGCCAGTATTAAAGGACTGCCCTGGCAGGGTGATGATCCCTGTGAGCTGCTTCGGTCACTCAGTCAGCTTCAACACCGCTCCCACTTCCTGTGAGTCCTGCTGCTCTGGGTATTGCTTTGAATGTGCAACAAGAACCAAGCAGTTATTCCAGTCCCTAAAAATTATACTTGTCTTTTGAGGAAAACTGAACAAGACAATTAAAAATAAAGCAACTCTTTTGCAGATCAAAAGGCTGTAGAGAACATTTTGTTGCTTCATTGCATTAGCTGAAAGTTAAATCTGCTTCTCTTGTGAACCTGCTTTAAACCCCAAGTATGTTAAATGAGCTGCTTGCTGCAAAATGTTCCGTAATGAGGTCTCTTACAAGGTATAACAAATAGTTTCCTGAAATTCAGGGTGCTGATGCTGGATATATTCCTGGGTTAAGAGTCTTTGCATGTGCACTTCTGTGTGTGCGTGAGAAAATGAATCTGTGCTCTGCTGTGTAATACGTAAATGTAAATTGGGTGGCACAGAGCTGGAACCTGCCTTGTATCACAGAGTTAACATGCTTAGAATCAGGAGGATATGGACTGCAGCCTTGTTTCTGAGAGCTTCCACTTCTCCTTCTGTGTGTGGATGAGAGCTGTGCCCGAGGTGTGTGTCCTGCTCAGACATTCCAGAATTCCTGAGTGAGGTGCTGGAACATGCATTGTTACCCCGTGTTTTCACAGGGATTCTGGAGCAAGCAGCTGTAACTTCTGGATCATGTATTTTTATTTGATAGTGCCTTTGTGTTAAAATGAGAGCTTAATAACCCTACATTTGCTAAAGAGAGTAACTCAGACTACAATAGTGTGTGCAACAGTGCAGTTTTGAACAGCTTGAACTTCAGAGAAAATGTTTCACTTTTGAAAGCCTCCAATACCTGCACAGTTTATTTAAGAAAAAAAAAATTGTTCTTGTTGCAAAGCAGTTTGCATTTCTTGCATTGATCACTTGTAAGAGAAGTGCATGAACACACCCTGGTGCTGTTGTKCTCATTTTTCTTCTGTCCTTCATCTTGCCTCATAAATTGCACCAACTTATGACTTGCTGAAATAATCAAAAATAGTATGTATTTTTTTCTTAAATGATCTTTAATATTTTAACAGGAAAAGTAGAGGTGTCAAGCAAAAGCAGATCATTCCCAAGGTAAAGTTATTCAGAAAATTTAGATTTCTCTTGGTTTGGGTTTGTTTGGTTTTTTTTGCACTGTGAACTTCATTTTGATTGACAGAACTCACTTCAGAAATTGCTGTTTCATAGTGTAGGGAAATTGTGTTATGTATGCTGACAAGCTAAAAAGGAGGTGAAGCACCTTTATAAGTATTGTTGAATAGGAATAAATTGTGAATTGGCATCTGTTTAATTAGACTGGAGATGCCATAAATGCATGAAGTAACTTCAAGTCAGGGAAGGCAAATGCAGTGATTATGTGATTCCCCTTGTTCCTCTTACACTCTTGAGACAGGGCAATGGAAAAGTTTCACTCTTTAGAAATGCTTTGGTCCAAACTAGAAATAATCATGTAATGTAACATGCCATTGAATGTGGAACTCTAGGTAGCTGGTTTCATTCTGACTCATTTCAGACAAATATTTCCTTTTTAGTTAAAAGTCTTGTGCTTTGTTGATTATGAAAACTTTCTTGTAGAACTTGCTGGATTCCAAATCTCTGAAGCTCATAGTGAGCATGACTCTGCACGATCGGACTACGAAGTCCCTTTTGCACTTGCACAAGAAGAAGAAACCCCCCAGCATAAGTGCCCAGTTCCAGGTGAGTGACACACCTCAGGGAACAGGTCCYCCTGGTCTGATTGATCTAGGCTGGTCTTGCTTGGAAAACAAAGTGGGTTTTATTCTTGGGATTTGTTTCAAGTGGGGTTATTACTTGATTGAAGTCAAAGTACATTTTGAGGCTCCCTTTATGCTATGAAATGTGTTAGTTCTCTGTACTCACCATCCTTGTAGGCAGATCTAGTGCTGTTGTTGGAGCCCATGCAAGACCTGCTTTAAATTCTCTTGAGAAAAACTAAAAGCAAATACCAAATACAGGGATGTTCTGTGCAATATGGGAGAATCTGTGTGTGGCCATCAGACCTGAAACAACCTTACTCCTGAGGCAGAAGCTGTCCTGCTGTCAAGCACCACTCAAAATGCTGATATCTGAAGAAGAACTTTTCTAAATGTTTCATTTCAGACTTCACTTAACAAGTTGTTGGAGACACTGGGTAGAGCTGAGCCATTCTTCATCCGCTGCATCCGCTCCAATGCTGAGAAGGTGAGGCTGCCTCAGGGCTGAGCTGGCTCTGAGGATCCAGGGCTCGAGCCTTGTAATCTCTCTCTTTCAACATGTTCACTGCCACTCCGTGTGCAGGTGAAAAGTAACTAAGGTGTGGAAAGAAAATGTGCTGTCTCTACTGACAGCAGTTGGGCTCTTCAGGCACTCACTGGCTGTTTTCTGCTGATCTCTTGCAGAAAGAGATGCTCTTTGATGAAAGCTTGGTGCTGCAGCAGTTACGGTACACGGGCATGCTGGAAACTGTGCGCATCAGGAGGTCTGGCTACAGTGCCAAATACACGTTCCAGGTATGTTGGGAACTGGAAGTGGACTGTGCTTTCAGAAATACCTGCTCTCTTTGGAAAACACGTCTTGTGTGTCTCTTCATGTGAGCGTCATGACCCCTTGGGATGAGCTGTAAAARTTCATGGTAGTGTTGAGAGAGCCTGCATGGTAAAAAGTTGTAGTTAAACTATTGTGTGAGTCATCTGCCAGTAAGTTGTTCCTGGTTGCATGGAGGAAAGCATTCTGAGTGCAGGCRGTGCTGCACAGTGCCGTCTCCATGTGGGAATTAGTTTACTGTAAGCACTCTGTGTGTAGGTTTAGAGATCACATACAGGTGATCTTTCCCATTAGCTGAAGCCTGCATTTTACATGGTATTAAAAACAGCTCAGTTTGGAGTGAGAGATAAGTACTTTCAGATCCCTGTGACTTAAGTCTTAAATAGGTTTTTATTTTAAAGCTAAAACTCTAAACTTRTGAGTTGTCTTCTGACTTTGGTCTCTTGCTGTCTCTGCTTTTCACAGGAATTCATAGACCAGTTTCAGGTGTTACTGCCCAAAAACGCCAAAGCCTCCAAGGAAGACATTTGTGCTTATTTGAATAAACTAAAACTGAATGAAAACTACTATCAAATAGGGAAGACCAAGGTCRGTGAAACTCTCTGTAAGGCAGTAAGAAACACTGACGTACACTGCAAAATTCAGTGAAGTTCATTTGCAGGTGTTACTCTTCTCTGCATTTTGTACTTAAATTAACTATTTTAACTCTTGCAAGTGGTGACACAGAGGTTATAGTTGCCTCCTTGGTTTTGGTGCCAACCTGTTTTCTTGACTACAGTACAAATCTCTGTTATGTAGATATTGTTTGGGAAATTGTTGCTATTGGCATTTGTCAAACAGGTTAATGTTTTCATTTTAGGAAGGTTCTGTGATTTGAAGGCTGTAAGCACAGTTGTAAGTTTTAGAATCCAGACTCTGAAATTTAAAAGGACTTTAATTTTTTGGGGCAAGCTGTCACCCAGTAAGGTTTGATGTGATGATACCAAACCATTATCTTATCCATCATCTTATTATACCTCCAATAGGGGCTGAAAGACTCCTGCTAACTGCTTCTTTTCTTTGAACAGGTTTTTATGAAAGAGGCTGAACGGCAGATACTACAGGATACACTACACAAAGAAGTGATCAGGAAAATCATCCTCCTTCAGAGCTGGCTCAGGATGGTTTTGGAAAGGAGACGCTTTCTCAGAATGCGACAGGCAGCCGTTGTTTTACAGGTATCTTTAAGAATTGCCAACCTTATTTTGGTAACAACAAACAAACTGTGGTGTAACAATCCCCACCTCGGAGCAGCCCSCCCTTACCTCAGAAACCTCCCTTCCCAGGCTTGCTGGCGTTCCCGCTGTGTSAGGATGGCTCTGCAGAGGAGCAGCGCTGCCATCGAGATCCAGGCGGCCTGGAGGCGGCACCGGGAGCGGAAACGCTTCCTGCAGCACAGGAGGAGAGTGTGTCTCCTGCAGGCCCTGGTCAGAGGGCACCTGCAGCGTAAGAGGTAAGGGGGAAGGAGCAAGATGGCTGAAAACATCCATTTAACCACTTGGCTGCTTGGCTTCACCTGCCAAGCTCGGTTTGTGTGATGGGTTGACTTAGTAAACAACTTAGTCAATTGTTGCCCAAGGAAGCTGTGGCTGCTCCGTCCCTGGAAGTGTCCAAGGCTGGGTTGGATGGGTCTTGGAGCAGCCCAAGATAGTGGAAGGTATCCCTGCCCATGGCAGAGGGATTGGAACAAAATGATCTCKTAAGGTTCCTTTCAACCCAAACCATTTGGGATTGTATGAACTTAGATGGTTATTGCCATGTGATATTTCAGTCAGTATCGAGTGGTCAGTGGTGTGTGGACATTGGGTAAGTGCTCAGGACTTGAGCTTTATTCAGCTGAGCTGCACTGATGCTGCCAGTCCTGACAAGCAGACACCAATGGGACTATATGTGTACTTTAGGTCTGTATTGATATTTGGGCTGCATTTAAGCAGCTGGTGGGTTTTTTTGACTCCCAGGCATTAAGTATTTGTGTTTTCATCTTAAAAATTCTACACAGATACCAGAAAATGGTTCTAGAAAGGCAGAAAGCTGAAGAAAAGCAGAGAGAAATGCAGGAAGATGAAGACAAAGAGGATGACACAAGCAAGGATGAGCAGAGTGAGCCAGCGACAGATGAGCTGCCTGTGAAACCTGAGTCAGAGCTGGATCAAGCTGTTGAGGATGAAGATCAAGGTCCAAATGAACAAGCTGAAAACCTGAGCTCRTCTGAGAAAGCCACATTACCCCAGAAGAACACGATGGAGGTCTCAGAGAAAGTAACCAACAGCCGGGAGAAGCGGGAATCCCGTCGGCAGAGGGGGCTGGAGCACAATGACTTGCAGAACAAACATGTGCTGTTGTCCTTTGAAGGACCATCTTCACTGTGCCATGGGGAGCAAACTGTTTCTGAAGAGGCCCTGGAAACTGTTCCAGCGCCAGAGAAATCCACAGCACAAGAAGATAGTGTCCTGCAGGGAAGCAGCGAGGAAGAGAAAAGTCCAAGTGAAGAAAAAACTCTTTCAGACRTTCCACCATCAAGTGAGATAAAAGAAAGTGATTCTGTTCCTGAGCAACCACCTGGATYAGAAGCAGAGGACATGGCAGCTGATAGAACAAAAACACAAGGGAAGCAAAATAACCAAATAAAAGGCAGCCAAAGCTTTAACTGCCCTGAAAGGCCGACAAATCTTGCACTGAATCTTCATAATACACTGTCTGCTTCTGGGAGCTTTCGGAGCCCTGCTGACTCCTGGGCAGATAAAAGCAGACGTCTCGGTCAGAGGGCAGCCAAAGACCTGGACAGCCCCACTTCCTCAGCAATCCAGAGATATGTGGATGACCCAGAGAAGCTAAAGTACAAGAGAGAGAAGTGGAAAGGAAAGAGGCAGTCTGATGCTGGTCAGAATGATGTGCTGAGTCAGTCCTTGGATGGAAGGATACGTGTGGATAAGTCTCCTCAGGATCAGCTAGAGTAAGGGCAGCTCTTTTTTTTACTTTACAGAAAACAGATATCTGTAATGTTTAAAAATACCTTGAGACCTGAGAGCCTGTACACCTGGGCAATGTTAAGGGAGGAAATGGTGCTATGAACAATTCCTGCTTTTCCTTGGCTCCCAGTCCTGCAGTGAATCTGTATGGGCAGAATGTTTTCAGAAGCTCACAAAAGATTCAAAGCCTGCCTGGTTGAATTAAAATGGGAGAGTCAGGGCTTTAGTTGCAAGTTTAGTTGAAATAGTGCCTGGAGTTTATTTTCATGTGTCTTTTACCAATTGAAAGCAAGGTTTTAGTGACCTGCAGTTTGCAAGCATCATCCCTCTGATATGGCAGGAAATCTGACATTCCCATGTTTTTTTACTGCTCCAGTACATTTTGCATTTAAAAGTGAATTGCAAGAGCTGCTCAGGATTCTGTCTCAGATGTAGCATTGATATGTGGGTTATTTAAAAAATGGTAAATATGAAGAGGCCACAGACTTTATTAAAATATATATTCTGAAACTCACTACAGGAAGAAGGGGAGTTCAGCTTCATTAAGTGATCTCTCAACACTGGCCCAGACTGTTGCCATGAGTCAGGTACTGATGCTATTGTGCATATTTATACTTAACAGTTTATAAATATTAAGGATTTGTGAATAATTGTCTGCAGGGTGTTCTGTATTTGTGTTCCTTCAGGTTGATTTTTGTTTYGGCTTGATATCTATGTAAAAACAATCATCAAAAAATATTATACAGTAATTTGAAAACTTAATCTTTAATAAGTGGATCCTTGATCAAAGTATTAAATATACTTGGGTCTTATATTAGTAAGCTAATACGTATTGTGTAAAGTGTTTTGTCTTGATGAAGCAAACTTCACCGTTCTAGTTTTTAAGAGCATTTAAAGAATCTTTGTCACTCTATATGCAGTTTTTGACTCCTCCTCTCTCCTGTAGCTATCACCAGATACAATAGAAGAAGAAAAAGGCAACAAGAAATACCCTGTGCAGAAGAAGCCCAGTGACCACCTCCCTACCTCAGACACGGCCGTTCCTGTGCAGCCAGCGAGTCAGCAAGTGGATGCCAAGTATGTTCTGTGTGTGTGACTGGCCTGTCTTGTAGAGAAATGAAAAAAAAAAAAGGAAATTTTTCACTGTTAGTTGAATTGGGCACCTTGAGACTGTGATTGTGGAGAGGCTCATTTTGGCACCAGCTACACAAGTGGCTGTGTCACTGCTTCGTGTGCTCTGAGCGTGACACCTGACCCTGCTGAGGAACAGATTCTCTGCTTCTTGCATAACACTTGTCTTTGAACTGGTTCTTTTTAAAATAAGAACCAACTTACAGCTCGGATCAAAGGTTCATGTAGTGTAACACAACAGCAAGAGAAAAGCTGAAGAGCCCAGCAAGCACATAATGCTGCTTCCCTGGCCTGCTCCGGCTTCTGGCATCCTGCAGCCTGGGGACTTCCTGAGCCAGAAGTGATGTTTTGGATATGGGATGTGTTGTCTCTGTGTGTGCTGAAGGTAGTGAGGGCTCTAATCTTATAAATACCAGAAATCCAGGTGTGCTTTCACATTGTCTTTGCTTTCTTGTGCTGCTCAGTTTTTCTGCAGGTTGGGCCTTAGTGAATCCTGTTGTTATTGGTTGGGTTATTGTTAAGAGCCTGTTCTTGTAGCTGGGCCAGCTTCCATTACTAATGGGACAGACTTGTATCTGCTTTTGTATTCAGGTCTGCTTTTAAAAGTCCTTTGCGTAGACTTTTGGGGAAAAAGCCAGACAAGAAAATTGCAAAGGAGAGTTCTGATGTGATTGAGGAAGGAGATGGCCTCTCCCTTGTATCTTGTGTCCTCTTTACAGACACAGGAGGAACCCAGAAAGTGTCAGAAGGTGAGTTTGGGTGACTTAACTCTCAGCATGGGGTGTCTTTTCTGTGAGGTACCGAGGAAACAAACACTGCAGAATTTAGTCACCCTGCTTGAAGGTACAAATGCATTTCCTTGCCAGGTTCTTCGGGGCAGCCAGGCCGCCCCCAGGCCGGGGAGCGCCACGGGAAGGAGAGCAGTAAAGCAAAGAAGAACAGAACCATAAAGATCAGCAAGATCTCGAGCGTGTCTCAGAACTGGCGCGCGTCCATGGTCCGGGAGATTGCAAATGCCGATGAGCTGAAACACCTGGATGAGTTCCTGCTAAACAAGGTAAAAGGCTCTCAGCCGTGATAAAATTCAAGTCTTTGTTCACTSTTTGTGTAGAGTTTTAAAGCCTGCTGTTCTAGGTGCAAGTTTGTATCAGAATCTAAAGCAAAGGGGAATTGATTGCATGGTTTGAATGAGTTAGGTCTATATTAGGGCCCTTCCTATTCTTTTCTTCAAGTCTCTGAATATTGCATTAAATACTCAGGGCATTCATGTTAGTCCTTTATTTGTTTACAAATGAATGGGCAGCAAAAGTTGTGTTAAAAAAAAGGCATGAGTTGTAAGGAAGTAGAGAGTTCTCTAAAGCCAAACTACCTGACTCCTATTTTGTATCATCAGCACAGTGCATTAAGAAACGTTGTTTTAAATAGTTGGAATGRTCATAGATGGCTAAGCCCAGCCGCTGAAGCTTAACTCTGCTCAGATGTTCTTGTTTTAATAAAATCTGATGCAGATGTATTTTTTTCTAGATCAATGACTTGCGCTCTCAGAAGTCTGGGGTTGAATGTTTGTTTTTTGAAGCCACAGAGAAGTTTAGAGGAAACATCAAGACCATGTACTCTGCTCCTGTAAGTAGTAAGTCTCAATAAAGGAAAGTTGGCAGGCAATAAATGAGTCGAGTGTGCAGTTAAAGGCTTGGCCTGCAGCTCTTTAGCAAAGCAGTTCAGCAATTCTTAGCATAGAATTCAAAGCTGAATGTTAGACTCATTTTACAGTTCTGCTGTAATCTTAAGCAGCCTGCTTTGTTTCTCTTTTCTCATTCACTCAGCCATAAATTTATTTTTAGAAATGGATGGATTTTGCTGTCTTCAGCCTCTTAATGCTGCTGTGTTTAAACACCAAAGAGAGATGCCAACAGCTTTTCCAATATTCTTCTGACACTGCCTTGTCTCAGCCAAGTGCTGTTGGACAGTGCAGGAGGGAAGTGTGTTAACTTGTTTCTGTCATGGGCTGTTATCTTTGACTTTGATCATGGCTATGCTTTCTCACCCCTGAACTTYAAGTACATCAAAATATGAAACTGTCTCAACAGTACCAAAAAAGAGTATCTCACAAGTGTTTTTCCTTCTCTAGAATGGACAAATCCATGTTGGCTACAAAGATCTGGTGGAAAATTACCAGCTTCTAGTTACAAACCTGGCCAAAAAAAGGGAAGAGAAAGAAGTCAAGCTGGTTTTGAATCTCTTTCAATCCCTTCTGGATGAATTCATCAGAGGATATACAAAGAAAGAGGAATCTGAGCAGCCCAAGGTATAAAAGTTATTCTGTTACTGACTATGGGATGATGAAACACTGTTGCTCTCTTAACAAAAGGGACCTGTGTTACCTCAGAAACCTTTTCCATAGCATTCTTTAATATTTGGGAAACACTTGCCATACACACATCATGTGTGTAACAAATTCGGATTGCTGCTACACCTTTTTGGAATTGTTAATTTTTTAACTTAATATTTTCAGAATCTGAAAGTGTGCCTTTTCTTTGGTAAAAACATAGGAGTTCTCTGGMGGTTTGAGAGATGGAATTGCTTTGTCATCAGGCAGTGAGCTCAGTTGGTTTTTAGGAAGTTGATAGTGTGAGCTCAGACAACCCTCGAACAAAGCTGAAGCTGCAGGATAGTGTCTCGAATGTCTGGAGGTGAAGTAAAGTCTGGGAAACAATAGGGAAAAAAAAAGGGAATGGAATGTCTGAATTTCAAAGACTAAGGCCAGTTTTATTTCCCACTGCAGCAAACCAAAGCCCAGAAGAAGAAACGTAAACAAGATCGTGCAGTGAGTACTTTTTTCCTGCAATAATCCAAGTCCTCAGGTGCACTCACAGAACACAAACATCCTTTGAAGAGCTTGATTTTGTACTGATGTTCTGGTTTGTTTTGCATGCTCATTCACTTACCTCTTTTATGAAGATGTGACAATGTAAAACTGGTTTCCACAAACCAGAGATCTTGCTTATGCAGTGATAGGTGGTACTCAAGKATTTTCTTGCTTGTCCATAGCTTGTTTTAGAATCTAAAGGCTTTCTCAATCATGGACTGTTTAAAAGAAAACAACCACTAAATATTAATAATAAACTGTATCTCATGTRTTGTATTGAACTTTAAGGCAGCAAGTCAATTGTGAAATTTTCCAGCAAACCCAACTGCCTTAAGATAGGATGAAATTTGGTTTCAGGGTGAAAGGCTTCAGCTGTAATTGTAAAATAAAAGTGGAAAATCTGAGATAGAGTAGATGGTTTTATTAAAAATAATAATAGAAGGTAAAAAAAAGTTCACTCATTCCTCGCTGTCTCTCACCAGATTGAGGAGCACAATGGCCACGTGTTCAAAAACTACCAAGTGAGCATCCGGCAGTCGTGTGAGCACTGCTCCTCCTACATCTGGCCCATGGAAAAGGCCTGTCTGTGCAGTGGTGAGTAAACACACCTCATCCTTGCTGCGTGGGCTACCATATGTGCAGAGTGCTTGTAACTCTGGCTGCTACAGGTGGGCCTTAGCGAACAGGCCATATAGAAAGTGAATCAGTCAAGATGCTAAGTGTTCCAATGGGATCTGAATGCTTGTAACCATTGCTCCTTTCTCTAGTTTGCAAGCTGACCTGTCACAAGAAGTGCATGTCCAAAATCCAGAGCAGCTGTACCTCCTGTGGGAAAAAGGTAAGGCCCATGGATCTTGGATGGGGTTCTGTGGTACCATAAGTGGTGCGTGCAGATTGGTGCCTCTGTTTCTCAGCAAATGAGCAGTGAATGTCCAGGCACTGAATAAAAATTGCTTAAACAGTTCCCTCCTCTGTCTGCGTGTAGTCAGAGAGGGCCCTACACTTGCAGAAACAGWACATTCTTCTAAGAGGTGGTGCTTGAGCTAATTCAGGAACCCTTCTCTCAGAGTGTGTGTGCAGTGTTGGACAAACTGATAAAGAAATCCCATAGTGTGAACCATAAAGGTTCTTTATTGTTGCAGCTCTGCCTTATGATCAAAGGCGTGTAGCAAGCTAGAATAAAACACTCAGCTCTAGTTTCTGGAAGCATAAGGTAACTGTAGCAGGGAGCCAGTGGCATTTTCTAGCTTGGGAACAGGAATTCACAGTTGTATCACACCCGTACCAACTCCAGAGCGAGCAGGACRCAGAGCCCCGGCACTTCGGAGTGTGTGTGAGCTCCCTGACCAGCGAGAGGAACTCRGTCCCCATCGTCATGGAGAAGTTGCTGGAGTATGTGGAGATGCACGGGCTCTACACAGAAGGCATCTACAGGAAATCAGGATCAGCAAATCGTATGAAGGAGCTGAAGCAGTTGCTGCAAGAAGGTCAGGCAGTGGTGTCCACCCTTTGGACTTCATGGCATGATATCAGTTTTCCCTGCAATTCTCTTCTATCTGAAAGTATCTGGCCCTTCTTAGTGTTTTAAAAACAGCTTTTTGATGACCATGCAGGCTACATTATTTTTGTGGGCTGCCAAAAGCTGCTTAGTACCTTTAAATTACTATCTTTTGCCTTTTTTTAATTGCCATTTGGATTCTGTGAACAGGAGATTTGAATGTTTCTAATCTTATTTCTTTGGGATCTCATTGTGTATATGAAAGGAATGAACTGCTTTAAATAAAACATTTCTTTTCAGATCCAAACTCAGTGAAACTGGAGAATTACCCTATTCACACCATCACGGGGATCCTTAAGCAGTGGCTGAGGGAATTGCCAGACCCACTGATGACCTCAGCACAGTACAATGATTTTCTCCGAGCTGTAGGTAGGTTTTAAAACCATTCTTCACACATTTCTTCTTTAACTCATCGTGTCCTTGGGAGAAGAAATTCTTAAGGTGCTCATGCTGCTAAACAGCTCCTTCCAGTGCACTTACAGCAATGATTTTAGACATTTTACATAAAATGTACATAAAATGTACATAAAACACTTTTCAGCTTACTTGATCTTGCTTCAGGATTCTTTTTTTATTTTTAATATGTCACAGCTGCTCTTTCTAAAAACAGTGAGCATGGGAATAAGTGTTCTTTGAAGCAGGGTTTTTCTTCTTGTTCTGAACCAGATCTGGATCTATAGATGCTTTAAATCCTTAGATTCTTATAACTTCAGTGGGATTAAGGCACCCTAGATATTTTTGGAGGTCTTGATGTGTCACTTGATGACTGCTAACAGCAGCAGCAGCACCTGAAAATGCAGGAAAATTATGCGGTGCCATGAGGGGTACTGTAGAATTCAGTTATAACAGTTGGTAAATGAAATGACAGGAAGACCTATCAGAATTTAGGAATTTTAGCTTTCCACTAGCCTTGCACAGCAGTTATGGTCTTGTGCTTTCTCCCTTTGTGCAGAACTGCCAGAGAAACAGGAGCAACTCTGTGCCATTTACAGTGTCCTGGAACAGCTCCCACAAGCAAATCATAATACCTTGGAACGACTCATCTTCCACCTTGTCAAGTAATGAGTTTAACTACTTCATTTGTAGAGAAACTGTGATTCTGAGTGCTTCTTGGAAGCTTTCTAAAGTGTTAAACCCCTTCAGTGTCAGTGTAGGGATTGTGCTGCTGGTTTAGAAATAAAAGAATTGAAGCTGGTGGTTGTGCTTACAAACAGATGTGTGGTTACTTCTACCACCTGGTGTATTTGGATCAAACCAGGTAAGAACAACTTTGAAGATAAGGTAGATCTCAAAGCCTTGGTGAATTGTCTGAGCACCAGGATTTAGACATGCAGTGAACTGAGGATGAATATATATGAGTCCTTGGAGCAGGGATAAATGGTGCTGCTAAAGGGGCTGTCTCACCCAAGGAATGTGAGGATTTTCCAATTGGCCCTCTGAACATGAGGAAAAGGGATTTTTGAAGAGAAGCCACTGAATCACCAGACATACTTTTGAGAGCCTACCAGACTAGCTTAACCTGGATGACTCCGTGGTCCTTTCTCTGATACATGAAATGTTGTCTGCTTAGTAGGTGTGAAATAATTTTAAAGCGTCTTTGGACTCCTGTATGTACTGAGTGTCCAAGAGGCGTCCTTACATGTTACTTGGGAACTCTGGCAAGGTGTAATCAGGGTGCTTGTATTCTAGCAAGGTCTGCTTAAAATCTCTTTTCCTGGGTATTGAATTTCAGAGTGGCTTTGATTGAAGATGTCAACCGTATGTCCCCCAATGCCTTGGCCATCGTGTTTGCTCCATGCCTCTTGCGCTGTCCTGATACCTCTGACCCCTTGACCAGCATGAAGGATGTTTCAAAAACAACCATGTAAGTTTTAGCAGTTTGCTCAAAAGCAGTATCTTGGAATGGAATGGAAGGCCAGTACCACTACCTGTATTTGTTACAACTTTATTCATATTAAGCTGCAAAGCTGAGGGTTAAGAGTTGCTGAAATCTGGTACTGTCAGTGCTGCCAATTTATATGCCTCTCTCAGCCCTTCCCCCTGTCTCCACTTCACAAAGCATAAAGTAGGATGACCTGTAAGTCTTAAATATCAGGTTTGTGTTTTACATCAAGATAATTTTGAGGGGGGGTTATACACTATTTTGCTGAGATACAAGCCAAAATAAAAAGCATTATATAGAATTAAGCTGTCTCCTGCATACTTGGAACCTCCTGATAATTTATTCTGCATTGTTCCTTGAATTGAAGAAGGTTCTGTCCTTGACCCTCTCTGTTCTCCTCACCCTCCAGCAACTTAGGTTGTGAGTGCCCCTCGCCATCCTCACTGCATGGCTGGCCTTGCATCTGCCTCCAATGAAAACAGAGTTTGAAAAATGACAGCTTTTTGTAACTTCTTACTGACCCATGAGGCCATAAAGGTGGAGAAGGGCAGTTGCAGGCTCGTTGTGTCTCTGCCAGCCTGTTCCAGCGCAGGGAGAGCAGGTAGAAGCAGCAGGAGCTGTTGGCAGCTGTGGTAGTGTCTGTCTGCTCACCGCTGTGTACAGTCAGCACGGGAGGCTCTGGTTATCCCAGGAGGAGCATGTGCCATTACCTGGAACCATTACCTGTCCTGTTCTGCCTGCTGTGTTGGACTCTTCACCCCGTTACCATGCAGTGCTGCCTGTGAGGGACGGGTTGGGACACTGTGGTCTCACGCCAGCCACGCGTGTGTGACAAACACCCCTGGGCCGGGAGAAGCATCTCATCCCACCATGGTTGTTTCAGAACTTTTATGGTACGAGGCAGCTCAATAAACTCTTGCCTTTCTCACAGGTGTGTAGAGATGCTCATAAAAGAACAGATAAGGAAGTACAAGATAAAAATGGAAGAAATCAATCAGCTGGAAGCAGCAGAGAGCTTCGCTTTCCGACGGCTCTCACTGCTTCGGCAGAACACGGTAAGTGTTGAAATAAACCACCAACCACACCAACTGCTTGGGAAGGGAGTGCTACTTATCCTGTCTGTCCCATTCAGTAAGTCAAAAATCAATTGGAAAAAAAAAAAAATTGCCCAAGCTGTAGGTAGGAGCTATACTGCAGAACTGCTGCACTGAAGTTCTGATAAATAAGGGTGTGGGAGTGGGAATCTGCTTTTATATCTATTCYCATATAATTCTCTCAGTGGAACTAAGATTGAGTCTCTGGCATGGCGAAGGAGTTCCTTCACTCCAGAGATGGCTGGTGTGCAAAAATAGCTGTGTTCTAGTAGGACAAATACTCTTTGTTTTTATTGTACTGATTAAAACAAACCAAACTGTGTCTGATCAGCAGGTGCATATAGTGAATTTGGTCTCCATCTCTCTCTAGCTCTGGCCTGTAAAACTTGGGTTCTCTTCCCCTTACGAGGGGAAGTTGGTATGTACAACTGCCTGGGTCTAGTGCATGGGTTTTTCTTCCGGAACTATTGCATGACTAAAATACTTACACATGTTGTAACTCAGTTTTAAACACTCCTTTGAACAATCAAGACTGCATGTATTGGTGCAACTTCCTCCCCAGACTGCATGCAGGGCTGCTGGCCTCACCTGTCATCACCTGCTATTTTATAGACACTGTATGTAACTTATATTGGATGTAATAATATTACTCATAAGTGACTACTAAAACTAAGCTGAGGCTGACAGATCAAAAAAAGGTAACAAAACCTCAGAAATCAGGTGAATAGGAATTTCACTTATTGAAATATTTGTATGGATAACTAACAGCTCTTCATCAATTCCATCAGCCTCTCCTTTGACCTACTCTTTATCTTCCACCCTGAAACTTGCAGTCAGTCAAGACTGGTGTAGCTGCTTCTGACTGAGAAGTGTTACACATGAATTTGTCTTGCAGAGTAAAAGCTCTCAGGTCAAAGGAAATGACAGTGGCACCTCAGAGCTGGACTCTGTGCATGAAGAGGAAGATGTTTCTGAAGCCAATAACCGGGAGAAGGAGATTCTCATTGATCGCATACAGTCAATAAAAGAAGAAAAGTAAGTCCCCTTTTACCTGGGTAGGCCATGCCTATTGCACTTGGAGGCAATGCAGGTAGTAAAGCAGGATACCTTTTGTCCAGAAGGATCGAATTCTGTTCTGTAGATCTTTATGGAGGGGAAAAGGAAAATACAAAGCACTAGCTGAGAGAAAATACCATGAGAATTAATATTTGATGTCTGCATGCCTTACCTCTGAACACGAGCTGCATAAAGTTGCTTGTGTCAGAGCTGCTGTCCTGGCTGAATGCTCCAGCCTGTGTTTGATGCAGGGAGGACATAACATACCGGTTACCTGAGCTCGACCAGCGAGGCTCTGACGAGGAAAATGTGGACTCGGAGACCTCGGCGAGCACAGAGAGCCTGCTGGAGGACAAACCAGGCCGGATGGATACCGAAGGTCAGTATTAAGGTAGTATGTGCTTTTTTTTATTCTACATCTTTCACTGCATACAGCCAGGTGACCAGATGTTATCTGGTCATAGTGGCTCATATCGAGTTCCATTTTAGGCCTGCTATCAGTCTCTAAGTATCTTGTTTCTTTAAAGCAATTACTGGATTACACTGCCGTGCTCAGAGCTCCAGCGTGCCTGCCAAAGACATTTGCAAAGTGCCTTCTCTCCCGCAAACCTCTTCAAATCCTTACTCTGCATCCCTGGCTTCAAGGCGCAGATACTCCTTAACACTGTCCAAGATTAAAGTGCCCCGCCGAACTCCAGTGATGCCAACAGCAAACATAAAACTTCCTCCCGGGATGTTCAAATGTACGGAATCCCGGGACGAGATTCTGCCTAAGGAAGAGTCTCAGGTGGTGCGACGGAGGGAGCAGCCAGGGAGGCGGACCGACAGCATCCAGTCGGTGTACATTGCACAAGGGTCTGCACTGGCCCACGCTCAGGAACTCGCGGATGAATACGAACCGACAGCAAAACTCAAACGGAGGTTCTCGGACCCTTACTCTCACATTCCCTGTGTGGAGAAGTGAAATTCTTCAGCTCTCTGGACTCTCTTGAAGTTGACCACAGCTTTGGCTTTAACCCTTTGAAGGCTGTGAACTTGTTCATGGTCTTTAAGTGGCTGCGGGGAAGGCAGCCTGGAAATGTACAGTACTGTAAGGGTTAAGCAAGGTTGTTTAAAGCAGATATTCTCCACTTTAAATTAAAACCTTGCAAAGAAAGTAAAACTTAAACTTAATGTTGAATAAAATACATGGTTTGAGTGTACAGGAAACAAGCCCCCCAATTCCGCTGCCGTGCCTTTCCCATTTGCCTTACAATGGACTCTTATGGGACCAACAGTGAGTTTAGGTCAATGTGTGTTGCCTTAATTTTTTTATGATTTTATGACAATTTTCTCTATGGTTTACAAAACTGTTAATGTGGTAATAGCCTTAACTGAGACCAACATGTATAAAAACGTTTATTAAAACATTGCACTTTTAAAAAATACATGTCTTAGTTTATCGATGTCTAACGCGCAATGTATTTCGAAGGAAGCCTTTAATCGGGTTGTTGTTTTTGTGAAGTACTAATAAAGGACGGGGAAAGGGGAAGCACTAAGGAGGCTGTGGTGTCACCGGAGAGGAGTTTGGTGCTCTTGGAGCGATAGCCGGAGCTCCTGTGCTGGGYGTGCTGTGCGGAGCCGCCTCACTTCTGTGCGGGGCCACAGCTGAGGGCGAGGTGCCATCCCACATCAGCGCCTTGAAGCCCCTGCCGTCCCCCGGCCCCTCACGGGGCTGCGCCATATTGGAGTGAGGGAAGAGCTCAGCTCGGCCACAGCGGCCCCGAGCCGCAGCCGCCTCTGTGCCCGCGTGTGCGGCTTGCCTTTGTGGTGGTTTTGGTGTGTTTTTTAATTTCAAATCAAGCGGGGCGGTTACGGCCCGCCCGGCGCTTCCCGCCCCGCCCCGCGCCCCGCCCCAAGATGGCGCGCGGCGCTGAGGCGAGTTCCGGTGCCGCCATGGCGGCGACGCGGCTGGAGCTGAACCTGATGCGGCTCCTGAGCCGGTGCGAGGCGCTGGCGGCAGAGCGGCGGGACCCTGAGGAGTGGCGGCTGGAGAAGGTGAGACCGCCGGGCCCCTCCCGCCGCTCTGCCCCGCAGCACCGTGTCCGGCCCGTCAGTGGCCCGAGGCGGGGAGAGCTGTGGTGTTAAACCCCCAGCCTTTGCCACACTGGGTATTTCTCCTTAGTGCTGTCCCTTAAAGTCTTATTTTTATCCTCAGTATGTGGCCGCTCTGGAGGACATGCTGCGGGAGCTGAAGAAGCAGTCCAGGTGAGCGCTCTGAGCCCCTGGCTGCCTCTTGTGGGTTTGTGCTTCAGGGGAAACGCCTTCAGATTGTGCCAGGGGAGGTTCAGGTTGGATACGAGGAAAAATTCATTCACTGAAAGAGTGGTTAAGCATTGGAACAGTCTGTCTAGGGAAGTGGTGGAGTCACCATCCCTGGAAGTGTTCAAAAATGGAGTCGATGTGGCACTTCGTAATATGGTTTAGTGGGAATGGGGGGATTCAGTCGAAGGTTGAACTTCATGATCTTGGAAATCTTTTCCACCATTAATTGTTCTGCGATTCAATAATATATACTTGTGAGTCGGCCATAGCCCACAAAACACCACAGCAGTGGTGGAAAATACTGCTGTGGAAATACCTGTGCCCCGAGCTTTCCCTAGCTTGGACAAGGTGGTTTGCAGAGGGTTGCAAGTGTGTTCCCGACCTGAGGCTATTTCTGTTAAAGATGCTTCTTGGAAGAACCATGTGAGTTTTTATTATTTTATTTGGAAAGCAGAACAGTAGAAAACGCTGGTAACTTTTGGGTTTCATATTATTATCTTTCAATTCCAATAGCAAGCCAGCCCCTGAACTGCTGAATGAATACTCTCGCAAAGTGGACTTCCTGAAGGGACTCCTAGAAGCTGAAAAATTGGTAAGATCTACTAGTTCAGCTTGCAAAGGCTTCAGTGTCTTGTGCTTATGTTCACCTTATTGCTTCATTCCTATGTTTACTTTTATCTTGCACCTCAAAATAACAGTTGTTAAAATCTCATTAGGCAGTCTTTGTAAAAGCCTGAATACATATATTAGATTCATAATTTGTTAAAAGGAGGTATTGTGTGAAATCTGAAGCTTCTTTTCAAAAGCAAAGTACACCTTTGCCTACATCCTTCTCATGCCTTTGCTGTGAGATGCAGGCACAGGTACTGTCCCTCAGGCCTGACACCTCTCTTGGATGGTCCCATGTGCACCTGGAGAGCCGTGAAATGCCAAAAAGCTGGATTTTGTTAGTGGGGTGCAGTCAGTGCTGCTGTTCAGGCTGACTTCACTGTTGGGAAGCAGCTGTGGCATTGCACCCCCGACCTGCTTGGTCACACCCCGGGTGCCTCACACTGCAGAGTGTAATATCGATGACTTTTCATTGCTTCTTCCCTCTCCCAGTCTTCATCAACGGAAAAGGCTCTGGCAAACCAGTTCCTGGCCCCGGGACGCACCCCCACGACAGCCAAGGAGAGAACCCCAGCCACCAAGACCGTCCATCTGCAGACCAAGGCGCGCTGCACGGGCCAGATGAGGAGTGAGCTGCTTGGCACAGTATGTTCAGTGCTGCTGCTGCTTTGCCGATGCTTTGCAGATTGTCCTGGTTGTGTTCAGCTGCCTTGGGTGGCTGTGTCTGGGAAGTGTCCCAGGCTRGGTGGGGAGTCACCTTTTTAGGTCTAAATCCTGGGCGCGGGCACTCTGCCAGGCCTGGGGGGCTGTCCTGTATCACTGACCCTTTGTAATCTGCTGTTTTGGTTCTCTCTCTCCTCCCAGGACCCCCTGGCTACTGATGGTGAGTTTGATCTGTTGTTTCCTCTAACTTCAGTCAACCTGAGTCTCACAGGGAAGGGGAAGAGGAAGGTCAGGTGTTCAAGATTTCCCAGTGTACTTTTAATTTAGTGACTCACTTCTTTTCAAGACAGCGGATTTTAAAAATAAACTAAACCAAAAACCCTGGCAGGTGAAAGCAGAAATGTTATCAATGGCAGCAGGGATTTGCAGGAACCTCYTTTTGTAGCATTCGTGCAGAAACAGACATTCTAATTACAGAATTAGCAAGGACAATTTACCTTTATTGTTRCTGCTGTTCCCTTCTGCTCTGAGCAAATCACGTGATTTTGGCTGCTTTGAGTAGGTGTTGTTCAGTTCCTCTGGAATACACAGCCATGTTATTCGCGTAGGGAACTGGGAGGAATTAATTTGAGGTTTCCATGGCTACTGTTACTGTGGCTGGAGCTGGGCCAATCTAACGTGTCCTGAAAGAACACCAAGACACATGGGCTGAAACCCTGCCCTCAGGGATATGATTCAGCTGGGGGTTTTTTCCCTCTTTTGATGTTGGGTGTCCTCTTTTCCCTGCGGAAAGCAGGTAGGCATTTGACATCYGTATTCCTTGGGGCACAGGCTAAGTAGGATTTGGATATCCAAAAATCCCTTACAGAAGACTTGTTTTTTCAGCCTTTGATTGCATGAGAATTTATAACATTGTGATAAACACTTTTTTTTTTTTTTCCAGATTCTGAGGAATTGAACATAAGGAAGAGAAAGTAAGTCAAAATTTCTCATTCCAATGCTCAGTGTTTTGGGAACTGTTTTCCCAATGGCCTTTAAATCCCAGATATGCTTTAATTTTGGGTACAAAGTAGAAGTAGAAACTGGTAGCTGGTAGAAACCAGAATATAATGGCTTCAGCTACTTAACTGGCCTTGTCGTCTTGTAGAGTTGCAAAACCTGGGGAAAACTTGGAAGATTGACCCACAAGGAAGTATAAATCCCTTTTTTTTCCCCTTGTGCTCTTGCAGGGGCCTCACATCAGACGAGAAGCAGTCGGCAGTGGAGCTGGATGCTGTGCTGCAGCACCATCAGGACATGCAGGAGAAGCTGGCTGAGGAAATGCTCAGCTTGGCTCGCAGCCTCAAAAACAACACTCTGGCTGCCCAGAACGTGATCAAACAGGACAACCAGGTAGTGCATGTTGAGCTGTAACCCCTCAGTTTTGCAACCCGGAAGGTTCAGGTACTGATATGTGAAATTCTATACCTATAGCTTGATTCCAGGTGGGATGAGAGTGGGGAGAGTGGGGGCAATACCTGTCTGCTGCTTTTTGCAATTGAACCTTTTCTCTGTTGGAAGAAATCACAGCCAGACCTGGCAGCTCTGAGCTTGACACTGTTGCTCTCTTTACTCCACAGACACTGTCACATTCCCTGAGGATGGCAGACCAGAACTTCGAGAAGCTCAAGGAYGAATCCGACCGCCTGGAACAGCACGCCAAGAAATCCGTCAACTGGCTCTTGTGGATAATGTTAATTGTCGTTTGTTTTATATTCATCAGCATGATTCTCTTCATCAGGATTTTCCCCAAACTGAAATGATTCTGTTTCATTTTGTTTAGAGCTGCCTGCAGTGCAGTGGGAAAGCTCAGCTGGTGTGAGAACTGATKGGGTCAATGTCCTTAGGCTGTCCAAGGCCTACCCTTGCATCTCCTCCTTGTGCAGGCTGTGGAGGGTTTCATGAGGAAGGCTTGGATAGTTGGTTACTTTTTATGGTGACCGTTGTTGCCTCTTGAGGGGAGAGCTGAGGTAACAATTTACACTGAGCTGCTAACAAGTTCTTTAGTGGATAAATGCTGTCATTTTTAATGTGGTTGTGACAAAAGTTATGACTCCTAAAAGGTGTTCAGTCAGCACAAATTAAAGTAACACTTGAAGTCTTACACTCTTTCCTGTCTTCACAGCTTTTCTGCACTGACCTAGGAGCTTGCTGCCAGCAGGACATTTAATTTCAGTTCTGTACATGCACAGCTGTAGGTGTAGGAAGAGAATTCTGCTGTCCAGGTGCTTGCCTGGCTCAGATTCAGAGTATCAACAGGTAAAACTCTTCTGAAGCTCACCTTTTTCCCAGATGGGTATTTGTGACTTTAGACTTCACAGTCTTCTCCAGTTTAGACTTACTGTAGGACTGGAGTTGCTTGCTGTGCAGTGTTTGCTTCCCTTTTGTGTGCAAATGTTCTCACTTCTCATTGTTGTGTTGGTGCAGTTGCGTGAAGAAAACACCATGACCCTGCCACCTTAGAACTGTACACACAGTCCTGCAGGTGGCACAGACCTCAGCTGTGCAAACATGTTTTCACTGTGAGATGAGGGCAAAGGAAGGTGGTGTCTTCAAGAAATAATAATTAAAAAAATATTCAGCCTTTCCTTTTGAGACTAATTGTTCCTGTTAAGTGTTGTCTTAAGAGTTCACTAAAATAAAACGAAAAGCGTTCACTGAAATAAAAAGAAAAAATAAATTAATACTTTAAAAACAGTGCTGCTGCTAGAAAAACTTAGAGACTGCAGTAAAGCAGGGTTTRTGTGACAGCCTCAGAGTCTTTGTAGGTGCTTGATAAGCTGAAAGCAAACCCTTCTGTATCCCTGCTGGTGTTTGTGGAGTTGTACTCTGGAAAGGGTTGGTGTCCAGGTGTGAGGTGTGTCCCAGCGAGGAGATGAGGGGCAGCAGGTTGCCCCGGCTGTGCTTTGGTTTGGAACCACCAGATGGGGTGTTCCAGGCTTGGCTGCTGATCCCAGCAGCCCCGGGCCAGGGCAAGGTGGGGGAAGACCTGTTTGTCAAAATTGGATTCTTAGGAACATCCAGCTTTGCTTTGAACACCTCCCAAAGCACCAGGCTCTGTGTCAGAGCTGTGCTCTGTTCTGTACAAACCCATCTCTCTGAACGAAGACAGTTCACATTTTTTGCACAAAGTATTTCTCTTCATTTAACAGAATGTTTGCCATTTAGTATTCACTTAGGGATTATGAAATGAATAATTATTTTATGAGGTGCAGCTTTTAATTCCAGCTACTTGGATATCTGTGATATGCTCCCTCTGTTCAAGCAAACTTGTTCCTTACCTTGGCCTTTATAGAAATTTATAGTTGTAGCAATCAATTTATGGACATTTCTACTTTTCTCAGTTGTTTTTCTTCAACTGTTTGACATTTCACTATGCTTCATTAGTCTATGCTGTGTCACCAAATTATTTTTCAGTTCTAATTGTTTACTACTTTCCCTGCAGGCATTTCAATGCCGAGCTCTTCTCTTAGAGGCTGAATGTGGTGCTGGAATGTTTTTTGTGTGTGAGRTTTTGGGATGCAACATTAATGCTTCATCGTCTGTAACATTTTCTTCTTTATTACTTGAAATAAATTATTTTTTCTAGCTTGCAAAAGATTTGGTGCGTCATTGCAGACAAGTTTGAAGCTGAATTTTGCTATCAGCCGTGTGTTGCCTTTAACTTTTTGGCATTTATAAATTAGGAAATTTTCAATTGGAAAGACCTGAAAGGGAGCTGCTTGTGATAGCTTGTCCCCAACAAAACATCCGCCCCTCCGAGTCACAGCAATTGATGTACAAAGAAGTCTGCATGGACTGAGTGCAGAGACCACTCAACTTTGACCGTTGACATTTCGTGGGTGTTTGTTATTTTGAATGAATGGCCAGGATTGAACCCTGTAACACCTTTTGTTATCTTTGTGGCTGTTGAGCACTGAGGCTCTGCTTCCTGGGGATTCTCTCCTAGGTGGAAAAATGTTCCCTTCTGCCCCCAGCCCAACGGATCCACTGCCTCAGCAGCCAGGCAATCCCTGCACACAAAAGCTGGGTTGTTGTCTTTGCTTTTCCTGAGTTCGTTTAGCAGTTGGAGTCATTCAACACCGCTTTGAAGATGGGTGCCGGTACTATTTAGAATAAACAATGACTCAGGGCTTTGTGACATTTCCCAGATGAATGACAGTTTTTATTTTTGACTAACCTGGGGGGGGGTGGTGGATGCTCTGCTGCTCCAGCCCTCAGCTCCATTTCGTGGCACGGGGCTCTGATGCGCAGCTCTCCACAGAATAATGTTACGTATGGAAATCGCTTTCTGTGAGAGTTGCTTAACTTTCCCAAAAGCTTGGGAAATCCAGATGAGGAGATGTTTATCAGGCACAGGGCTGGGCCTCTGCTTGGCTTCTTGGCAGCTACCTACTTTGAGAGAGCAAGGAAAATTAAACCAAAAATCTTTYGGAGGCTTGGGTCATGTCAGGCCAGTGGATGCACCGATTCAGAGACTGGCAGCAGCAGTGAGTCTGGGTCAGTCTAAGCTTTTCTGGCAAACGTCCTTGGTGGCAGAGACTCCATGTGTTACAATACTCAAATGTTTAAGCAGTGTCCTCAGTCACAGCCGGGTGGGATGTTCTGGAAGGATTGTTTACAGGCTGTTGGTGAGGATGCAGGAACGGCAGGAGCAGAATGCTGGATACGATGGCTCCTGTGGCTGGGCAATGCCAGGTTGTTTTGGGCACATGTTCCCTGGGGTTTTCTTTGCAAAGTCTCTGTGCATCTGACGTGAGAGGCTGTGAGCAGCTTCCCCAAACTGGCAGCTATTCTGCCGAAAGGGAGTCTCSTGTAAAGTGAAAATGAGGGACTGGGCAGAGCAGGGCTCTGCTCCTGACTCTTCCCTGTGTGACACCAAGCAAGTCACCTCGCTTCTCATTGTGTGCTGTAAACCTGCCATGAAACATTAGAATTGAGTCTTATGATTTATGGTTGCAATTTAGTTTCTTTTATGAGGGAAATTCCTCCCTGTGAGGGTGGTGAGGCGCTGGCACAGGCTGCACAGAGAAACTGTGGCTGCCCCATCCCTGGAAGTGTCCTTGGCCGGGGCTTGGAGCAASCTGGGATAGTGGAAGGTGTCCCTGCCCWTGGCAGGGGGTGGAATGGGATGAGCTTTAAGGTCCCTCCAACCACAACCACTCTGGGATTTTACGAATCATAGAAAATGTAACAACAATGCTATCGCAGCTCGGAGCAGATACTCAAATGTCGTGGTCTGCAGCAGAATCCCAATGCAAGTCGCAAGTCCCGGGGCCTGGCATGGGGCTGGCTGTGAGCTCCTGTCCTGACCTGCCCCATTGCTGGGAATCTCTGTGCACTGGCCGTGTGTCCCACTGAACGAGAGTGACATTAAACCCCAGCGTCGCTAAATCAATACCACCCGTCACATGATGCCACCGTGACATTTCTGGCATGAGCGCTCCCTCTAATAGGAGCTGGAAGTGGGAAGCAGCAGCAGTTAGTGAATAATGGATCAGATACGCCTGATTTGTAACATTTACAGAGAGAGGGCGTGTCTCCCAGCGACAGAACAAACCGGTTATCAAACGGGAACTGGGAGTTCTGGCTCGTCCCGAACGCAAACCGTGAGCAGCGCGCAGCACAGAGTCAGGGTTTGTGAACCCCYGGTGCTGCCCAGAGCGCCAGCGCTCCCTCCAAATTAGACCCTGGATCAACAAAAACAGGCATTAGTGTAAGGAAATGACCAAAGAAGGAGGAGCTGGGGGTGAGCCGTGGATCAGAACTGGTGTAGCCGGTGGTTGGAGCCCGGCGTGCCCGTGCTGGGGGCAGTGACGTGGCTGCGGCCGCTGCCTTGCACGTGGTGGCTGGTGGAGAACAGGGTGCCTGGCAGCAGGCTGTGCAAAACACGCCTGGGGCTGGCTGAGGCGAACTGCAGGAGCTGTAGGGAAGGATGGAGGATGAGGAGGCTCAGCGGGCTGAAGGCCACATCTGTCTGGCTCTCTCACATCTGGGCGCTGCTCACCAGACCCAGGCTGGGAATGCTGGCTGTAGTTTGGTTCTTTCCAGTTGAAAACTTTGGTGCTGAATTAGAACAAAAATATTCTGGCAAGGAATTGAAAGTAAGTTGAATATTGCATCTGCTGCTGACATCCAAAATCAARCTGAACAAAACCAGAAACTGGACACAAAAAAGCTAAAACGAGGCAGTGCTGCTGGAATTTGAATCCTTCATCTCCAGCATCTTTGACCTGCCTGTAGCAGAGAGATGCCCTCTGCCATTTTCACCTTGGCCAAAAGTTGTATATGCTCAYGTAACAATAGAATTCTCCAGAAGGATCTGACAGTGTTTCCTGTTTCAACAGTAAAAAGCTGAGACTTGCGTCCTCAGCACGTAAAGTGACCGGATCTCCATCCTCTGAGCCTTCTCATTGGGAAAAGTCACTTATCGGATTTGGTGTGGACGGAAGGAAGGGTAAGAGAGGAACTCTGTCAATCCATGACGCGAAATATTTTATATTAAGAGATTTGGCAAATGGTTCTGTGTGACTCTAAACAGGATGAGATAATTTTCCAAGGTCAGCGCTACTTTACTCTCAGCTTTAGGTTTAGTCACTGAGAATCTGTAAATCCCGTAAACCTTCGCAGGAACATCCTGCCAGTGATGCAGAGACTTGGCTGTTGTTGGCTTCAGCAGCAGCTCTGGTGCATCTTCAAAGCACAGGAGGCTGGATAATGTGCATACTGCATGGTGAGAAATGTGTGAGCAGGGAAGTGTGTCTGGCAAATCAATAAAAACAGAGCAACCCGAGCCATGGGATAACTCTTCACCCCGGCAGTTACAGCCTGTTGTTAAGAAAAGGCCATGCTGAACTGGTGGAGCAGAAAGTGAGAATTCTGACCTCAGCTCAGCCTCCAGGYTCCTGTGTGGCTTTGGGTCCTGAACTGGTTTCCAGCAGTTCAGTTCTTARAACAGGATTGGTACCAATGAACCTTCCTGGTGACTCAACTGCTCCAAAGCTCCTTTTGGGCACAAAGTTTATGTTCCTTGACTACTCCTAGGCTGATTAATTAGCGAGGAACTTTAATTTGTATGGCTAAAGACACACAGGCTAAAACCCACCCACGTGTTCCAGTGTATAGAGAGAAAGATATATTTGGTTTTCAAGGTGTGAAGCTTTCAGCAAGCACAGTGTGTTGGTGGTTGGGAACTGAGCTGGGTTCTCTCTCCATGTGCTCTTGAGTCAGTACGAGGATGTCACTGCTTTGCAAAGTCATCTTCTGGACCTGTTTGTGGTTTCAAAGGTGGTTCCTATTCCAGGGGTGGGCTTCCAAGGACTTCAGTTCGGAGCAGCATTGTTCTGGAGGAGGGATCTGCTAGGAAATTTGTACACTTAGGTTGGTTTGATGTAGAGGCATCTGTCAGGCAGAGCAGTAGGACTTTGGACAAGCCCTGGAGTGCAAGGACAAGGGGGAATGGCTTCAGACTGTCAGACGGCAGGGTTAGATGGGATATTGGGAAGGAATTCTTCCCTGTGAGGGTGGGGAAGCCCTGGCAAAGGTTGCCCAGAGAAGCTGTGGCTGCCCCATCCCTGGAAGTGTCTGAGGCCAGGTTGGACGGGGCTTGGAGCACCCTGRGATGGTGGAAGGTGTCTGGGCCCATGGCAGGGTGTGGAATGGGAYGAGCTTCAAGGTACCTTTCAACCCAAACCATTCTATGATTTAAGTAAGGAATGGACGAAACCAAAATAAATAAGTCTTTGTAGGGTCAAATAGGTGAATACTGTGTATTGCAAGTCTCTCTGTACTTATTTTCTCAGGAGGATTTAGATCTGAACCCCGTGGTTTGTGCCACAGTTCACAGCAGACACTTATCACTGCTTATTTCCAAGTTATTTTGACTAAATCATAAAACCTCTGTAGAGGAGAGAAAGAAATGTGACTATTGTCAATATTTAATATATGAAAATAGCCATTTTTAGTAGCTTCTTTAATCAGGAATTAGAGAAGAGCCTGCATTGCAGCTATTAGAAAAAAAAAAAAAAGAGTAAGCAGGTGTTGGCTTAGTTTCTTAGCGCCCACATTGCTCCTGTTGGTTTATCTGATTGCAAACCAAGTGCACTGTAGCGTGATGAATATGTAGCAGTGAATGTATGGGAAAGATGCTGGAAAGGTTGCACCCTGATGTTCTTAATCAGCAATTAGAAACTAAAAATAGTATTTTAAGGAAAGATAAACCTGTAGCCTTTAATCCTCATGTGCCAATGTGTAAGCTGATATCATTATTACATGAAAGGCAATAAGAACATAAGTGAGTAAGCAAGAGCAGGTTGCTATTGCAGTCACAGTATAAACTCCTCATAGCCCGAGCTGTCCAGGTGATGTTTGGCTCTGTCTGTTTTATGCAAAGTCTACAGTCATAAAGCAGGTTAATTTGCAAGCAGAGAGTGCATACTTTCATTGTTTATTTCCACTCCTTAACTGCCCTTACTTCCTGAAGTATCCCGGAATGAGTGAGGTTCCRAGTCTCTCTGCACTTGCCAGCTCGAGGCAGCAGCGTGGATTTGGGAAAAAAGGACAGAAATGGGGGAAATGCCTTCCCATGACGGTGGTTCTGACGCACCAATGGGCTGAATCAACAGCTACTGTGCTGTGCAGACACACATCTGCTGTGCTGATGACAGAGAAAGCATCTCCACTTAAGGAGAGCCTTTCATCTCAGCATTTAAATAGTCTGCAAATGCCAAGATGTAGTTATTGTTGCACAGGTACCATCCCAGCTAATCCTGCTTACGCTGGTCAGATCAGGCCGTCAGCCTTACCCTGTCCAGCAGGGAAACCTCAAACGACGTCAGGGAGTGAATCACAGCAGCAAAGCCGTGATTTCACTGACCAGTCCTCCTCCCATCCACACTGTGTTGTATCCCTGGGACAACTGCAGCGACTCTTTATGTGGAAAAGCAACACAAAGTGTTTTAAACARGGTTAAACTTACAGTGCAATTCAGTGTCCAGACAAAGGAACTGAGGCACAGTGACCTGCTGGTCACCACTGGCCTGCCCAGGGGCCCTTAATGTCATACAGAAGTGAGATCTGTTGTAAGCTAAAGATGGTGGGGGAAAATTTCTAAAGAATGTCTATTTGCCAAGCATTTTTGAATTAAAAAAGGCTTTATTCCAGCAGTTTATAACTCATTTGTCTTGCAGAAATGGCTGAAAGCAAGAGCCAGATAAAATTACTGGAAGTTGCCAGGAAACGTACTGTCATGGCTTAGCGCGAGTGCGGCGCAGAGATGATTAAAAAAGGCACCAAATGGTGAATCCCACTGGAAAAAGAARCAGAAATTTGCAATGGCTCTTTGGGCTCTGTGATACTGAAAGCAGAGGCAGTGGGTAGGCAGTACCCTCACCCCAAGCTCTGTCCAGCTCTCGGGAAATTCATCCTCTCCAAATGCCTTTCCAAGAGGAGGAGGAGGAGGGACATGGGCACAGCCAGGGCTGCAGCCCCGCTCTCAGCCTGGGCTGTCAGCACTGGGGACAGCGAGATAGAATCGTGGAATGGTTTGAGTTGGAAGGGGCCCTTGAAGATCCTCTCATTCTGTCCCCTTGCCATGGGCAGGGACACCTTCCACTAGCCCAGGGTGCTCCAAGCCCTGTCCAACCTGGCCTTGGACACTTCCAGGGATGGGGCAGCCACAGCTGCTCTGGGCAACCTGTGCCAGGGCCTCCCCACCCTCTGAGTAAAAATGTTTTCCCTAATATCTCACCTAACCCTACTCTCTTTCCGTTTGAACCCACGGCGAGATGCTGCTGCTGAACTCCTGTTTTACTCGCTCAGCGCTACCGGGGCCACAGTGGCTCCTCGGGCAGCGCCAGCAGGGCTCACAGGCGGCCTGGGTGGGTGGATGGATGGACGGACAGATAGACGGACGGATGGACGGATGGATASACGGACGGATGAGTGGATAAATGGGATGCTGGCGCTGCTCCTCCCCCGGCCCAGCCCGTCCCGTCCCGTCCCCGCGGCTCCGCGCCGCCTCTTGCCGCCGCCCCGCTCCGCTCCCAGCTGACGGGGGCAGCCCCTTGTTTACTGGCCGGGGCGCCGCCGCCAGCCCGGCCTGCGCTGGAAGGGGCCGCCGGGCCGGGGCCGACACCGCGGGCAGGGAGGGGCCCGGCGCTATAAAGGGGCTCCGCGGGGGCTCCACCGGCGATGCTCGGCCGGGCCCGGCCCCCGCGCCCGCCCCGCGGGCTCTGATTCGCGCCGGGCGGCGGCGGCCGCGGCAGCGGCGCGGGATGGGACCGAGAGCGGCGGCGGCGGCGGCGGCGCTGGCCGTGGCCGTGGTGCTGGGAGCCTGGTGCGGCCGCGGCCGTGGCGAGAGTGAGTCGGGGCCCGGCCGGGAGGGTCRGGGGCGGCGGCGGCGGCGGCGGCAGCGCGGGCCCGGCCCCGCCGTGCACTTTGTACCTGCGCGGGGCCCGCGGGCAGCGCGGCCGCGGCCCGGAGCGCTCCCGGGTCACCTTCACCCCCGGCCCGGGGCCGGCGGGGAGGGCCCGGCGGCGGCCGAGATTGGAGCGGGGACGGCCCCGGGGAGGGCAGCGGCTGCCCCGGCTCGCCCGGCGGCCGCTCTGCGGCGCGTCCCGGCCCGCGGGGCCCCGCGCGGGCGGGCGGTGGGGCCGGGGGTCACCGGGGGCCGCGCCCGGGTCAGGCGCGGGGAAGGGCACGGGCCCCTCTCCGGTCCCTTTCCCCGGGTTCTTCCAGGGACCATTCCCCGGTCCCTTCCCGGGTGGCTTCCCCGATTCCTCCCCGGGTACCCTGCCCAGTCTCCTCCCCAGGCCCTGCCAGGGTCCCTTCCTCGGTCCCCTTCCCGGGCCCTGTCAGGATCCCTTCCTCGGTCCCCTTCCTGGTCCGTTTCTTGGACTCCTTCCCTGGGTCCCCTTCCCTGGGTCCCCTTCCCTGGGTCCCCTTCCCTGGGTCCCTTCCCGTGTCCCTTCTCGTGTCCCTTCCCAGGTTCCGTCCCAGGTCCTTTCCCCAGGTACCTCCCCAGGTGCCCTCCACGGTCCATTCCCCAGTCCCTTCCCCAGTCCCTTCTCTGATCCCTTCCCCGGTGCCCTCCCCGGGTCCCCTCCCCGGTCCCCTCCCCAGCCCTCTGCCCCCGCCGCTCCTCGGTTGCCTCAGAACCGGCTCCGGTTTCAGGAGGGTTTAGTGTGGCCAGACGCGGAGGTTTTGTCTTTAACCACTTTTAGGTAGTGTGCCAAATCCACAGGTATTAGATGGGAGAGCTCCGRGGGGAGAGTCTGTGTTTACCCGGGGGCTTGTAAAATACAAGACAGGGGTATAAAGATGTTGTGTTGGAGGTCACAAGCTTGTTAAACCAACGGCTGGCTCGAGGTTAAGCCTTACGAGCTGTTTTGATGGGTTACATTAAATAAACTTGCTCAGGAAATCCGTTTAATGAGAGGTTCTTTAATTTTGGGTGATTTTTACAAATTTTTTTAACAAAAGGTAAATATTTGTTTAAAGACAGCTAACTGGATCCATGGATTGTGTCTCTCATGGACAATCTGCCTGTTGGCTTTCCCATYGGAAAAGGCAAGAGCAAGAGAATCAGTTCAAGTATAGACAATACAGTGATGGACATTATTGGGATATGTATGGGATTCAGGGAATAAAGTAGAATGTACCTGTAAGACAACCTCTTTTTCCAGCAATAGGACTGTTACATATTTCAAAAATGTTTTCAAATGTGTTCAAAAACAGTTTCTTCCTCATGCCTGTTTTTACATTTGAAACCTTAAAAGAGGCTGGTGACACTATGTTACCTTGGGAGGGTCAGTCCCAGCTGCTGTGGGCAAACCTGCCCGTTTCCAACAGAGATGGAAAAGGCAGTTGACATATAGCACTAATAATAAATAAATATGTGTGCAACTGGAGTCCAGCAGTTCCTAATTTGAAAACACTATTATTACTGCTACAGTGAAGCCTRTTATTTGGTTATTTATTTAAATCGTATTTGCTTTTTAGGGTTCAAGCGTGTTTATGTTCTAAACTCCCAAATCTTTGCTGTGTTGCAGCTTGGTAGGAAAATACACTCTTGAGTTCGTGGATGGAGGAGCAAGGGCACAARACAGCAAAGCAAAGCCTGGGCTGGAACATTCCCATATAATTTTTATGGTGCAAATACTTTACGAAGTATATTGCAGACAATTCAGACCATCAAGCCCCTCATTCGAAAGGTTTCCAGCTGCTGTGGTGTCTSACTGTTTTCTGGGTGTTTGACTCTCTTTTCTGGGTGTCTGTCTCTATTTTCTGGGAGTGGCGAGGTCACGGAGCACCTCGGTGGGGATGGAAAACAACRCGGCTCCGCGAGGGCCGCACCGGCCTGGCTCGGGGGGGAAATGCACGTACAGGAGTTGCATAAGCAAACAAATTGTTCCCTGAGCAACGGGTCTAATGAAGGCAGCTTTCTTGGAGATCTGTGCCCTGTGTTCMCACACACAGGCCTCCAGATAATGCTGCTCTCCAGTGACARTATTCCCCCCATATGTGGTTTTCCTTGTGCCCTGCGTCTTTCTCTTCCCTTTGCAGCATCAGGGAAGAGYTGGAGGGAAGCAGCAGGGAGATGTAGATGGCTCAGGAGACAAACAGGGTGGATGGGTTAAGGTCACACTTACAGCCTTTGGATGCAGATGATGAGTTTTTGCTCCTCAATCCATCCCATTTTCCTAAATATTTTAGGAATACTATRTGTGAGAGCTCTCTTACATGTGACTAAAGGTAGTTGGTGAGCTCAAAAATTACTGACAGGAGTAGAAACAAGGGTTAAGGAAAGGASACCTGACCTGTGCATGAAATGAAGATCCATATATCTTGTTTTTGGAAGAAAGACGGGTTTGTGTGTATTTTTTTCTATTGCTGTGTAAACATAATGCAACTTCTTGAAATAAATCTCGCACATGACTCATGCCCGTCAGTTCATTAGCTGTGGTATTTGGGGTGGGATTTACCTCACCTAGTTTTAGGCCTCTACTAATGGAGCAGCTTACTTTGGGCTCCTTCTGTGGTTAATAGAGAACTGATCAATGCAGTCACTGGAGTTTAGAGTTCAGCTTCCTCCCCTTCTGAACTCTTCCCCTAAATTTGGGAGCTGCACATGTGCTCCGTAGCCTGCTGCTGGTGTGGGAGTTGGGAATCTAGCTGAGATATCCCTACCTAAATCATYGTGTGGGACAAATTTCACTGTGTATTGCTGTAGTAATACCCTTAAAAATAGGTTGCTTCTTAGTTATTATATCTGGCTCATACCAATATTTTTGCGCTCGTAAACTCATTAAGAAACTGTTCCCTTCTCCCACCTCAGCCRTGTGTTAATTTTCAATGTTGAGAGACTCAGTCTGAAGTGAAATTTTGCTCCTGGGAGTATAAAGTAGGAAAAGTGAGTGCAGGAGGGCAGGGCTGTACCAAACCCAGGCCCCAGCGTGTCCTGTCACTGTTTTGGGGAGAGGCGCCACAGTGGCCGTCTCTGAGCAGTGTAAAACACCAAAGCTTTCTGGAGGTCAATTTTGGGGTGACTGTCTTGCAGAATATAAATGATGTTGATACTGGCAAGGTGCAGAACCTGTTCCTGCTGCCTTTGGAGCAGGGAGGATCCTCAGGTGTGTGGGCACCAACACCAGCTCTGGCCGCTACCCCGAGTGATCCCGGTGCTCCTGGGATGCTCCTGCTCCACTGCTGGACATCTTTGCATGGAAAGAAGGCAGGACGAGTCGTGTTTGCTGTTTAGGTTTTGAATTAAATGAGGAGAGCATAAAGACAGCCCAAATCTGGCTTTATAGGCCAGACTGTGAGGGGTTTGCCCTTGGTTCAGCAGCATCGACCTGAGCAGTGAGAGGTAACAGGAACCCGAGATGATCCCTGAAGGGCTGGGGGTTTGTAGCTGCTCACTTTGGAGTCCATATCCAGTTTACTCACATTGACACATCTGAGGTGCAAAACTGAAGCTTAAAAATCCATATTTCAAAAAAAAAGATGGTTCTTATGTTTATTAAAACAATTGCTGCAGTAGGCTGGAAGCTGTCTTAATGTCATTACCACTAACCTGTCACCAGGATGTTTTCTTGCCTCAGCAATTATCCCAAGAAAACCCCAAAAGTCCTTTTTCCAGCTTCCTAAAGCCACTTCTAAAAATCAGCCTTATATAGAATTACAAAGCTTTTGACTCAATCAAAGCAAGTGTGATTTTTCTGCAGTAGTTTGTTTATTCAGTAGGCAGCAAACACTACAAAAAAGCAGAATTAACTACTAGTTACCTCAAATGGTTTGTGATCCTTCTGTACCAGATTACTCTGGTCTTGATTGTTAAAGGCCAGAGCTCTGAAGCAGTGAATCATTAAGGTTTGGTATCCACATGATTTACTATAAACAAGGTTTAAGTTCCAGCTATTCCCTTGGTTAGACTCTATCTTAAAAACTTAACCTCTGACATCAGATCTGGTTTCTTCATTCAGGACTTGAAGGTTGTTACCAAACCAGTTTGTCCAAGAGGTTTGGCATCTTGGGATTTGTTTGTTTGTTTGTTTTAAAAAAGCTTCAGCTTGGTTTTCTGGGGGGGATGATGGAACATGCCTAGAATGATTTAATAGTTTTTTGAGTGAGTAGCTTGGTAGCAGGGATGGAGTAGTGCTTCCTCTGGCAGCTCAGCACTGTGCTGCTGTTTCTGCTGAAATTTAGGAATTTATGTGTAGTAGAGGTTCTGCCAGTAGTTTGCACAGGAGCAGCTTTGGGCCTACTACTGGAGAATCAATTTGTGATTTTTTTATTTCCCTGAAAGCTGATTTATGTGTTTTTTGAAACCAGGTTGTCTGTGTTATAATCGATGGCTCAACTTTGCTCCCCTTCTTCTGGGATCAAACCTGCCTTGCCTTCCTACTGAATGGTTGATTGATTCCCCTGTCCCTGCAGAAGAAATACTATGGAGAGAAGCTGTGGAAAARCACTTATTACTTTGCTTAAAACTGCTTCTTGTTGTCTTGGTAACAATAAATTTATGGGGTGACTTAAGCAGCTACTGCATGAACAGGAGATACAAACTGCTGAACATTCAAAGGCATGAAAAGATGGAGAAACCTCCAACTAAAAAAGCATATTTTGTTTCAGATGTTCTTAATTCCTCTTTATTCTCTTTGATCCTTGAGGTGTTAAAAAAACAAGGAGCTCAGATACCRTGGTGGTATTTATCACTTAAAAACTAAATTGAAGTAGAACCTGAAAAAATAATTAAGTGTGATTTTCCTCTAAATGTGGGAAAAAATTGGTAAAACCCCAATTTTATCTCTGTAGAATTACAATTATATTAGTCATTTATTCAGTTGTTTACTCCAGAAACAAACCTCTAATGTGCTTTAAAAGCCTCCTGAGTTTCCATACCAGGCTCCCAGCAGTGTTTGACACCCTTCCATTAAAGGGCTCGTGCAGAACCCCCAGTGCTGGAGCCTGGGGATGTGTTTGTTATTCCACTGCTGCTGCCCAGCTTTGGAAGCAGCAGAGCTTGAATAACTCAGGTGACACCCTGGTTTTTCCAGGATGTGTGGAACCCCTGTCAGGCAGCACTAATTACCAATAATGTGTTCTGTCTTGAGTTTAGCATGGTTCACAAAAGTGCAGAAATTGTTGTGAAATGCAAATAGCTGATGGACCATGGATATTGTACTTCCAGCTCTGGTAGATTTATATGAATCTTTAACTCTTCAAAAGCTTCACTCATCTCTTTTTAGATTCAGCTTCAGCTAACCTTTGTTCTCTAACACATCTTTTCAAAATATTTGGAGTTCTTAGCCTTTGGTCACCTTCTCTGTGRCCTCCAGTGGGGAATCTGTGTCAAGATGGGCTGAGCTGGAAGTGAGGGAGGTTTGTACCCTGCGGGGGTGTTTAGGTTGTTGAGTTTTTTGCAGAGGTTGAAAGATCTTTGAGCAGCTTTTGGGCTGTTTGGACCAGAAGCAGCACGGCTTGTGTTAGTGGTGATCTCCAGAAGCCTGAAATGATGTAGGTCAGGTTCAGGAGCAGAGTAATTTACCTGGTTTTGAGTGTTTCAGGAAAGGGGTGGGAGCTGTGAACTCCAGAGCTGCAGAGACCAGCCTGGTGCTGGGTGGAAGCAGCCCTTTGAACAARGGCCTGGAGTGACAGGACAAGGGGGAATGGCTTCCCACTGCCAGAGGGMAGGTTTAGATGGGATACTGGGAAGGAAKTGTTCCCTGTGAGGGTGGKGAGGCCCTGGCACAGGCTGTCCAGAGAAACTGTGGCTGCCCCATCCCTGGAAGTGTCTGAGGCCAGGCTGGACGGGACTTGGAGCAACTTGGGATAGTGGAAGGTGTCCCTGCCCATGGCAGGGGSTGGAATGGGATGGTCTCTAATGTCYYTTCCAACCCAAATCCTTCTGYGATTCCATGATCATCCTCTGTGAAGCCTTGCTGGCTGTGTATCCCTTCCTCTGCCAAACAGGACCATGAATTTCCTGGGTGCTGGGCACCCACCCTTGGACACTGGTGTGGTGCAGCAGGTGCCCACCCAGGACAGCTCCTCCAGACCGAGTTCCTAACCTCTGTTCCMGGAGGAGAGGAAGATTTCCACAGCCTGAAGTGCAGCCACAGCACTCAGAGGGCTTTGCCCTGACTGTACTGAATTCCAGATCTTTACACCCCTGCTCAAGGTCCTCTTTCCATGGAGCTGAGCAGGGATGGTGTGGATGAAGGGCTTGTGTGGGGGCCAGCCTGTGTCCAGCCCTTGGACAGTCCCTGTGACTTACCTAGTTCCAGGCAAAATGATGAAAGACAGAGGCAATTGTGCTTAGTGTATTCATGCATCCCGTGGCCTTCAGCCACAGCAATAGCCTGGAGCTCTTACTCTCAAAAGTAATTCCTGGTCTGTAGAGTTGAGCTGTATTTTTTGTCCTTTCCTGTTCCTTGAGGTCAGCTGTACATTCCAACAGGCAGTACTTTATCCTGTGGTACAGCAGCTGAGGGTGGGTGCCCCCTCAGCATCGCCTGGGTGCTCCACAATGATGAGAACCAATAATAAATAAGAACCRAGATGTTGGATTTTGAATTTATCTGGTAATTTTAGCTGCAGTGGTGACTTGTRTGTTGAATTCAGCCTTTCAGTTTCTTACATGTTACTTCTGTTACTTCTCCTTTCGTGCAGAAACCACTGTCCTGACCTGCCACGCACTTGCTTCCTTGGAAATACCAATGTTATTTATTGCAAATAAATATTCAAAGTATTTAAGCTGCATCTGTTGCTCTCCCAGATCTTCTAGCCCAGGTTGGGATGTGCAGCAATACAGTTTGGGGCAAAGAGGTTGCTGCTGGCTGGTCATCAGGTTCCCTTTCCCACTTTTTCCAAGTACATCCTTAATCTTTGAGGCACCATGTGCGTTGGCTTTTTTCTTCCAGAGAGCAATTTATGAAACGACTTGGATATGGTGCCAAAAAATCCCATTGGGCAATAGCATTGCTTCAAATCCCATACTATTGTTGCCAAATTTTTTTTTTTTTAATTGCAGTCACTGGAGCAAATCTTTGAATAATCATTAAGATATTTGCATAGAATTTGGTTTTAACCCCTACAGCCGTGGTCTGTATAAAACCATGGGGAGTCAGACAATCCTAACTATGAAATATTTGTGTCCACCTCAGTTTTGTAAGGCTGGGTTGCTGCTGGGTGATCCCTCGAAGCTGTGATGTGGTGGTTTTATAGTTGGTGAACTTTACATACAGTGACAAAAAGAGGGAAGATCCTTTGCTTTTTGTTCTTAAGTGGGGAGGGGAGACACTAGCTCAGCTATAGACAAAAGGGAGACTTCTTTGAGTGGTTTTCTTCAAAAAAGAAAAATTCAAAGAGTCCACCTGGATTTGAACATTAAGGTCTGGCTGATGTTTCTATGAAGTTGGTTTCAAAAGGGTTGTCACTGGGAGTTTTGTTGTGCTATACAAGCTTGGGGGTCCAAATTTCCTTCTTGATTTCTTACCCGTGCTTAGAGTTAAAAAAGTATTTCCCTATTCAAACTTTTTTCCTTTTGCTGGTGCCTGGATTCCTGTTATTCAGTTTACCTTCTAATTTATGCTTCATGTATTTGTTCACTTTGCCAGTTCTTTGGTTACTGGTTCTACTAAATAAACTGCCCAGATAGTCAAGACAGGGAGATTTGCACCATTGAGAAAATAATAACAAAAAAAGCCCCAACACCTCATCTGAAAAGAATGCTCAGGGCAAAAATTACTAATGTAGTAAATTACTCCTGTCAGCAGAGTCTGGGCAGGAGCGTGGGCTGTGCTCCTGTGTATTTCCAGGTTTTTCTGCTTTCTTCCCAAGCGCTACCGTCTCTGGCCATTATTCTTTTCCTATCTTCCCCTCCCTGCAACCATTCCAAATGACTCCCTCTAATCCACTGGCATTAATTGCACAATCTGAGACGAGGTAGGTGTGTTGCTGGCAGCTATCTAAAGAAAACAGCCCAGACATCTCTTCCCTTTGTGAGCGCCAAGTGATGTCCCGGGACTGGTGTTACCACTGCAGTCGTGATAGAGGCAACGGGCAGGGACTCAAGATGGCAGAAAAAAATTGTGAAATACTCTTATTTTGTAACCATATACCAGGGAATGTTCCCCACAGTGTATTTCTTAACACTTGAAGCCTGCTTTGCTGAGAGGGCCACGTGTCCCGAGCGGAGCGCCGTGCGGTCGGACAAAACCGCGTGTTTAGAAAGCGACAACAATTCAGCTTTTGTTAAATAAATAAATTGTTCTTTGCCTTCCAGTTTGCAGGAGCATGGACATCCGCAACAACCTGACCCGGCTGAACATGCTGGAGAACTGCACTGTAATCGAGGGCCACTTGCAGATCTTGCTGATGTTTAAAACCAAGCCCGAAGATTTCCGCGAGCTCAGCTTCCCCAAGCTGACCATGATCACAGACTACTTGCTGCTTTTCCGTGTGTACGGCCTGGAGAGCTTGAAGGGCCTCTTCCCCAACCTCACTGTGATCCGAGGGACTCACCTGTTCTTCAACTACGCCCTGGTCATCTTCGAGATGGTTCACCTGAAGGAGATCGGCCTCTACAACCTGATGAACATCACCCGGGGCGCCGTGCGCATCGAGAAGAACAACGAGCTCTGCTACCTGTCCACCATCGACTGGTCCAGGATCCTGGATTCTGTAGAAGACAATTACATCGTGGCCAACAAGGACGACAAAGAAGAGTGTGGGGATGTGTGCCCGGGCACCGTGAAAGGCAAGAGCAACTGTCCCCCCACCGTGATCAACGGGATTTTCATCGAGCGCTGCTGGACGCACGATCGCTGCCAGAGAGGTGAGTGCAGAGTGAGGGCTCTCAGCTGGGGGTTTGCTGGCAAGTTTTAACCTGTCAGGACCTGTGAGGCCTTGGCACAGGTTGCCCAGAGCAGCTGTGGCTGCCCCATCCCTGGAAGTGTCCAAAGCCAGGCTGGACGGGGCTTGGAGCAMCCTGGGCTAGTGGAAGGTGTCCCTGCCCATGGCATGGGTGAAACTGGATCGGCTTTAAGCCCCTTCCCACCCAACCCAACCCATTCTGGGATTCTGTGATCTCTTGGARGGCTGGTAGGCACCTGTTGATTGCTACCTGTAAGCACAGGTTCCTAAAAGCAAGGCTTAAAATTGGAATTAGAAGGTGAAGAGAAAATCTTCGGGGTGGGGCTGTTTGAGCAGTTCTTTCACCTGCATGTATAAGGTGTCCAGACATGTGTCTTTGGTTCCTCTGGAGAGTCAGGAACTGCTCAGAGCTCACCAGTTTAATGGTCTGTAACTGGTGTCTTGTGTAATAGTTGCTACTCTGAGTGTCTCTGTTGGGGTTTGGGTAGGGGATAAAAGTCCAGGTTGACTGAAAGGCTGCAGCAGGTGGAAACAGAACAGTGGGGAAAAGTCTCTATGGCATAAACCCCATTCTGGAAAGGTGCAATTCCATTTTTACCAAAACCTTCCTGCCATAAATAGGTGTAAGATCTGTGGATGAGTGAGCAACGTTTACACAGAGTAAGAAGCTGGAAGCCAAGTCAGACCTGAAGGGGAAGGGAGAAGAAGGAGAGGGGACCTGGATGGGGTAGAGGGTGAAATAACAGAGCTTTGAGCCCAAGGTTTTGGTTCAGRGGAGAAGCTGTGTTCAGAAGGCTCACTGCTGTTGCCACCCCAGTCCTCAAACTGTGTTAGAGTTGCTTTCAATTTCATACAGATTTGTTTTTTCCAAGCTTGGATCTGACCTTAAGTTTAGCTTTAATTATATATTTGCTTTGATTTATGTTAAATCTGACTTGACGGGGAGCAAAGTGAATTGAGGTGAGAGTGACACATTTAGGGTTGTCTGCCTTTCTGCAGATCGTGCATCCAAATGAACCAGTGTGTCCTGAGACGAAATTAGGAAACTTGTGGGCTGGGGAGAATTTCTTGCCAAGCTTTAAAGGGCAACTCAGAATGCTAAGTGCCAGATTTGAGGAGGAATTCCTACCAGTATGCACAAACTAATGCAATTAATGTGGTTTCCCCTCTGCTACTCCTCACCCCAAAATTGTCCAGCTTCCTTTTAAAGAAAGTGGTTATTTTTTGTGGCCAGAATAACAGGGTATGAGCAAGAAGATGCAAGTGTGTACGTGTGTTCCTTTTTTAAAATGAAAAATAAGATTGTAAAGCATTTTATTTATAAACTTTTGGGTGTACAGTTACATCAGCACTGAAAGCTGGTTTCTTACGCATTTTATGGGTTGTGTTTTCTGCTGTTTCATAAGGTTAAAGGTCTAACTGGCACTTTCTCAGTGCCTAGACCATAATGCCTCTTAKTCCTGTGAATTTTCTGGGGCTGTGCTGCAGCAGGCTGGAATGGGTGGTTTCTCTCCTTTAAACAACTGCCTRTTTCCATGAAACCTGCAGGAATGTAATATTCTCATGGTAATATTTTACCACTGGGGCAGAAATCTCAGCTCCTGAGCCCCTCGTGCAAGTGTTTGTTGGAGGACACCAGTCCAGTACCTGCCTCAGCTCGGTTAGCACGTCTGCTTAACACAGAAATTGAGATTTGAATTGGAAAATGGTTTCAAAATTCGCTATACACAGATGCTCCCATCTGGTTTTCCGTGTCCCTTGCAGAAGGAGCTGTAGGGAAGCAGCAGGGAAGCAGTGCTCCTGCATATTTGGGCAGTGACTGGAATGCACTTCCCAAACCACTTAGCAAGCYGAGCTTATCTTTGTTTTGAACGTCGGGATTTGGACTTTAATTTTTGGGTGGCTGRTGTTTTGAACAAGCTGGGATCTGTGAGATCCTGTGCCTTGTGACACCTGCCCGTGTGCTTCTGGAGTTGTTTGGACAGCCCGAGAGGCCCTTCAGACTTTTTAGGCTGTTTGTGAGTAGCCTTTAGACTCTGAGCACACGCCGATGGTGGAGATTAAGTGACATTTATTTAGTGAACCTGCCGGTGGAATCGCTGCCTCCTCTGTTCTCCTGCCAGCCCTAATGTATCCTTAGCATGTGTAATTGTTTTGTCAGGATTATTAAAAGCTTGTGTGAATTGTGTTTTGGCTTTCCTTAGCCCGAAGAGCCACGCAGCAGCTCCCAACACCAAGGGTATTAATGTCATGAAATCTTTCCCTCTGCGTTGCTGCAGCTTATCTTGGAATCTTCAGCAGCTAATGCAGTGCTGAAGTCTCCTGGCTCTCTGGTTTTAAGTGTATTCTCTTTTATTTTTTTCTCCTTATCTTCTAAGCAGAATAAAATGTAGCAATTTCAGTATCGTTTTCACAGGGAAGTTTGGTTTTGCRTGGGTTTTTTAACCCAGGTTATTTGTACCCTTGGTTTGTTTTACAAAACTCRGTGTGGAATCTCCTGTTTCCTATTTTTGTTTTGCATCTCTGGATGGGAGGTTGTTGCTGTCTAAACTGGGAGAGCAATGCTGCCCTGGRACTGGGAAAAACCCTTAAAGGATATGTAAATATTGATTGTTTTGATTTTACAGAGTGTGTGTCAATTGACAGAGACAAGTCCCAAGCTGACTGGCTTTTCCAGCCTGCCGAGCTTGGAGTCTTGCTGGAGAAAATCAGGAGATGGGCAAGAAATGTAGGAGAGCTGGATGATGTCACAGAAAATTAACTCCCTGACAGGAAGGTGCAGCCAGGTGGGGATTGGTCTCTTCTCCCAGGGAACAAGGGATGGGATGAGAGGAAATGGCCTCAAGTCGCCCCAGGGGAGGTTTAGATTGGAGATTGGGGGAAATTTCTTCATGGAAAGAGTTGTAAAGCATGGGAAGCATTGGAGTCACCCTRGAGGTGTTCAAAAGCAGTGTGGATGTGGCCCTTGGGGACTTGAGTGGTGCTGATGGTTGGACTTGGTGATCTTAAAGGTCTTTTCCAGCCTTGAGGATTCTGTGATTCTCTGAAAGGTCTTGTGTGGGAAGGGAGGTGGCAAAACTGGGGTTGGAGTGGGGTCCTGGTGTCCCCCATCTCTCCCACACCATTCCCTGCCCTTCCCCTGCCCCCTCTCTGTGGTCTCTTCATGTTATCCCTCCACACCTGCCATCCTCCTGCACYTTTGATATTCCTTTATTTCATCAGCGCAAATATCCCAGTTAACTCCAAAACTAACTTTCAGCTATAGCAYGGAATTATCTCCAAGGCACACATCCAAGCCTCTGAATCATCCCTGTAGCTACAATTCCAGCCCGGAAATTTTTTTTTTTTCTTTCAGTTGGTGATAACGTGTTCAGGACAACAGAGTAAAGGATCTTCTTACAGACGTTGGAGCAAAGGTTGGGGATGAAACCAGTGGGGAGGAACTGAAATCATTTGTGGGCAGCTGCACCCTTGGAAAAACCAGTTGCAATATTGAGGACTGCGTGTCTGAGTGCARGGCTGTGTGGGTGGCTGCACCATGGATTGAGATCCGTCGGGATGTGCTTCCTCAGAGTTTTCTTTTTTTTCCCTAAATCACTTGTGTTGGTGTGAAAACCAAGTCGGTTCAGTTAAGGCCAACTCGTGTTATATTTTGGGTAGGCAGGGAGGGAAATGTGTAGTCTGTTTGGAATTTGGGTCTAGCCTGATGCTGTTTATGGCAGCCAAGTGCTGTTCCTGTTCTGGGGGTTTTGTACCTCTTCACTCRTATTTTTAACAGGTTTTTTTTTCACATATGCTGTTATTTTATTGCCATCACAACGTACTTCTTGGTCCTGCTCTGCAGAGAGCGTCTTTGCTGAAGAATGCAGACAACAAAAATGCTGGAAATGCCACGTCCTAGACCTCGGTCTGGATCTGCCAAACATGATTTTCATATTTCGCATTTTTTCCACGTTCTTTTTTTTTTTTTTTTTTTTTCCTATATGTCTGTCACTTCACTTGCGGAAGGAACAATTCCCTCTGAAATAGGATTTCCTGCCAATTCTCCCTGCAGCCAGGCTGCTCTGTCCATGCAGAACTTGGAGCAGTCTGATGGGTTTGACAGTCTAATTACAAAGGCGGGTTCAGCCTTTTATTGCACATTGGGTCACGTGGAAGTGGAGTAAGGCAATAGGAAGGAAAAGTGGAATGRTCAAATAAAAGTGACCAGGAAAATTATCTGCAATATCAGATGGTCCCCTGGTGAATATTGAAGGGCCACATTCCTGAAATATAAGGATGGATATCTGAAATACTTTTTTACGGTGCCAAACAGTGATAGGAAAAGGGGAATGGTTTTAAGCTAAAAGAGGAAATATTTAGGCCAGATGTTAGGGAGAAATTCTTTACTCAGAGGGTGGGGAGGCCCTGGCGCAGGGTGCCTAGAGCAKCTGTGGCTGCMCCATCCCTGAAGTGTCAAAGGCCAGGCTGGATGGGGCTTGGAGMACCCTGGGMTAGTGGAAGGTGTCCCTGCCCATGGCAGGGGKTGGGACTGGATGGGCTTTGAGGTCCCTTCCAACCCAAACCATTCATTCTATAATTCTGTGAACTATAGGCTTCATTCCTTAGAAGATAAGATGAAATTCAAGTTTTCCTGTTCATCCTGAATGAAACCTTTGTAGGAATCTGTTATCTTCTTGATCTCGGGACTTCTTGCTGCCAGGAAATTTGAGTTATTATGAGTGTGGGCCATTTCAGGTCTGTCAGTAGACTCTTTTCTTCCATCTATTATCTTGTTTTGTGTGATAAAAACAAAAGTTGTTTCTCAATTAGTGCAATTTGGAATTTGTAGCAAAATGTTAACTTTGTAGAAAGTAAATGAAACAATTTGGGTCCATTGAACAGGAGGTAAAGGAAAGGATGACAGTCTGGAATAACTGACTGGCAAAGAGCTGCTAAAGAAAGGTTYTATGTGAAAATAATGATGTTTTTCCATGGTTTTGGGTGTGGTTTTTGGGGTTGTCCTGTGCAGGGCCAGGAGTTGGACTCGATGATCCTTGTGGGTCCCTTCCAAATCAGGATATTCTGTGATTTTTTTGTTTTTTGATGTTGGGAAGCAGGTCTAGTGACAAAGGGATACAGCAAGATCTCTCTTTAAWTTCCCTGTGATTTATCTGGGGAATATTCTGGGACAGATAAGGGACAGGTAAGGAGCTGAAGAGTCGCTTTGTTCCCAAGCACAAGCAGCACAACAAAGCCCTGAGAAAAACATTGCTCAGCCTGCAGTGTCTTTCAACTGCTGTGAAACAGCACTGAGCACTTTCAGAGAGACCAGTGCCAGCAGAAATTCTGCAACTATGAACATCTTCAAGGCAGGTTTGAATAACAAAGTTCAGAGGTGTGTGTGGGAAACGCTTTGTGATGTTTACTTAGGTAGAAATATTACTTAGCAACAGCTTCCTGTAATTTTTATGTGCTGGGAATTTCTGTAACCATGAGCTTGGTTTTATTACCTTTGTATGGGAAAGGGGTCTCTGAGCACTGAGCAGACTTAGCCAACCTCRAGGGCAAGATATTTTTAAAGCTTCAAACACAAAGGAAGTTTTTCCAGTTGCTACTACATGAAGTGGAAGTGCTCCTTTTATTTGGAGATCTGATAAGAGCTGCCTTTTTTTCTTTTCYCTTGCTCTGACAAATGCCAGATGGAAGCTGACACCGGATAATCTCACTGGGGTGTCTGTGCTGACCCTGCCAAGCTACAGCTTTATTGAGGGCCCATGGCTGGGGCTGTGGTGACACTTTGCCAACACTGAGACATCCTAAACTAATTCACTTGAGCTTATTAAGAGTAGTTAAGAGATTTATGGGGTTGTGATACAGCCCAGAATTGGGGGAGAACGAGTGGAAACAATCCCTCCGTACAAATGACTATTTAAGGATATGCTCCTTTGGAAACACCAAACAAAGCTGGTGAAGAATCATCTAGAGCAGCTTTTCTCCACTGAGCTGGGGTGATGCAAGATTGTAGGATTTCAATCCAAAGGGTTTCAGCTTGCTGAGAAATCCCCACCCGTGCAGCTCACTGATGTTTCTTCAGGTTCTTCACTGCTGCACCTTTACTTAAATTCGGGGTTGGGGAGTGAAGATTTTCTTCTCCCACCCCAATTCCCAACCAGCACTTGGGACAGAAGCAACTGTCTGACCCATGTCATCTTTAGAGCACTGGAACAGGAGCTAATTCCACCTCATCCAACAGAAAATAGACAGTAAACACAGGATTCCTCCCCACAGTTAAGTTACCTTAATTCCTGCACAGAAGTCTTGTGATGGCAAAGGTTTTTTGACAAGTTGAAAAGGAGAATGAGGTATTTTGCTGCTGATACAGTGAAAATTGGAAAAGTTTTCGCCTTGTTTGGTTCAAGCTGCTATTTTAATTCTTTCACCCTTAGCTCTTTCCCCAAAACACTTGTTTAAGTCGGTGTCTGGGCCCTTGAGGAGGCTGAGAGGCATTAAATGCTTCACGTGGAGTGGTTCAGCACTGATATTAGTTGAGATGTTTTTAAATCTCTGTTCGATCCTCAGMGCTGACATCGGCTGCTTGGGAGTTCCAAGGGTGCTTCATGTAGAACACTGACTTTTCCCACTTCGGAAACAGCTCCAAGTTACCTTATTTGCTTAAACAAGGGAACCTGCACTACCCCTGGTTAGGTAAAACACAGGAGACTCGTGGCAGACACATTTGTTGGAAAATGCTGTTGTCTGGGCACGGGCGTGGAAGGGGGAAGTCAGAGGATGTAAAAAAAATAATGCAATAATAGTGAGCAAGAGAGTGTTGGTAATGCATGAATGGGAGAGCAGGAAATGGTTCACCTGGTGTGATGTGTTTGCTCAGGGAGGAGGAGATGTGTTTCATTCAGAGCAAACCCTGCTGGATGTTCAGGGTGCTTGGGTGCCGTAAGCAAGGATAAGGAGTTGGCCAGCTTATATATCCTGTATGTTTTCCTTCCTTTACACCTCCTGCATGAAGGCAGAACAACGATTCTGCATTTTAAATCCTTTAATTAATTATAAAAGTATTCTAGATCGAGTGCAATTCTGATGCCCCTTCCCAAATTTAGGCAAAAGGAGCAAAATGAATGTAAGCTGTGTGATGGTACAACAGTCTTTGATTTTCCAGGGAAGGGACTGGAAATCTTTGTTGTTCAAGGCTGTGAAGGGATTGTGAACTGTTGGGTCCATACAAAGAAGTGCATTCAGAGTGTGTGAGCAGACCAACCGAAATATGTCACTTGGCAAAGCTCTCCAAAACATCTTTCCCTATCAGGAATTGGATTTGACAGGGATTGCCTCTGAAAATAATTACTGTGTTTAAAAAAATCCCAACAAAACACGAAAACCCCAAAAYGAAACACAAAAAAGGTCAAAACCCCCCAGGTGTGACCAGCACAAAGATTGTTTCTAACTGAAAGGTTGAGGATTTCAGGACCTTTTGATTAATTACAGAGCTGGGGAATAACCAGCCGTGTCCTGGAGGAAGCAACACTCACCCTCCTCTCGGCTTGTAACAATAGCTGGGTACAAGTTCAATGATTAGGCTTCCCAATTATATCCTATAATTGTCTGCAAATTCCCACTGAGGGATGTGAATGAACTTGCTGGGATGTTTATGCTGCTTAATTAAGGCTCTTGGTTAGGTGGGAAGGAAAAAACGTTGGGTCAGGGGAAGTCATGGGGGTCCTGGCTGGGATTGCCTGCTTGAGACAAACCTGTAGTTATTCCAGTTACTGCTTTGATCCCGTGTTTTTGTCTGGCATTGCATAATTGTGCAGGGAGATACTGGATCACAGCCACTGCCTCTGTCTTTATCTCAGTTTTTCAGGTGAGGGTACTGGGGGGCACGGGGCTGACGTCGCCGGAGCGTCGTCAGCTTGGCTTTTCTTTTGGCTTGTGACATGTAAAACAAACAGAGAATTAACTTTGGCTCTGTGCAGTGCTTAAGTGTTGGCTGAGTGGTTTAATGGTTTCATGTGAAGAGCCTGGGTTCCTTGTGAATCTGGGTTTAAACTGACAAAACAGGGCAGGACAACTGGGCACCTGTTCATGTCCAGAAAATTATATAATTGGAGTCGGATGCTCTGTACTAACAAGGAGCTTCTGTACCCTCAGTAGGAATTCCTTAATTTGAGCTTGTGTTTATTTCCCTGCCTCCTGGGCACCTTGAGGGGTGGAGGCTCTGATGAAGAAGATGTTTTGAAGGAAATCCCACCAAAGAGTTGGAGGGAAAGCCCAGTTAGAATTGCATTCAGCAGAACCTTGGGWTTAATTTTCTTCAACGTGTTTTTAAAGAACTGAAGGGTGTGTGTGGTTTTGGTGCACTCCAGAGAAAGAAATGTGATTTTAAATCTTGTGTGTCAGGTCAGAGGTGCCCTTTTTCAAGGGTGCCAAGAGCTACTGCTCCATTGGAATTGTAACTTGGGCATTTTCAGCTTTTGCAGAGCTCAGGTCCCACACTGCAGTCACTGAAGCACTGGCAGGTGCTGGACAGGTGAACTCAGGAATTATGACCCTTCTCAGGAATTATGCCTCGTTCATAGGCATAAAGAGGGTGGCAGGTATTTAGCAAGGTTGGTCTGATGAAGAGAGTACCTTGCAAGGTCTTTTTAGTCTGTTTTCAGTGCAGTTTGGAGGCTTCTGGAGCTGCACACGTCATAGTCTGGTCACTTGGGACTTCCACAGAATCCCTGCTGGTGTGTGGCCACACTGGARTTTCAGGGCCCTGATGTGATGAGCTGAGCCTGAGCTCAAGTTACAGCACAAGACTGATGGTTTTTAAGTCAGAGTTAAGGTAACTTAGGGAGCAGGTTTGTTAGGGAGCAGAGAARACACCTGCAGACTGAGCAGCAATGTCTGCGGTTCTGCCTTTCTGCTCCCTTGTGCTCCTCTCAGCTCACTTTGGTCCGACCCCCAGGCACAATTCCTCGTTTGGTGGTTTTTAAAATGTGACTTGTCTGGRGCAGGGAGTGAGGAGGTTGGTCCCAATGTGTTCATCAAAACAAAGCCTGTTGGACTGKGGGGTGTGAGGAAGGGAAGGTTCACAGGGCAAGGGAGCAGGCACGGCTTGGAGTTCTAGCCATAATTTCCAGCCCAACTTCTGATGTTTTTCTCTGGTTTTGAAGCTGTGGGAGTTTAATTATGTGWAGAGCACACAGCATTAGTGCAGGGTAAGGCTCTAACCCCATGAGGAGGGGTCCCAGGGAAGGAGCTTGGGCTCTCCACAGTGTTCCAGAGGTGCAGGAGCAGAGGCTCCTTCCCTGCCAAGAGGAAGGAGTCGGGTGCTGGGATGTGATGTTCTCACATGGCAGTTTGATGACACAAAATGGGGTTGTCTGTTTGCTGGCTGATTTTCCCCCGCTGGTGTGAAGAGCCCAAGCCTGACACTGGGTTGTTCCAAGGATGGATTATTTGGTGTCTGTGGCAGAGCTGCTGAACTTGGCAGCGTCGCTTCCGATAATGTGACTGAGACGCCGTCAGCTTCCGAGTTGTTTGCTCTGAAATATCTGCAGTCACTGAGGGTTCACTCAGCAACCTGCAGCAAAACAGTCGAGTTCCAGCTACTGCACTGACCTGGGCACTGGGAAATCCCTCACACAGAGGCTCCAGACAAACTCTGTCGTATCAGCAGCGGTTTATGATTGATAAAGTACGTGAAGAATGTTTGCGCTTGAAGGTGGGCTTGATTAGAAAATCTCAGGAATTATGCAGGAAGCCTTATCCCTGTGTGTTGGTTTCCCAGGAATAAGGCACACGCAATTCCACAGACACCACAGGATAACAAAGCATTTTTCTGTTGCCATTTTCAACTTCATTAAGCACATCCGTGTTGCGTTACGGCACTGCAAAGATTTTAATACTTCATGAGCAATGAAAGGATTCATTAAAATTTGAGTATCAGACAAATGTTCTTTCTTGTCTTTTCTGCGAAGACAATCCAATTATATTCTCTGGGTAGTGAAAACGCAGAGCAATGATTTAATGAAATGAACAGGGTTGTTTTTCCTGGTCCTCAGTCTTTTCTGAATGTCATCTTTCTGAAGTCAGGCCGATCGCGCTGATGTGTTTACACAGCTTCAGTTTGGGATGAAGGAGTCCAAGAGCTCCCTTTAAGTACCCCTCAAAAGCTCCCAAAAGCCAGAGAGGAAATGGAGCTCCTCAGTGTGATGTCTGACTGTCTGAAAGTCTCGCCCAGTGGAGCCTTAACACGGCTTAAAGGAATAAGGCTTTTGTTTTAAAACAGTACTTGAAGCGAAGCCTTTAAAGCTCAATAAACTATTTCTCTGTTCATTCAATTCCGTGGATTTTTAGGCTCCGGGAATCTGCACACTCTGTTTCTGGCAGAGGGGAGCGTAGGACGCRGGACAGTCTTACCTGGAGACTTCAGGGAAAAGCGTTTATGTGGAAACTGGTGCTTTATCTGAAACAACTTCTCACCTCATCAGCATCTCCACAATTATTAAATTAGCAAACGAAACGCCATGTGTAGATTTTCCTCTTCCACGCTCCAATATCCTTATCTCCTGCTGCTTAAATAATTTGTGTAGTGTTTGGCCGCTCTCTCAGTGCTTGGATATCGAGTTTCTCGTCCACAAAMCCAGTCTATTCGAACTAGGGATCTGCATCAAGGCGTCAGTTTTTGTTCTGGGAAACATAAAATGTTCTCCTCTGAGCCTGTACAGTGTGTGAATTCGGTGGGTGTGATAAGGAAAACRTCCCCGTGTTTTGCATGGCTCCGGCGGCGAAAGGAGGAGCGGCCGCGTGACGGTTCCTGTTCATCAGCGGCGGGGAAGAGCCTGTTGTTTTTCCACATGCTCTAATCTGTGATAACAAAAAGAACTTCAGATTGTGTTTTTCAAACACGCTGTGGGTCTCTCCGTGCTCAGATTTGTCTCTGCTGTGGGATCACGCCCGTCCACCCAGAGCCCGGTTTGGAGTGGCTYGGGTTCAAACGCGCGCCTTGTTGTGGTGCTGGAGGAGGCTGAGCAGGGCTCAGCAGCCAAGTGCTTTGCACTGGGYGTTCTGCAGAGGGTCGAGTGCTGGATGTGGACTTGGGTACCACCAACCTCTGCCTGGCATTGCCAGGTTTTGGGCCCCTCCTTGTGACTTCCATAAACTGCAGCCGGCGGGTGCAGGAAGTGCCTCGAGGCAGAATTTAACTCAAAGATGGGTTTAGACAAACAACCATCAGAAATGTCTAAGGTAGAGTATTTGAGGTGGCCTCGGACAGGTGGATGGACTGGGTGGGCATCTCCAAAGCTCCTTAGGCTCCTTTCCATTGGCAGGCTGATTCCAGTGCTGGCAGCTCCAAGTTGAGACTTGAAACCACTGGAGTTCCATGAAGAAAAAGACTCTTTGTCCCTGGAGAAACTGATACGGCTTCAGGTTACCTGTAGAGGAGAGTCCCATCTCTTTTTCTTGCTAGATGATGCTGGTTTGTGTAATTTTTTCCTCCATTGTAAGGTGATTTCCACAGTAACTGTCCCGTTGAGGGATTGGCAGGTGTGTGGCTGTGGCATCAATTAGAGCAGCCCTGAATAGTCCTAATTGCTCTGCAGTGGACAGTGCTGATGGCAACTGGTGATTAGACCATATCTGACTCCCCTGCTGATAAACTGGAGATTTTTAGCACTSTGGCACACGCCTGCAGGGGTGGGTGATGTCAGCAGATCCTGTTCCTCCCGAAGGCCCAGCGCAGCTTCACCAACAGATAATGGGACTTTTGCTACTCCTGCACTTCCTTGTGACCTCAGTGACAGTTTTATTTTAAGAGCTTACCATTGTGTGAAATAAAACAGAATTTTTGCAATTCTCGCCRTTGACAGTTGGAGCCATTGACTATTGTGGAAGAAGGATTGAGAATCCAAGATCTCCCGAGTTTAATGTAACTTTGGATGATTCAGTTCCCCTGTTGTTGGCCTTGTTGAGATGGCACAACTAGTTTGGCATTAAATACCTTCAGATTACAACTTTCTCTTGCATAATTTACAAGGAGAAATAGATTCTTGGCCTCCAAGGGTGACTTGTGCAATGTMGTTAATGGTTTTTGTGCTCATCTCCACTTGTTTGGTTTTCCTCWGGGTTGTATTTGTGTGACTTTTGGTCATTTTTATCATTTCTCATRGGTTAGAGCAGCAGCGGGATGTGGCACAGTCACAAAAAACTCCAGGGATCAGTGTGTTTTTAAGGAGAAACTGTTAAGCCAGTGGATATCTGGATATCTGGACAGAGCTSAGCTGGATAATTTGTGCAGTGCCACATATTCGTATACAGTGAATTACTTGAAAATGGGCATTGCTGGTATGCCAAGGATGACGAGGGCGAGTAGTAAATAAAAATACATTGCACATTGCTTGGCTCTGCAGGCAAACAGTATCTATTTCAGTACTGCTAAGGAAATTCTTACGCCTCGAAATAAACCGTGGCGAGCGTGCGTCGAGCTTTGGGCAAACAGGGGAGGCTGTGCAAAGCAATGGGCGGGGGCTGAGGAGCTGACAACGACTCGAGGAGTTGAGAGAATTTCATATGATGGATGGATTTTATATAATTGATGGATTTGATACTCCTTTGCCTGGTAACRAGATACTGCATCCGTTTCTCCTTTCCACAGTTCAAATATTACTTTGGAAAAAATTAGTGTAGGTTCAGGGCAAACTGTTGACACCTGTTAAATGTATGAAGACTTGCTGTACAGTGTGGAGCTYGGGATGTATCCATGTGGGAAGTAAATGGAGGATGGATGTGTCAGTGCTCCGGTGAGTCCGTTGGCTGCTCCATCGGGGTGGRACTGCCCTGGTTTGGCTCCTGCCATGCTGGGCCATGCTGGGAGCAGGCAGCTGCCCAGCAGCACTTCTTCCAAGGGCTCTGCCTGCTGGGARAGGCTGCTGGAGCCCCAGAGTCACTGTCCCCCGGCTGCTGTCTCCAGTGGTCACCCTGGCACGCCCGGAGTGGCTGCAGTGGGACAGAGCCTGGCTTTGGGATCAGATCCCGCTGCAGCCATTCCCTGGTGAGCCTGGAATTGGGCAGCTTGCTAAGTGACTGTGCACTGAACAGTTTGTGCATCCTGGTAATTTCAGAACAAAATAATAAATCTGGTTGGTAGAGCCAGTTAGCTCTGCTTCCTGGGAAAATCCCCCCTCCAGATACTTCCTTGCACAACCAGCCTTCAGGTGACGCTTTACCTCATCTTCTCTGGGAGGTGAGGCGAGAAGGGGGATCTGGAGTAAGTCCTGTTCCTTTTTCCTCTCTGTTTGTTTTCAGTCTCGTCACCCACAAACACAAATTCGGTTTCAGTATCGATGCTCGCAGTTCATGACTGCGCCGTGAAATCTGCCCAGATTAAAATCTTAACCTCTGCCTGACATTTCTGTGTAGATCATTAGTTATCAGCGTGATCTCCTTGTGGTTAATCTTATACTTCCTCCCATTCCACTGCCTTTCTCAGTTATGGACACTCCATTTTCCTATTTGCTGTAAACTGTGCCTCTGTTTTGGTGTAGGTTTATTTTCTGTGTCCAGATTACGTTTATGTAACATATCTAAAATTCCATCTCCCTCATCCCCACGTGTCAGCATAGCTTTCGTTCTTTCATGCCTTGTTTACTACAACATCCTTCCCCGTGGCCTTGAGGAAAGGAATCCTGTCCCTCCCTTATCTCTGCAGACAGCAGAGGTTGGACGTTTCGCCTCGTGCTTTGATTGTATCGCTCCTCCTTTTCAGGACGGGCTTTGTAGGTAAAAGTAATAACTTGTGTTTGGCAAAATCAGATGGACCTTGGTCTTAAACCATCACCAGGCGTTGAAGCCCTTGTGTGTATCTCCATTTGTTTCTCAGCAGCTCCTAGAATCACAGAATCATGGAATATCCTGAGCTGGAAGGGACCCACAAGCACCATCACTTATTTTTAGGACGCCCCTGGCTGCCTGGACCACCTTCCTGTTACTTGGGTATTCTGGGATTGCAGTGAGTTTGGCAGGACTAGGTTAAAGTGAACAAGGATGTTTACAAGATGCTGTACATTGTAGAGTAATAAATAGTTAAATATTAACGTGAAGCTTTCATGAGGCTCCCAGGTGGCATCAACTGTTGAATGATAACACCAAATCCTTGGGTTGTAATAAAGATTGAAATTTAACAAACCATAACAACAAAAAAACAACCTCATTGCTATGAGTAAAATAACAATCAAAGCTTTACAGGAAAATGCCCAGAATTAACGTTAAAGATTCTGGTCTTGGTCTAAAATACAAATTGTCTCTTCTGCTGTACTCAGTCAAGTACAATATCCCCAAGGGTAACTGCCTGGGGACTCTGGGTTTTGCCTGAAGATGTGGTGTCAATTTTGGGGCTGGCACATGAAAAAAACSCGGCTGGCAAGCAGAGGTGGGTGGTTATTTCTGATCCCTCACACTAAGCTCCCATGTAATTTTGAACACAAAGTACAAGGAGCAGGCTTGACCTGCTTGCCAGAGAATGGCACAACAGCACTGTTGTAGACACTGGGTAAAGTATTTACAACTTCTCGTCGCTATCCTGGGGTGCACTTTGTGACACTTGTCCCACCTTTAACAGTTGCTGCTGTGTTTTCAAATCAAACTCCATGTTTTGGTAGTTTGAGCTCGATGGCCAACAGCTTTGCTTGAATTCTGCCAGTTGTTTGTACCTGAATGGGGAATCAGCTCGATTGAAAGGTGCCAGGAGGATGAAAACAGACTTAGTCTTGAGTTTTAATTTCTTTATTCATTCATATTTTTTTCAGCTTGAAAAAAATTAGCTTTGCTCTGTAAGTTCAGTTCACGAGGGGCGCAGCTGTGGTGTGAACACCATGTGCCTGGCTTAAAATGCACAAAAGGAAAATGTTTCTTTGATATGTGTTCTGTCTGGTCAATATTAGGGATACTTGAGTGGGAAACATCCAGTTCTTTGTGTCAATAGTTGGGGTGACAGAGGAGAGCAGGAGTGAAAACTTTCAAGGGAGAGAAAAAGAAAGGTCTGAAAAATCCGTGGAAATGAGAGCCTTTCCTGAAGGTTCAGTGGAAGAAGATGGGGGACATCCACAGCTGAGTTTTGAGCCCAAGAAGTCCTGTCCCTGAAAATAAGAGATGATAGTTGGGCTGTCGAACTCCAGCCATGGGATCTGAATTTATACAGGACTTTGGGCACAGGTCCTGCCTGGTGCCTCGGTGTGGAGATGGAGAAGCTCATTTGCAAAGGTTGTCACCTCCTAAGGAGATGAAGAACAAGTGACCAGAGGCATTGTGGATCCATTGTGGCTGATGACTCCTCCAGGCTTCACCATATTGAGATGACTTATATATATTTTATATATATTACATAAATAAAAGAGAGTGTGTGTGTGTGTGTGTGTGTGTGTGTGTTTGTGTGCGCATGTGTGTGTGAGCTCCTCTTATGATGTTTTCCTTGGCGTAATTCCCATGGGAGTAAATACTTATTTCCAGAGAAATGCCCCACCAGCAGGTGTAGTGCAGAAGATAATGAATTACTCCCCAGTCTAAACAGCAGAAGGTTGGCACAAGGGAGGCTGTTTCTGGAAAGATCTCCTGTTATCTGCCCCTTTCCTCTCTAAACAACCGAGCTCAACCTTTCCCGTATCTCCATTCAACAACTTCTTCCACAGACCTCCACAGCCCCCACTATCACAGCTGGACAAGGTGGCACATGACTCCAAACTCTTCTTGTCTTGTCTAAACTCATATTAGCTGATCCTCACAGGTTCAGCATCCCCATGGGCTTCGGCTGTTCCTGGCGGGAAGCGGCCGAGCAGCGGCCCCGGTTTGGAATATCTGAGACATTCCGTGTAGGTCCAGTTGAGCACGTAACTTGTGAAAGGGTTGGGAGGAGAAACAGTTTTTTTTCCTTATCCTTACTGATAGATGAGATAAGAGTTGTAGCGTTGTCCTGAGAAATGTCAATGGGAAGAGTTTCCTTTACGTTGTAGTAAGTGTGTTGTTTTTGGAAGTCACTGTCCATGGGAAGGGAGGCACCTGCAGTTAATTTTATCTGTTCCTGTGTAAATACAGACCTCCTAACATTCCCAGCTCACAGTTCAGAGGGGTCATGGCATTATGTACTGTAGTATCTTGTTTTATAAATAACACTTTATTTTAGTGCTGATTGTAAAATCTGGGATTTATTTGGCACTTGCTCCTTCCCGAGCTGGTGCTGAGAACTGCAGCCCTTTGTTGTGGGTAACAGCGCCGGAGTCGATGGCTTTTGGAAGGGTTGTTCCTCGGTTGTCTTTGGCGCTGGGGAAAAGGGAGGGATGAGTTTTGTTGGAGCAGCTGGGCTCTGGGAATAAGTGACATCAAATTTACTTGAGCATCTTGTGATATTTCCCGAATTTTGCTTGACCACTGCGGCCAACGCCGGGCGTTGCTGGCAGGATTTTGGTAGCAGCGTGTTAACTTCTTATTCTTTGTTCTGTTCGAGTTTCTCCACTTATTTTGTAGATTCAGGAAGGGCTGGGAGAGCTGCTGTTGTTTGTCACCAAGGAGATCAAAAGTCCTTGTACTTTCTCCAGTCCACTGGGCCTCTCCAGCCCTGTCCCTCCCAGGCTGCTGCTGTGGTGCCCTGGGAGCAGCATGTCCAGTGCGGCTCAGGACTGCTGCTGGTGGGGTCTGGTGTTTAGGTTTCTGCCTCTCTGGTCTCCGTGACAYGAAGAAATAATTGAAGGAATAAGCCACAGTGCAGTGGGGTTTGCAGCACCTTGGTTTTCTTGCAGCAACCCTCTGTCCACCCACTCTGCTGTGGTTTTTAGATTTATTTTTTACTTAGTCTTCACCAGACACAGTTTTGCTTAATTTAATAGCTCTTTTCAGCCTTACGATGCATTAATGCACTGAGATTTGGTGTCATCTTGACATGTTCAGATCAAATAAATGCTCACAAGAAAATAGACGATCATGAGTAAAAAAAATTAAAAATTGTTTTAGGGATTAAAATTACGTTTATAGGACAAATGGTACTTAACAACTTAGTGAATAAGGGGTCTTCCTGACAGGAAGAGAATGAGTGAAAGAGGAAAAGCGATCAAGTGAAAAATATWGTGTGTGTACAACAGGATTTAATACATCATTTTACGTGGAGTAAGATCCATATGAATTTCCATAGCAGCAACGCCGCTCAGCACTTGCAGCAGGAAACAAGCCCAAGCTCTGTAGTACTAAATTAAGATCACATGCTTGCAACACACTCCGAGGAGTTACTGCCGGGGGCGATTAGTCCTTGGGTTTCCTTTTTTTTTTTTTTCTTTCTTTCCTTGTTGGTTTTGTTTTTGTTTAGAACCACAAGAACCCCATTGCTGCGGAGGTCATTACCGCGACTGCACCGTTAGGAAATGAAATTACAGTTCCCTCTGCAGCCGTAACTCAAGCAGGACTCYGTGCGCGTGTGTGTGGATAAATTTATATGTCACATCTCGCAGCCATTTACAGTAAGAGGGGGAAAAAAAAAAAAGCCGCGGGGACGTGCAGAGCTCAGCGATCCTGTTTCTGTGGGGCTCTGGCTTCGGGTGCTGTGCGTGTGCTCGTCGTCTAACGTGACACCAAGCCAGCCCTGGCAGCGGGGCAGCCGCGCCGCGGCCAAAACAAGCCATTTTCAGCGGTGGCAACGCCAGCTTGGGGCTGGCTGCCTCCTCCCTTCCCCTCCCGCTTGCAAACAYCCCGCGCGAATTAAACGCTCGCCGGCCCAAAAACCCGCGGCGGCCCTTCAGTTGCATTAAATGGCATTAAATTGCATTAGGCCGATGAGGTTTGCGGACGGTGGGAGGCGAGGGCCGGCGGGGAGCTGGCAGGGTTAAGGCTGTTTGCCTTGTGCAGATAGCGGGCGGTTGGATGCCTCCCCTGCGCAGGCAGCGAATGCATTGGCTGAGGTTGAGGGCGGTTCTCCTGCCGCAGTTGTTTTGTGTCCTGGACTCCGTTGGATCTGGAGCCTCCTAATTGCCTTGTCTGTAATGAAAATAGGGTTTGTGTAATCCAGGGAAGAGGAGCTGGCGGTGCGAGGAGAGCTTGCTGCTGGCCGCCGGCTCGGCCGCTGGACGCTGGACACCCGTGGTAGCCCAGGCTGCCTCCACTGACCCCTGTCCACACACACAAGGCTTGTTATTGCACTCTAAAAAGATCATGTTGATTCACTACAAATGGGACACCAAGCCATGGTCCCTGGACAGCAAATGTGCAGCATCTTGAGGTTCATATGTGTGGTTTAGAGTTTATCCTTAGTGCACTGTGTTCCTCTTACCCTACCCAAACCACCACCTGTGTGAACACCCAGTTCGGCTCACCCAGGATATTGCTATTTAAACCCACCCAGTGGCACAGAATCCCAAAGGAACAGCAAAACTTTCCCTGAGCGATCTTTTTCCCTCTCTTTTTTGGACAACTCACCGCTTTGTTAACAGAAAACAAGAAAAAACCACCTGACACCGAAGTTTTTAACAGCTTAATGCTTAATTATGTTAAACATGGATCTCCTGGTTACCTGTGCTGGCTTGGGAATGTGTTTACAGTATCAGTGCGTTTTGTTTCCACCTGGAGCGCGGGGACGTGGTGAAACATGGGAGCGATCCGCAGAGGTAGGAATTCCTTTGCGCTGACTCCGCCGCCGCCTGTCCCCCCCAGCGGGGCCTCAGCAGCACGAAGAAATGTCCGTTTGAATCTCTAATCAGAAGGGTTTGGAAAAGGCATTGTTCCCTCAGTCTTGGGAGCCACGCTAGCGGCGAGTTAAATATTTATTCACCCCCCGGAACAGCAGGTTTGAACCTCTGGTGTCTCTCTGTTTCTGCCCGGGTTCGTTAAAGCATGGGGCTGTTTGTCAGCTTCGGGACAGGGATTTCAAACACCCCATTCCTGCAGATCTGCTGATGTGTCCTGGCTGTGCTGTGCAGCTTTGCCCTGGTGCTGAAGCCCTGGGCCCTGCAGCAGCTTTTGTGGTGCAGTGTGGTGGCTTCTGCCCCTACCCTGGAATAGCTGTTCCTTTGTCCCTCTCTTGGGTTCGTAAAGTTCCCTTTGGACTTTCTGTGAGGAATGGAGAGAGTTGGTTTTTTCCTTGTGCTGAGAGCAGGGCACTGCGTTGTCCAAAAGTGTCCTACAGTGTTAACCAGAGGCTGGGGGATGTCATGTCTGAGCCTCCCCTGAGCCTCCCCACGTGTTCCAGACTGTGCCACACTCCCAAAAGTGCCAACTTAAAGTCACAGAATATCCTGAGTTGGGAGGGACCCACAAGAATCACCAAGTACAGACACCCCAACAATCCCACCCTGTGCATCCCTGAGAGCGTTGTCCAAACACTCCTGGAGCTCTGGCAGCCTCGGAGCCAGGACCATTCCCTGGGGAGCCACTCTTTTTGCAAAGAGGCAAATCTCTGTGGGCCATGGCAATTATTGGGGTCTGCAGACCTCGATGGAGAAGGGTAATGAGGTGCACAAACCTATTCAGTGTCATCCTGCAGTGAAAGCACAACATGGCAGCAAAAAACCCAAACAAAACCACAATTTCTGACCCATCTGGGTCACATAATCTGTAGTAACAGTTGCAAGAAGCTGTAGTGAAGATACTCTGGAGAGGTTTTACACGACTTCATGTGCTCTCTAACATGCAGACTTTGATAATGTCATGACATCTGTTCAGGATCTTGGGTAATGAGGATTTGCACAAAATAGTGATTGACAATTTCTGGTCTTGAGTGCTTAATGGAAAAAGAGCTGTTGCCTTGGGTGCTTTGCTTTCTTCGAGCTGTCTTTGAGACATCAAAAGCTCGTGGAACAGGAAAAAGAGAAACGTTAAGAACGGTTTAAAAATAGTTTAATTGTATCTTCTGAAAACCTTTAGAGTGGAGACTTTAGGCGGTTTCTGCCCTGTGAACACTTGCAGCTGAGTTCAAAATGTGTAAATAAGCACAGGGCTTTGAAGATTAGTTTCCATAACAAATTAAATAAAAATATTGTGTGACAGAATGTTAAGTAGGTGCCATGTGTCACCGGGTGCTTTGCATGAGGGCAGGCTTTTCCCAATTACCTGTCTGCTCCACTGGCTCCTTGGAAAACAAATGCTGTCTTTTGGATATTTTAAACTTTGTAGTTCCTAAGCATGAAAGAGACCCGGGAAAGCTCCCTTGTGGAGGAGGAAGCACTGGTGAGGAACACTGGGAATTGTGCTGCCAGCGCTCACCCTCCAGCTCCCACAAACCATTCCTGCATTTTCCTCAGCGCTTTGCTTCCCAGCTGGATGCTGTTCCAGGGAGGAACCAACCAGTGTGGGATTCCTTGCAGGACATCTCTGTGTCAGGGGAGGTGTGGGAGGAACAGCCCAGGCTTTCCCCCTGCTCATAAACCTTGGTATTCCAGACTGGAATTAGTAAGTTTGATAGTGTTTTGGACTAAATTCTTGAATTTTCTGTTGCAAATATTTCTAATAAACTGCAGCCAGGACACCTGTTGCTGGACTGTGCTCATCTGTGGCCTGGTAAGGAATGTGTAACCATCTAAAACATCCATGTATAACCTGGCTTTTAAAACAAACTTCTCATTTTGAATTTAATCTAATGCAAGGTGTTATCTGCRAGTTGCTGCTATCTGGCTATTGCATTTCAACCAGCTACTGTTTGGGACAGGTTCACAAAATAAGACCTGTAGCTAGAAAAGGGCAAAAAGTTGGTCAGCATGAAAGGAAATTAATTTGAAACACATTCCTGTGTTTTTTGTAATGGATGAGTAATGCACAGAGAAAATACCTGCAGTGAAGGACTGACGTGGAAGCAGTAAGATATTTGAGATTAAATTGTCCTTGTGGTAGAATTTCAACTTTATCCATTCCATATTTCTTCAAGAGATTTATCAGGCTGGAGCAGACCAGAGGTTGCTCATCTTTACTACCTCATCTACTGCTGCTTATTCCAAGAATGGCATTAACAGCTTTAACACACTTAATTCTGCAATCCCTTAACATGGGGCGGAGGGGGATTTTCTTCCTGACACAGCTGGGGATTGGATCATCCAAACATGTTGTGCTGTGGATCCCACATGCTGCTCTTTTAGCTGGATAAAAACTCGACCACGTTCCACTACTGGTCTGCTCAGGCACCTTAACCAGGACTTAAATACAACATTTCACCCCTGGACGTCGCTGTGTCCGGGACCTCCCCAGATAAAGCCCCTCCTGCTTTGACACTGAGTGTTGGACGGAAAGCTTGAGGAATTTTGAGGCAGATGGTGTTAGTTAGGATTTGTCGCTGTCTCCCTTCACCCAGGGCACTCAGGCAGGACATCAGGAGCTGTTCAGGTGCTCCCTCAGACAGAACTCTCTGGTTCGGTGAGGACAAGGTGATGTCTTGATCTGCATCTTGGCCATTCACAGCTGTATCCAGAGGCCATGAGGATAAATCCAGGCCCCTGTCCCCCATCTAAAGCCCTTCCCCCTGCTTGGCCTTGGTGTTTGCTCTTAGAGTGCTGATTTCAGCTCTGTTCTGTCTTTCTTGACATGAAGTTCTGTGGCATGCTCTGGATTACGGAGTTGGATTTAATTGGTTCAGCCTCGTTTGAACCACTCAGACTGAGCGTGGAGATGCTGAGGGGCCGGACTGACCTTCCCCCTGGATCTTCCCTGGCTTTGTTCATCCTGCCCTCCCACTCYTCCCTGAGTTACTCACGGTGTTTGCTCCGAGCTGTGCCCACTTAGTTTCCAGTTCAAAGCCCAAACCGCTCGTTAGAGGTGTTGTGGGGCTCTAAGTAATGAGTAATTAAAAAGTAAACCATAAAAACCTCGAGCAATAACACTCGTGGGTGCCCTCCTTTGTGGACTTGTTGGGAGAGTCACCGAAGAGCTCACGTTGGTGGCAGGGCTTCCTCCAGGAAATCAGGGCGATAGACAGATGGGAAGCAAATCGTGATAAAGCTGTAGGGTTGTGTAAAAGTCTCGTTGGACATGTATTATTGGCAGTATTGCTGTAGGAAACTTCAGTTTCTTAAACTGAGAAGCAAGAATCTTCTGAATGAAACTGCCTGTGCCAGGCTGGGAAGCTCTTGCTGTAGAGTCCCATCACTCCTGAGCTTCAGAAATAACACTGGAGTCCCCAAGGCTCTCCTGGAGCCTTGTAGTGCCGGACCGAGGGAAAAGGAAAACTCKGTTTTCTCTTTTTGAAGATGAACAGTGATGAGTCGTGAGGGTGAATAACACTCCTCAAAAACATTCTTGAAGTGCAGAATTTACTCTGAAAAGTGGAGATGAGGCAGAATTTACACCGAAAGGTGGAGATGAGGCAGATGCCTGCGCTCCAGAGCTGCCCCTTTGCAGAGGAACTTCCCAAGGCAAGCAGGACCGGGTGTCATCGCTCGTAAGCTCTGAGGGTCACACGTGGCTGTCCTGTGGCACTCACCTGCCTTTGATGTTTTCCCTTCCCAGTCTGTCCCCCTGCCTGCAAGTCCCAGGGCTGCACCTCGGACGGGCAGTGCTGCCACAGCGAGTGCCTCGGGGACTGCACGGAGCCCAACGACCCCGGCAAGTGCGTGGCCTGCCGSAACTTCTACCTGGACGGGAGGTGCGTGGACAACTGCCCCCCCGGGCACTACCGCTTCGAGGGCTGGCGCTGCGTCACCTTCAGCTTCTGCCAGGAGCTGCACAACAAGTGCAAGAACGCCCGGGAGTCGGGGTGCCACGTCATCCACAACAACGAGTGTGTGCACGAGTGCCCCTCGGGGTACATCATGAACTCCAGCAAGTGAGTGCGTGGTCTGCAGGGGGCAAAACTGGGTGGGGGCTGGGCTAGGGTTTCTCCCACTTGGACGCGGGGTTTGTGCCCTGTGCCAAGACCGGGAGAAGTTTCCGGCGTTGGAGCGTCTGTGGCGATCACCTGGTCTACTTTAATATGATTTACAAACTAATACCTTGCTAATTCAAGCCATTAAAAGCTCTACCTACCATGTGCTGGTAGTTTATTCTTCCCATGGCTTCCCTTGCTTCCCCTCAAGCTTGGAAAAAATGGGAATGGGGGATTGAGAGAGGACAAGGAAGAGCATCCTCAGGTTGGAAGGRTCTCTCCGTAATGGGGTGGGAAGAGRGAGCTGGGCAGTGGGGAGGCTTTAGCAGCCCTGCTTCCCTCCCCTCTGGAGCAGCCTCAGGCTGGAGAGCYGGGCTGGAAAAGCACAACAGGGAGAGGTCGTGGCTAATGAAAAGAGCGCAGCGTCCTCGTTCTCAGAATATCTCTCCCTCATCCCTGTAATTACTTTCATTGAGCAGGTTCAAGCTGTGCCAGACATAAATGCACAGTGTAACAAACAAGTGTAGCACGAATCAAAGCAGGGAACAGCCACTCCATCTATTCCCAGGGGRTTTTGACAAAGGAATTAAATAATTTATGTTGCTGAGCTGTTTATCACTGAAAACTTTGTTTGTCCCTCAATACCATTATATATTGTGATGAGTCAGATTTCCTATGAATATGGGTAGCTTTGTGCTCGCATGTATTTGCTCCTGCCATAATAATTTCGGGGAATTCACTCTTAACAGGACTTTTTATGCCATTTCCTGTTTTGCTTTTCGAAAGAATGAACAAGCAGCCCCCAAAGTAGCTGTGCTGCTTGTGCAACAGCCCCGTGGCCTCTCCTGTGCCGCTCCAGGCTGCTGCCAGTGGGACCTCACAGCTCTGCTCCCTGCTTTTTCCTAGAGCATTTCTTTCTCTGAACTAGTTGGGAACACATTCTTGTGGTGGTGTGACCAGGGCAAGCCTTCAGCTCGTACTACTTAGGCAGTATTTCCCCAGAGCACAAAGCACATTCTTGCCTTTTTTAAAGCAACATTAAGTGCAGTCCTCAATCACAGGATTCCCAGATGAAGGGCCAGCTCTGCACTCATCAATTACACGTTTGGTTAATGAACTTGGGATGAAGACTGGGCTGGGGTTTGTTACCTTGAAACCCCTGGGATGGAGGGCACTGAGCAACCTTGTGATGAATTGGCTCTTCAAAATAATCCAAATCACTTCATTCTGGTTTCTGTTGTGCAGGAAGAGACAGAGTGATTCGTGTTCAAAGTGTGGAAATGACAATTTTTAAAGAGCAGACTGTTAAAGACAATTTAATTTATCAGCAGTTATTTTCGAGGCCAGGTTGGATGGGCCTTGGAGCAACCTGGGATAGGTGGAAGGGGGGTGGAATGGCATGAGTTTTAAGGTCCCTCCCAACCCAAACCATCCCACGGTTCTATGACTCTCTTTGGACCTCCTAAGAGCCACGTGCTGCTCCCTGCAAGCGAATCCCATGGCCTATTATTGCTTCCGATTCATTACCCTGCTTTTTTTTGGGAATTCCTGGGGACATCCTGCCTCACCTGTGCTCTCCCAACTCCCCTGTTCCRCAGCCTGCACTGCACGCCCTGCGCGGGGCCCTGTCCCAAGGTGTGCGACTTCGGCAAGGAGAAGACGATCGACTCGGTGACGTCGGCGCAGGAGCTGCGGGGCTGCACGGTCCTGAACGGCAGCCTGGTCATCAACATCCGCGGGGGAAGTAAGTGTGGGCATGCAGGGGGCAGTGGGCACGGAGGGGGCAGTGGGCATGGAGGGGGCAGTGGGCACGGAGGGGTGGCAGCCAGGGAACGGGGCACGGCCCTGAGCTGGGGCTCTTCCCTTCTGCCGTGCCCACCCTCGATCTTAGAGGGACCCAGGGAAATAAGCACAAAGCAAAGGCGCTTGAGGTGTTCRTTTTGGGCTTTTTGTTAATTGATTTTCACGAGTTCTCATGGATTAGCATAAAGCAAGCGTTGAATATGTTTGGGCTCCGATATGGGTGTTTCTCTCTGTGATATCAGGAAACTTTTCCCAATGTTTTCCTCTCCGTAGATAACATAGCAGCTGAGCTGGAAGCGAATCTTGGCTTGATAGAAGAAATCTCAGGTTACCTAAAAATTCGCCGCTCTTATGCCTTGGTTTCTCTTTCTTTTTTCCGGAAACTACACCTGATTAGAGGAGAGACACTCGAAGCTGGGTGAGTTCTCTCAAAAGATACTTTGAATGATTTGAAGTACAAGGAGTGCCAGTTCTGTCAGGGTGATTTGTATTGGGAAACAATTCCTAAGTTATTTTTAAATGTTCCTCTGCCTGTGGCTTGTGCCCTACCAGGGCAGACAGTTTACATTCATTTCTCTTTGGTGTCTGGGCTAGTGCAAAAAGAGTTTTCCATGGATCCCCTCCCAACCCATGTTTTCATTCTTCTGCTTTCAGGAATTATTCATTTTATGCCTTGGACAACCAGAATCTTCGCCAGCTCTGGGACTGGAGCAAACACAACCTCACTATTGCACGAGGCAAACTSTTCTTCCATTACAATCCCAAGCTGTGCTTGTCAGAAATCCACAAGATGGAAGAGATCTCCGGGACTAAGGGGCGTCAGGAGAGGAATGACATAGCCCTGAAGACCAACGGGGATCAAGCCTCGTGTAAGAGTCTCAGAACTCAGCCTTGCTTCCATTTCCTCTCCCTCTGCCTTGCTCTCCTCATAGTCCTCTTTCTCCCAGCCCAGCCCATGATGTTTTCCCATGGACTGTCCTTGTCCTTTCGGTAAAGCACCAGATTTGCCACTTGGCTGTGCACTCAGGGACACTGTGCCACGAGTAGAAGTCCCCACGGGATCTCCCTCTGGCAGGCRCTGCCTCGGCAGCTTTGGTCCCACAAAACCCTGGGAGGTTTTTGGGGCTGGGAGTGTATTATTGTGTCTTTTTGAAGAGTTTAGCACAACATAACCTCAGTCCAGGCTGGGACTTGGTGTTACTGCTGAGTACCTGATTAATAGTCATAATCTGCTTTTCCCATGTCATGAGGCGACAGTGCATGGAATAAACACGGGAGAAACAGGATTTCCACCCATCCCTGCAGCCACGTGAGGCAATTGCCATGACAACAGTCAGGGAAAATTTTCCAACAATTTTTGCAATGCCTCCCTGAGGTTTTTCACCTAACAGCTTTCTTCAGGAACAACAAKAAGACAGTGCCTGTGTCAGCAAACAGCACGGGGTTGGCTTTGGGCTATCACTGAAGTTGTGCTACTGAAGATGAAGTTTTGCAGACACTTATTTTGGCAGCAATGCTGCAATAAATGCAGTCCTTCTGCACCCCCAACCCTGCTGTTTKTTCCCTCTCTGTGACACAAACAATCCCCTTTCCCTGTTTGTGGCAGTACAACTCTTACAGGGCTATGTGGTGAACCAGATTGTGGGAGTGATCTGGGGTAGGAAATACCCAGCTTTGTTCTGAGCTGGTGGCATCTCTCTGCTCTGGTTCATTGCTCAGCCCCACAGAGATTCACCTGCAGACAGGAACAGGAGCACATGCAGGTTGACATGGGCCACTTCCAAGTCAGAATATTCTGTGAAGGACAAATGGGGGACAGAGGCAATTACCCATCCATGCAGTATTCCAGCAATTGTGTTGTGATCCTGGGAGATGCTTAAGCAGGTATTGCCACCAAAAAGCCCAGCATTAACTGAACTGGGATTTCAGATCCTGGCTCACAGCCTGCAGAGCCAGCTTGGATCATCCTGTCCCTCTGTTTTTGGGGACAGCACTGCTAAAAGAGCCCCAGGTCCCTTCCCACACAAACCATTCCATGATTCTGTGATCCCCCCAGTCCTGCCCTTGTTGCCCTGATGTAGCTGTCTGTGAACAGACCTAAAAAGTGAAGATCTTTCAGTTGACTCTGTTTCCTGGTCTGGTTTCCCACATATCAACACATGCAGCCAGGCCAGCACAGTGGGAGAAGGGAATGCAATGGCTGTGACCTGAAAACTGGCAGGACCAGTGAAAAACACACACTGTGTATCCTCAGGGGCACCACAGCTCCAGCCTGGGCAGAGGGAAGGAGTACAAGGAATTAGCTGTCTGTAAAGTTCATCTCCTCCCATGAGACACTAAAAAGCTCTTCCCACATTGGGGATGAACCTGGATTTGGGCAGATCCAGCTCTGCCCTGTGGCTGTGAGCAGCTCCTGGTGTTTGGTGTGAAGGCAGCTGGAGGAGACAGTTGCATTTCTCTTTGCCAGCTTTACCCCCACCCTGCTGAGCTGGTGTCTGTGCCACCCCCACCTCAAACCACAGCTTGCCAGGGTGTTTGGCTTTTTGTTTGCTTTTACATTTCAAGCCCAGCTTTCACACTGGCAGCATCCTGTTTACTAAAAAAAAATAGAAAGGGGAAAAAAAAAAAGCCCTTGTTTGTTCTGGWTGTGGTGCCAGTGAAATGAATGTTCTTCCTCCCCTTGCAGCTTCTGCAGGAATAGCAAATCCAGTCAGAGCCACTTGGGCTGGTGGGACAAAYCATATTGTACCATGTCCCTGGAGCTCCATCCTCCTGCAAACACCCTCCTGTTTGCTGCCCTTCCCTCGTGTTTGCAGAGGGCCTCACTGCTCCTGGGCAAGGCTGGGAATTCTTCTGCTTCTTTTTTGTGGCCTCTTGCCTTCTGTGCAAACCATGTTGCTGGGTTCAGCTGTGTAGACCCTCATAAATTGTAAAATACGTTGCCTTTAGATTTCCCACTTTTTAGAATTTAGTTCAGCTCTTCTACAGAGTCATTTTCATAACACAGAARAATTTAAGCTGGCAGAACCTTAGGAGGGCATTGATTCCAACCCCTGACTTGGGGTAGGAATGGCATCAAAGCAAGATAAGGTTTTGCTGAGCAACTCCTCTCAGTGCCAACGTTCTCATATTTATCTTAAACTTCTAAGATAATTAAAAATAGAAACCTTTGTTTTTTAGCTTTAATAAAATCATTGTCGTTTCTCATTTGTTACAGGTGAAAACGAACTGCTGAAATTTTCTTCCATTAGAACTTCTCATGACAAGATCCTGTTGAAGTGGGAGCCCTACTGGCCTCCTGATTTCCGTGATCTCCTGGGATTTATGCTGTTCTACAAGGAGGCGTAAGTGATCCCCCCTCAGTCACACACCAGTGGCCTCGCTGGGCTCCCACAGGCAGCAGCTGGCACCGAAGGGTGGATGTTAAACCTGCTGTGGGCAAAGCTCTTTAGTCCCAGGTTCTGTGGCTCCTGCACCGAAGTTCCCAATGATACTCTTCAATAAGAGTGTTCAAGATCCCTGACTTAAGTTGTGCACAGTCAAAATTCYTCATTTAAGGACAACCCAAACATTAGTTATTCCTGCTGTTCTAGACAAACACACTCAAACCATGGARTTTGTCATCTCTCCACTATCTCCATGTCATCCTGAGGGTTTGATTCCCTTTGAGGTGGGAAAGATTCTTGTAGAATCAAGGTAGCAGAGCTGATTTTTATAGAGCTGACAATAATTAGCCTGGATTTACTTGCTGGGATCATGTGTGGCACAGGACCTGCTCTGTGATGCTGTTAGAGGACYGGGTAACAAAGCTCCCAATGCCTCCCTTTCGGAATAAAGACAATGAAATAATTTTACTTTCTCCAAAGGGTAAAGGGTGATAACTTTCAGTGGTGTCTTTAGAAATGTTGTTTTTAAAAGCCTGAATGAGCAGTCTGTTAACTGGAGCCTTTTCTTTCCTGAAGTCCCTACCAAAACGTGACGGAGTTCGACGGCCAGGACGCCTGTGGCTCCAACAGCTGGACAGTTGTGGATGTTGACCCCCCACCACGGTCAAACGAGCCCAAAGCCCAGGCCCAGCCAGGGTGGCTGCTGAGGGGCCTGAAGCCCTGGACACAATATGCTGTGTTTGTGAAGACTCTGGTGACCTTCTCGGACGAGCGGCGGACGTACGGCGCCAAGAGCGAAATCATCTACGTGCAGACCAACGCCACGGGTCAGTGCAGCTCATCCACGTGGGAAACACACACCTCACTAGTTCTGCCTGGGGGGTGGGGTAGTCCCATATCCTGGAAGCTTTCCACTGCCCTRCTTCGGTAGGAAGGAATTCCCTGCRTGGGGGGAGATGGTGCCAACGTGCACCTCTTCTACGTGGCTTGTGTGGCTTCGTGTAGGAATTACTAAGGCTGGAAGGGACCTCCAGGATCATCCAGCCCAGCCTGGAGGAGCCTCTGTGCACACTGGTGACCCTGCTGGCTGCCAGGGAATGCCTGACTCCCWTAGACATGGAATCTTGCCTGTGCTTGTCCCTGCTTTGCCAGGCTCTGGCAGGGCAGGGCAGTGACCTCTGTCTCTTCCCCACCCACGCAGTTCCGTCGGTCCCGTTAGATCCGATATCTGTTTCCAACTCCTCATCCCAAATCATCCTGAAGTGGAAGCCGCCCTCGGAGCCCAACGGGAACATCACACACTACCTGGTGTACTGGCAGCAGCAGGCAGAGGACAGTGAGCTCTATGAACTCGATTACTGCCTGAAAGGTGAGTGGGTGCTTCTCTCCCTGGGCCTTTCCTTCAGTTTCTCCTAGAATTGCCTGGAGTTTTTGCCTTGGAGGTGCTCTGGGGTCCAATTCTGCTGGTTTCAAGACTGTTGTTCAAGAAAGATCTCTGTCCCTCTCTGTTCTGTTACATTATTCATTAGGTGCTACTGCCAAGGTATGTGCAAAAGGTCTAAAACCATTTTTTACAAAGTAATCACACTTTTTTTTCCTTTGGGGATCTCCCTTCTGCCCTTGTTCCTTTTAAATTGAGTTATAAGTTTGATCGCACTCATGGCAATATTAAAGTTTAAAATTTCAGTGCTTCTGGAGCTCAGGGCCAAGTTAATTTTTGAAGGCAGCTGGTGCCTGGTTTGGAATTCCTTGAGAACACAGAATTTCACTGAGGACTCCCAAAATCTCACCTGCTGCTCTGTGTTACCTGAACTGGGATAAAGCAGCATCTGAGCTCCATTTCAAAAATAGCATTTTTGAGTCAAAGGCCTGTCAGAAAAGAGGGAACTGCTCAGCCCTGGATGTGAAATGCCCAAATATGCCATGAATCCTGTGTACCCTGGTTTGGGATCTTTGTAGGATCAAACATCTTCCACCAAGTCAGGCATGAGTGACACTAAAACTGTTTTGTCCCCAGGATTAAAGCTGCCCTCAAGGACCTGGTCTCCTCCTTTTGAATCTGAAGACCCCCAGAAGTACAATCAGAGTGAAAGTGAGGATGTCAGTGGGGAATGTTGTTCCTGTCCTAAAACAGACTCCCAGATACAGAAGGAGCTGGAGGAGTCTGCTTTCCGCAAGACCTTCGAGAATTATCTCCACAACGAGGTTTTTGTGCCCAGGTAAGAACATCAAATGGGGCTGCCCAGGTGTCAGGAGGAGGGAAATGTAATTGAGTATTAAATAAAAATATCAGGCTGGACACTGCCACACTGCCAGGCTTCCACGAGCCTGTCTAGTCCAGCTGGATTTGAGTGTTGGAATGGGGAGAGCTGAGCACCAACCACGGATGTTCCTGCAGTTTGGGAAGATCCTGCTTTCATTTCCTGTCCCTGAATTCTCCTCAGCTCGAGAATAAAGTGAGAATCCTTAACAAACAGCCTGCAGCTCATTTAAACTCGGATGATGCCAAAAATAGCGATTTTTTTTTTGCTGTCTCGAAATTTTGTGGTCAAGTTTTTCATTGAGTTGAAAAGAAAGGAAAAGGGCAGTTTACCAGGCCACAGCCTCGTTCTTCAGCGTGGTATTTGTGGTCTTCCTCGCACTTAGTGTGGGAAATACCTCCAATACCATGAGGAATGTGAGTGCTGTGGGTGGTGAATGTCCTGTTTTGAGTGGCACACACAGTGTCACATTAAGTGGTGTTGAATGTCTTCACACTTCATCTGCAGCTCARGGAGGAAGTGCTGGGAAGCAGGTTAGGATCTGTGGTGATTTACCCTCTTCCCTGTCACGCATTTTGTGCTCTAAATTTATTCTCTGCTTGCTGCCCTCAGCCAACAAACCTGCGTTTGCAGCTGCTTGACAAAAGCTAGGTCGCTGCACTGAGCATTTTCCCTGTTAAAAGCATCCCTGGTGTTCCGTGTCCTGGTGCCTGCAGTTCTCACCTGGAAGCTTGACCCCTCCTTTTGCTGTTCCCTGGCTGCTGGTGCCCATCAGGACAAGTTCCAGAGTGCCAAAGGATGCCAGGACATATTCCAAAGCAGAGGAGAACCAAGCCATGAGCAAAAGCCAAACTCCTCTGATGTAGGCAGACAATTCTGACAATCTGATTTCTTTTTTTTTCCTTTTTTTTCTTTTTTTCCCCATAATTTTTTTGTGCAGCCAGTCCAGGATGCTTCTCAGGCCACTTTCTGGGGTATGTATTTTAGGAAGAAACCAATCACCAGGATGTGCCACCTTGTCAGCCTCCTAAGGAAGACATCTCCACATCCCTAAGGCCAACTAATCCTTTCAGACAAGCCAGTGGTAAAGACACCTCCCTGCTGCCACATGTCCTGCTTGTCCTCCCTGGCAGGCTCCAGGCTGTTGCCACATAAATCAGAATTCTTTTTCCTGTGAATACTGGGCTATCACCTGCTCACAGAGCCTGGCAGGGAGCAGGGAGTGTGGTTTACTTCAGGTGCTTTTTTTGTGGCTTCTGAGAGCTCAGTGACCCCTCCCGAGGTGCTGTGTGGCCTCCCCTGGGGAGAAGGAACCTGCCAGTCACGGGAGGAATCTCAGGGATGAGGCCAGCAGGGAACATGAGATGCCAGGGGGGCAGAATCACAGCAGTTTCTCCCTGATGTCTCCTTGTTCTCCACGTGCCATTTCTCCCCTCCTGCCCTGTTCCCGGTGATCTGATCCCTGTGCARGATCCAGCCTTAGTCCAGGGCTGATCTCACCCCTCTGGAAATCACAGTTCCTTGCCCTGTGCACGTTGATTTCCTACTCCAGGAGCCASTGTCACAACTCCTGGGGGTCAGTTTGCTCTGGCACTGACAAAAAACCAAACTGGAGGCTCAGGAATGTTCCTCTGCTCAGGCAGAGCTGGCAGTGTCGTCACACCAGGTCCTCTGTGACCTCCCTTTGGAGCTGAACAAAGTGGCCWTTGGAAGCTGATGCTTTGTTTCTTCTTTCATGTGTTATTTGCTCTTAGTTTGGAAGAGTTTTGCACAGACTGGAGCTGATGGGTGGTTACACCCTGGAACAGGCTGCCCAGGGACGTGTGGAGTCTCCATCCCTGCAGATACTCAAACATGTTCCTGGGCCACCTCCTCCAGCTGCCCCTGCTCTGGGCAAGGATGAGACAATCCCCAGAGGTGCCTTCCAGCCTTTCCCGCTCCATGATTTTGTGGAAAGCGTGGAAAGGTTTCAAAAAAAGTCCTGAGAGGCAGAGGGGAACTAAATGGCTGCTGTTCAGGATGTCAATCCATGTATTCCCCCCATCACCACTGCAGGAAGAGCAGGAGCAGTCCCARTTTTCTGTCTCTGTCCTCTCTGTCACACACACTCGTGCCATTCCCGATATTCCTGGGTTACAGAGGGACAAAAATCTGAGAAATTACTCACAGAAAAGTTAATTGCTTTCCCCTGCATTTCCCAGTTCAGTTAATTTCACAGACAAATACAAAATGCTTCTGCCAGCACAGGGGGAAGCCAGGCCAGCTGTCCCAGGGCAGTTTCAGGTGTGTGGAAAAGCTTGTCTTAAGGCACCAAAGGCATTTTTGGAATCCCCCAGCTCAGGCCATACTGCATGTGATGAGCTGTCACTTGAGGCCCTGTGAGCCTCACACAGGTCATTTGTGAGAGCAGGAGGAACCTGGATCTGAGGCTTTCACAGGGAACTCCCTGGAGCTGCTGAAATGGCCCCAATGCATTGGAACAACTCTGASAAGAATCAGATGTTTGAACATACAGAGAATTTGGCAAGAAAATTGCTGCAAATCCAGGATAATAAATATGGGAAGATTGGGGATTTACAGCTTCAAAAGCTTTTCTTACTTTCTGTGACTTGAGAAGGAAGGAATTCTTGCATTTTACTCTGTGTTGCATCAGTGGTCAAATTACTGTTTTACTTGGGAAAAACAAAATTCCCTTAAAGACTGGAGGATCAGCTGAATTCACACTTTGTAAACAGAGGGTGTAGCTTTGCTTTTATGCAAACAAGACTCTGGTTGACCATAAGGAACCCTTCCCAAGGAGGGAGGTGGCATGACCCAGAGCTGGGGCTCTGAACTCTGCCCCACGGTGAGGGGACACTGCTCACAACAGCGAGGGAACAGCAGCTCCAGAAGGAGTTAATTAGTAATTAAGAAAGAGAAAACTTAAAACTGGAATGTGCTTGCTGAACCTGCCATTTGTCACCCTGTTTTGTCATCARGTGGATGAATATTCTTTGGGAAGGARTTCTTGGCTGTATGGGTGGGGAGGCCCTGGCACAGGYTGCCCAGAGCAGCTGTGGCTGCCCCATCCCTGAAGTGTCCAAGGCCAGGTTGGACAGGGCTTGGAGCAACTTGGGATAGTGGAAGGTGTCCTGCCCATGGCAGGAGGTGGAATGACATGAGCTTTAAGGTCCCTTCCAACCCAAACCATTCTGTGATGATGACAATTCTGTGAATATTTGTGTTGTGTTGTGTGCAGCTCAGTGTTTAGTCTGAGGAAATCTCAAACGCTGCTTTCTGGCATTTGCTGTAGGAGGAGAAACAGCACCAGGAAGGGAGCAGAGGGAAGCAGGAAGGTGGCAGAGACCTGTCAGCACAGTCCCTGCTGGGGCTGGGGCTGGCCATGGCCTGGTAGTCAGAGGGTGGCAGTGGAAAGTTCAGTTCAGCAGCAAAGATTTGCTTCAACAGCTTGTTACATTTTTAGAGCCTGGAGATGCCTCAAGTGTGGGTTCAGTTCAGGTCACTCTTTGTACCCTTTAATAGCTGCACACACATGCACACACACACACAAAAAGATCATCACCCCCTTAAAATACATGGTCTGGATTTCAACTGGCATTAATTCCTTTTGTGTAACTGAATACAGTTACTGATTCACCAYGTTGGTTCATTCCCGACCTGGAATTCCCCGTGCCAAATGTGTGGCAGGACACAGAGTGTTAGAATGAACACTTTTGGTTTGGTACKGATCCCTTCTTCTTTTTTTCTTTTTTTTTTKGCCAAGAAAATGAAAGTTTTGAATGGTTCTTAATTCTGTTGAATTTATTCTGTTTATTTGCTGATARAACCTGACATTAAAGCTGGCTGGTGGCACTCAGGTGCAGACAGGAGAGGTGACACAGTCACACTGCAGGTGCTGGTTTTACAAGTGAAAAAATTRGATTTTCAGACAGAAATGCTATCGTTTCAGAAGCAACATTTGGTTAACAAAACCACACAATGAATGTGTAAAACAAAAGCATGAGTTTTAAATRCGTGCATTGAAAAGGACTTAATAGATTTGATCTCTTGGGAAAAGGTTAAAATGCTTTGTGTATCCMTCGGGGTTCAGCCTTAGGGTTCAGAGTGACAAATGTCTTCCAGTGAGCTGTGGCAGTGGCCTTGTGCTTTACAAATGCGAGTTGGTGACACTTGGGCTATGTGGCACATCTGAGGTYGCCGAGTCGGGGGCCGTGGCGTGACCTCGTTTGCTCGGAGCTGCAGCTCCCACAGAGCTGAACTCCAAAGCATTGCAACCCTGCCCGAGGCATCCGTGAGGCAACCTGGTAAAGTTAGACTCAGCTGGGACATCCAGGAGAACTGGAATTCTCAAGCAAATGCTTGAGGCTTGGATTGGTTTATTTTTATTTTATTCCCCTGTGTGCAGTTGTGCAGGGAAAGAGTCTCGGGGATACAGAATTTTATAAAGAYACGTTGCTTGGTTAAAAAAACCAAAATCCTGAATTTTTTAGTCACGTTGCAAATATCAATTTGAGTTTCAGTGGCACTCTGAGCCTCTCCCACTTTAACTCTTCAGATGGATGTGTTGACATTGAGTATAACAAATAACGTGGTGACCCGTGTTATTTAACAGGCCATCAAGAAAACGAAGAGACCTTGGCTCCGTGGCAAACGCCACCGTGGTGTTACCCACCATCCCAGCCTCTCCCAACAACTCTGCAGCAGGAGCTGAGGGTGCAGAGGAGCAGAAACCTTTTGAAAAAGTGCTGTCGAARGAGTCCCTGGTGATCTCGGGGCTGCGGCACTTCACCGGGTACCGCATCGAGCTCCACGCCTGCAACCACGATGCTCAGGAGTCCCGCTGCAGCGTGGCAGCTTATGTCAGTGCCAGGACCATGCCAGAAGGTAATTCTCTCCCTGAGCCCTGCTTGGGCTTGGGGGCTGTTCCCAAAATGCTGCTCTTCCCATGGGAGCCAGCTGCAATACATGAGACCGGGGCTGTCCTTACGCCCGAGTGGGAAAGGAGGATGGATGAGGTATTGGCAGGTGTGGATTTTGCCCAAGRCTAAACTAAACCATTATTAATCATGCACTCGGTTCTAGCTAAGGCTGATGACATCGTTGGCCCTGTTTCCCATGAAGTGGTTGAAAAGAACACGGTGCATTTGAAGTGGCAGGAGCCAAAGGAGCCCAACGGCCTCATCGTGCTCTACGAGGTGAACTACGGGCGGCTCGGGGAGACAGAGGTGAGACTTTCTGCTTTCACAGCACCCCTGGAGAACTGGCTCCACCTGGGAGCCCAGGGCTCTTTAGGATTTAGTAGTCCTCGTGCATATGGTGCCCTGTCGGGTCAGGTTTCCAATGGGACACAAAACTCTACTGGTGAATTTGTCTCCTCTGGAAGCCTGGGGTGACGTCAGGAAATGCTCTGCCTCTGTGGTGCCCATTTGCCAAGCAAGTTTAGCTGATTTGCCAACTTCCTGCATGGAGCTTTTTTAGAAATGTTATTTCACAGGACAGAAACCCCACATTGCTGTGTCTCAGATGAAAGGAGGAGAGGAAGCGGCCTTAAGTTGCACCAGGGGAGGTTCAGATCAGATAYCAGAAAAAAAATTTTCCCTGCARGAGTGCTCAGGCATTGGAATAAGYTGCCCAAGGAGATGGTGGAGTCACCATCTCTGGAAATATTGAAGAGATGTTTGAATGTGGCACTTGGGGACACATTTTAGGGCTGATGATGGTGGTGCTGGGTTGATGGTGGGACTTGATCTKGAAGGTCTCTTCCAACCTTGATGTTTCTATGATTCTGTGAAATTGAAGTTACTTAGAGGAATTAGGAAAGCGTTGAGCATCACAGGAGCTCGTGGGGACAGAGCTGGTGTCAGTGGCACAGGGACAGAGCTGGTGTCCGTGGCACAGGGACAGAGCTGGTGTCAGYGCCAGGGGGACAGAGCTGGTGTCSGTGGCACAGGGACAGTGGCACTCACCAGTGCAGGTCCAGTGTCAGGGCTGAGGGCTGGGGCAGCACATGGCACTTGCTCTCTGTAACCTGAACTACTGCAGTAAAACACAAACCCAGCACAAACCACAAACTGGAGCAGCCTGGGAGCCCTTGGGTGTGTGTTTGCCTGCTGGGAGGTGCTGCAGGAGCCCCRGGRAGCTGGCAGGGAGCTCTGGGTGCTGCAGGAGCCCCGGGGAGCTGGCAGGGAGCTCTGGGTGCTGCAGGAGCCCCGGGGAGCTCTCAGGGAGCCCTGGGTGCTGCAGCAGGAGCCTGACACAGCCCCCTCTCCCCACAGGAGGCCCATTTCTGCGTGTCCCGCAAGCACTTTGCCAGCGAGAACGGCTGCAAGCTCCGGGGACTGCAGCCTGGGAACTACAGTGTCCGGATAAGGGCCACCTCCCTGGCTGGGAATGGCTCCTGGACAGAACCCACCTTTTTTTACGTGGCTGATTATTGTGAGTTCATTTTATTTTCGACATTTAATCCCTGGCAGAAACTCGGGTTGGTTTTGGAGGATGGGGTGTAGCAAGCTGTGCACAGAGAACCGTAGGGAGTCATTAAATATTTACCAAGTACATCTGCTCTCAAGAACCTGAAATTCCTTGGAAATACATGGGKTTTTTATTAATCCTCATTCTGAAGACCCCCGTGTTCTGTATCTGAAATAGCCTCTAGTTTTGTATTTGTGGAAGTATTCATTGAAGGGGAAGATTTTACTGAGGAAAAAACTTGGATTTTGGACCTGTATTAATACCTCCAACTCTCTCTTTCTCTCTTAGTGAATGCTCAGCCAAATATTGCTGTTATAATTGTTCCCATTATTTTTGCCATAATAATTGCTGGAATTATTGGAGCTGCTTACGTGCTTGTGAAAAAGAGGTGAGTGCAATTTTACTTTGTTTTCACCAGAAACACCAAAACTTCCATCCAAAAGTTTCGTTGCTTTGTTGGGAGTCAGTTTTTGTTTAGTTTAATGATTACATCATTAATTTAGTGTAGGMAATAGTTTGTGCCTTAACGGGGACAGTTTATTTGCTGCATGCTTTGGGGATTAATCAAACTGCCCTCACCTCGAGTGTGTCAAAGGCTGAGTTTGCCTCGAGTTCAGCAAAATGCTGAAGAATTTGTGTCTCTTCCAGACAAACCGAAGGACCAACGGGACCCCTGTACGCATCCTCCAACCCCGAGTACATCAGTGCCAGTGATGGTGAGAGCAAACAGGGCTTATTTCTCATGTTCAGTCAGTGCAGCAGGATGGAGTTGGAATTGTCTTTGTGGGGTTTTCTGGTCCTTTTGTAGAATTCATCCCCACGGTGCCCTGTGGGGATGAATTCCACAAAATTCTAACCAGGGCTGCTGCAGGAAYGTCTTTCAAAAGGCGCTTGCTCGGTTCAGAACTGTTCCCCTCTGCCCTACAGTTTATGTCCCTGACGAGTGGGAGGTGCCACGGGACAAGATCACCCTCCTGCGGGAGCTGGGCCAGGGCTCCTTCGGGATGGTGTACGAGGGCATCGCCAAGGACATCGTGAAGGGCGAGCCCGAGACGCGCGTGGCCGTGAAGACGGTGAACGAGTCTGCCAGCCTGCGCGAGCGCATCGAGTTCCTCAACGAGGCCTCGGTGATGAAAGGCTTCAGCTGCCATCATGTGGTAAGTGCTGGGTGCCTCAGCACACAGCTCAGCCCTTCCGTGCCTTCAGAGCCCGACCCTCAGCTCGCCAAAGCAGCAGAGGAAGCCGATGGAGCAGAGCTGGGATCTTTCCCGGTCGGATTCCGCCGAACCCATCTGCCCAAGTMGTTTCACTTCTGCTCCTTCTAAACCTCTCAGCCCAACGAGGCTTTGTAGGGCTGTTCTCAGCTCTGTTTCAGGATGTGTTGGCTTTGCCCGCTGTGTTTGGACTCAGCCTTGAGGGAATTTCTCACTTCTTTTCCAGGTTCGCCTCCTCGGAGTGGTGTCCAAGGGACAGCCTACRCTGGTGGTCATGGAGCTGATGGCACACGGGGATCTGAAAAGTTACCTCCGCTCTTTGAGGCCTGAAGCTGAGGTAAAGACAGGAGAGAGGCAGTCTGTTGTGCMACAGAGTGACTTGATTTGGGGTTTAATATTTATTTAACAGCTTTAAGCTGAAAGAGGGTAGATGTGATTGGATATCGGAAAGAAATTCTTCCCTGGCACAGGTTACCCAGAGAAGCTGTGGCTGCCCCATCCCTGGAAGTGTCCAAGGCCAGGTTGGAAAGTGTCSTGACCCAGWGCAGGGGGTGGAACTGGAYGATCTCTAAGGTCCCTTCCAACCCAAACCAKTCTGGGGTTGTGTGATTTTTTGTTGCAGAACAACCCCGGGCGGCCGCCGCCAACGCTGAGGGAGATGATCCAGATGGCTGCGGAGATCGCCGATGGCATGGCCTACCTGAATGCCAAGAAGTTTGTCCACAGGGATCTGGCAGCTCGGAACTGCATGGTGGCAGAGGACTTCACTGTGAAAATCGGGGGTAGGTAGTGCTGGATCAGAACATGGTYCTTAAGGTCCCTTCCAGCCCRGGCYATTCTGTGGAAGAAGATGGTTCTGCGCATCACATTAGTTGTAAAGGCAGATGGGTGAAGCCCAAGACCAACACGGCAAACACGGGTGATTCTCACTCTCTGCCTTTGGAAAATTGCAGCACTTCCCTGTATTTCTTCCCTGTGACAGAAYTGTATGGACTTCAGTAAGAACAACATCTCCCATACAACCAGTTTTCCTCACTTTCTCTATTCCCAAACCTCTGCCCAAAAAGTTCATTGCCTTTCCAGCCTAAGCAGCCTGGGTTTGTCTCACTGGTCTTTGCTTCCATGAGAATTATGACAAGGAAGAGGTTTGGTACAACAAACCCAGTGTTGATAATCCTGTCATTGGGTCAGGTGGCTTTTAAAAGTAATTTAACCCAGTTTTTAACCCAAACCCTTTTAGAAATAAGTGAAAACAACATTTAAAAATAACCCAAAACCCCCCAGAGTGGTGATTTTTCAGAGCTCTCTGGAGTTAAAGCCAAGGCAGTGGGATTTCAGGCAAAGGGAGCTCTGTTTTACTTACAGAGGGTGAATAAAATAGTGTTTAGAATAGAAGCTGTCACCAAAAAATTTAACTCTRGAGTTCTGTCATGGGTCTGTAGAAAAAATGCAGGAAAAGGGAAATGTTTTGAACGTTAATCACGAAGTGACAGATGACTGCAGGCTGGGCCATGGGAGTGGGGGGGAAGGCAAAATCCATCTGGAGATGTAGCACAGGAAAAGCAGGATGGAGGGAGAGGCATTTAACACATCCCAATTGCCTTTATCAGACTTTGGGATGACCAGGGACATCTACGAGACAGATTATTACCGCAAAGGAGGCAAAGGGCTGCTGCCYGTGCGCTGGATGGCCCCGGAGTCGCTGAAGGATGGGGTGTTCACCACCTACTCCGACGTGTGGTAAGTTGAACTCTGCAATCCCAGATGGATTCCAGCTCAGGAGTTCATTGTTTTCACACACAKAGTTTAAACTGACTTGTTCGGAGCACAGACAAAACAAAGCCGTTGTTTTGAAACACTTCCATAGAAATACAGTCGTGTTCTTTTGAAGTGTGTGTTTTCCRAAATAACTCCGTCACTGGGAGAGCTCCAGAATGTTTTTTTCTCACCAGGAGTCTTCTCTATCCCTTAGGTCATTTGGTGTTGTCCTTTGGGAAATCAGCAGCTTGGCAGAGCAGCCGTACCAGGGACTCTCCAACGAACAGGTGCTAAAGTTTGTCATGGATGGAGGATACCTGGATCAGCCGGACAACTGCCCGGAGAGGCTGTAAGTAGGGAAGCAGGGACAGCCAGCCAAGCTGCRTTCTTTGGCTGAAGTGTGGCCAACAAAGTTGGCCTGACCTGTGGCAMCTCTTAACCCCTCCTCGATTGGGGAGCAGCAAAACAGACTTTAGTGAGGCACCTCCCACAGAAATTCCACCAAAAGCATCCTTACTGATCCGGGGAAGGGGCTGCCCAGGGAGGTGGTGATGGAGTCCCCATCCCTGGAGGTGTCCAGAGAATGACTGGATGTGGCACTCAGTGCCCTGGGCTGGTTAACAAGGTGGGAGTTGGTCAAAGGCTGGACTCTATGATCTTGGGAGGTCTTTTCCAACTGAAATGAGTCTGGGATTCTGTGTGAGGAGTCACACTGGAGCAGTTGTGAGGGAAAGGAGCTCTGGCTGGAAAAGGGAGCACAGATGGTAACTCGCTGGTTCTGGTAACCTCTTCCCCCAGCTGCTTCTGGCCAAAACAGCACTTCTAGAGTCATAAAATAAACATGTTTTGTGAGTATCCCTATGAAAAAACCCTGCTGTGCTGGACATTTGTCTCATGGCCARTTACAAACTCCAGTTTGAAACTCTATTTGTATTTGTAAGTTCTTTCTCCGTGGTGTCTGATAACATGTGACCTCTTGCTGCAGCCTTTCTTTTKGGTGGGATGTGTACAGGACCTCTGTCCTCTTCCCAGCCTCCCRTTTTCCTTGAAGTTCTAGGAGCTTTGTTATCTTTCAGGCCGAGTTAAAATTAAAAGGGAATTAATTAAAAAGCGATGACCTGGCTGTAAGTGCGTGTGCACACACACAGAGTCTGTGAACCACAGCCCTGTTTCCTTTGGGAGCCAAGTCAAGAACAATTGAAGGAATTGGAAGGAATTTTTCATCCAGACAGAAATAGAGAAAAAGGAGTGTCAGGATCTACAGGCAAACGTGGAGGCTGGAAAGAGAACAAACGACCTGGGGTGTCAGAGGTGTAGTGTGGGCGGTGGGTGGTCTGCCACGGGTGCCAGCCTTGGTCTGCACGTGGGATTGTTTCTCCCGCCCCTGACTCTGCTGTGTCCTGCTGCAGGCACAGCCTGATGCAGATGTGCTGGCAGTACAACCCGAAAATGCGCCCCACCTTCATCGAGATCATCGAGATGCTGAAGGAGGACTTGCACCCCAGCTTCCACGAGGTCTCCTTCTTCTACAGCGAGGAGAACAAACCTCTGGAGACGGAGGAGTACGAGATGGACTTCGAGAACATGGAGAGCATTCCCCTCGACCCCTCCTCGTACTCCCAGAGGGACAAAGCGCTGGGCAGGGACAATGGACCCTCCATGGCCCTCAAGGGGAACTAYGAGGAGCACATCCCTTACACTCACATGAACGGTGGCAAGAAAAACGGGCGCATTCTCTCCATGCCCAGGTCGAGCCCTTCCTAACACTTCCTGTTTGGCCCAAGGGTTGTGTCTGCTTTTTTCCCCCCTCCACAAATCTCAGGACTCTTGTTATTGCTGCCACAGTGTATGACACACATCTACAAACTCTTCAGATTTTTAATCATCTTATGATTAATTTTCTTTTTTTTTTTTTTTTGCCAAGTTGACTGGTTGTCAGTGGACTTATCTGTGAACATAAATGGAAGAGGTTTCCATGGCTGCTGTCCCTTCTGTAACCATGGTTTCACAACAGGAAGCGACCGTGTGAGTTCAACTGCAGGAGGAGCATCCGCGTTGGCCAGCAGAAGACGTGAAGTTCGCTGGTGTCTGAGCTGCGGCACAAGAGCACTTCCAGTAGAATTCCAGGCTTTCAGGCAGGCTCTCCACTAGTGCTGAAGGATTCAACACATCAGTCGGACGCGCCAGATCCTCAGATTGACCAATAGCTGCTGCTTTCATACTTTTTTTCAAGGGGCTCGGCCCCAGGGGTGCGTGCGTGGGCGTGTGTGTGTGCGTGTGTGCAGTATCAACATGTKGGGTGTAACCTACAGCAAAAGAGACACTTCTGGTTTTGTACACAACTTACAACGCTTTCAGGCACATGGTGGGATTCGTGGGGTGTCCTGTACAGGGCCAGGAGTTGGACTCGATGATCCTGGTGGGTCCTTTCCAACTCAGCATATTCTCKGATTCTATGTTCTCACAGGAGCTTTCCTCTTCTTGGAAGTGTGTACTTATCTTTTTTCCCGTTTCCCTGGAGGGACTGAATCCTAAACAGATTATTTTTATACTGAGGACTCTTGGGAGCAGGTTTTCTCTCATTGACAAATGAGGAAAACGTGCTGGGAGCTAAATGAGCAGAAATCTGAGATTTGTGGGTACTTTTAAGACCAAACGAAGTAGGAGTCCCCTGACCTGAGACAYGGAGTTTTCTGTCCTTACAGCATTGAGTATATATATTGTTTGTTGTAACATATTTAAAGATGTCTTTAGTTTAAATTTTAACTTCATATAAATTATTGACTGTTTATGATCCTTTTGGGGCGGGGAGAGATTTTGGGGGATTGTTTGGTCTTAAAGTGGTCCAAAGATTTCAGAATGAACTAATTCTAGCCTTGCAGGAGCGATGAAGCACATGTTCAGTTCATACTTGACAAGGCTTTGTAACAGTTTCACGATTCGTACAGCACAGTCAGCTGGCTCCAGTCGAAGCCCTGTCTTGGGTGTTGGGGGCTGAAGGACACGGAACATCCTGGCCTCGAGTCCTGCTGCTCCTTTGCCCCCGTGTCCCTCTCTTCGCCTTCCGTGCCACGGATGCAGCCGGCGAGAGAGGATGAGCACGAACTGGAACTGAGAAAGGGACGCTGGAGGGGGGAGCACCAAGCTCTGGGCTCTGCGGGCCAGAGGTGACTGTGGCTCGCCGCCTGTCTGCTGCTCCCAGGTGTCCGGCCCCGTGTCCCCCGAGATTCCCGCGGCAGAATTCCCGGGACGCGGCGTTCGGCTCGGCGGGATGTCAGCTCTCACCTTCTGGACTGTGCTTTGTTGTGCTGCTGTTTGCAAAGACAGAGCTGATTAGCATCCAATGTTAGAAAATCATGGTGAAGCTCAAACGTGTCTGGCAGCGAGCTGGCAGGAGGAGCGCGGGAGCAGGAGCTGAAGGTGATGGATGTTGCAGGCCTGTGTCGCGCAGGAGGTGCTTGAAAAGCAGGGAGAGATGCTCAGTCCTCCACTTCTCCTCCTGGAGAAGTCCAAGACCTGTTTTGTGCTCCCTGCCAGGAGAAAACGAGGTGCCCTGGCTCGGGAGAGCAGGAAGGCTGAGCTGGTCTGTGGCTTTTGGTTCCAGCCCGGGCGGTGCTGCTGCTGTAACCGAGGGAGAGGGGCTGGAGTCCGTAGGGAAGAGCTCTCCGAGCCCACATCCTGCAGCCTCCGGGGGGGATGATGGACCCTGGGCACCGCCAGGAGCTGTCGGGCCCTTTGCTGCTGGAGGCTGGTCGGTTCGGACCAGGTGGAGGGTACAGGTTGCTCCGCAAATTTGGGTGGAAAACACAGTCCAGACATGGGTGAGAACCTTTGGATTTCAAAAGGCCTCGTTTACATTTCTTCTGCTTTACAAAGTCGTAACTGTTTAGCAGCTCTATACTACACTGCAGGAAAGAAGACATATTCTCACACTTTTCTAAGGAAGAGAAGTTTTTCTTATTAGAATTTTTTTATTTATTTTAATATATAAAACACTGTAAAAAAAAATAGCAACAAACAATTTGTTTTCTTAAACACACAGAACATGTAAATTTGTATCCGTAAAATCTTGGCAGGTGGATGTGGTGGGATTATTTTTGTCCTGTTCTGGTGCAGTCTACCTCAGTGTTTCTTAAGGATATTTTTTAATACTACGCACCTCTAAACCTGTTTAAATATTCTGATCTGGACCTATTGTGGATCAGGGAAAGTCAGTATCAGCTGATTCCAATACCAGGGACCATTCATGAAGGGAATGGGAAGGAGAATGGCTCATCACTGTTGATCCCTAATCTGAACAGTAGTGGCCAATGAACCCATTTACAAATTTGGATCTGATCCATCCCTTAGTTCTGTTGTGATTTAAAAAAAAGAAGAAAAAAAAAGAAAAAAAAAAAAGAACAGAAGAGCCATTTAAATGTTTGGACTTTAGTGAACTCATGACCTAAAAGGAGCAGGCTGCTTCCTCCTGGAGCAGCATGTACCAGCGTGGAGCAGGGACTGGGACCAGCCCTTGCTGTTGGGGTGTCTTGGTCGCTGCTCTTCTCGCTGTGCACAGGTGACCCGAGGTCCTGCCAGTGACCTCCTGAAATAAACCTTTCCCAGCACGCCCTTGCTTTGATAACATTTCCAATGGCAGTGATCATAACTGTGGGAATGGAAGATCTTTTACCTGAAGGAACATTGGAACCTCGTATTGGGTCTGGCTTTTCCACGTGGTTGATACTGGTTGGCCCTGTGAGTACACATGGTTTGCAACACTCGGGACGGCTGACCCAGGGAGCGGGTGTTGCTCCAGGGACAGGCAGTCCATTCCCATGGCTCATAGTGTCACCTGCACTCTGCACCGGACGGGGCAGTTGTCTGTACCCAGCACTGTGTGTAAAGATGGCTCATCCTTCCCACCTTGTGCCCAGGGTGAGGAAAGGCGTGTGGTACCAGTGGTGAGGGTATCGTGTTTCTCCTTTGTAAAACAAATAACACTAGTGGTTGCTGCTCGTGGCTGTTACAGATCACACTCAGCTGTAGAATTAGGAAGAATAAATGAACATCACCCGCAAAGCCCAGCTCTCACTGCTGGAAAATCCTTCCTTGGCTCATGGCCGACTCTTTGGTCTGTGCTGCTGGAAGATCCTCGCCCCGGGGATGCCCGAATGCCTCACTCGGATCTCGCTGATTCCTGCTCAGAGAATTCCTGCAAGTGGAGACTCATGTGCTAATGAAACCTTCTCTGGGGTGCTGCCAGGGACCCCAGCGTGGGCAGGGGTGCTGTGCTGAGCCTTCCTCGGGGGAGCTGCTGCTCTTTGCTCCGGCCAGATCCTTATGGGGCCAGAATTCCCCAGCTGCAGTGGAAGCACAACACTCGCTGCTGCTGCTCGCAAGAAGCCAAACACTAGTGCAGGAGAGCAGGTGGGATGGCTGGAGGAGGGCAGCCAGCAGTGGGAAGCTCTTTCTTTCCTTGCATTAGCATTTGTTGGAGGGTTGGCTCCTGCCCTTTGTGGGCAGAGAACACCCCCCTCACAGCACGGGACAGCAGGACAGACCCCTCAGCCTCTCCAGGAGCAGCTGGAGCCTCCTGGGCACACTCTGGCACCACCACATAGCCAAAAATCCACTCTTATGAATCGGGASGAACAAGAAGCTGAGCTCTGCCGAGCTTTCACTGAGAAAAAGTCTGAAGTGCGAGGCTGGAGAGGTTTCTCAGAAARGTTTCCACATTAAATTCGATTGCCACTTCCCGAACGGCTCTTGCCAATCTGGAACTTCTCTCGCAGGCCAGTGCAGCGCTGCAAAGCTTGGCTGCTGGGTTAGGAACGTGTCTGTCTTGGCTGCTTGTAAATACTCTATTGTGTTGTAAAATAGAAGAGCTCAGACATAAACTCTGTGCCAGCACTGGGTTGGGAAAGGTGATGGGAACTAGACCACGCTGCAGCGATGATCGTAAAGCAGCTGTGTGGGTATGAAGAGGCTGCTTTTAGGTTGCTAAAGGGTACTCTTAATTTATGGGTAGTTTTATCTCTTTCCTCCTAAATTTGTATTATAGTGATGGGACACTTTGCTTAATTTTAGTCTGTTTTGCATATAGTGTTGGTATCTCTTTTGGAAAAAAAAATCTCGAAGTTGCTTCTTGTGTTACTGAGCTGACTGTGCTGAAGGCAAATAGGAAACAGGAGCGAGAAGGGTGCTGAGCCTCTGTTCCAGAGGAGGGAGGGAGGCAGTCGAGTTCCCTCTCAACGCCACTGTGACACGAAGACAGACCCTGAGGTGTCCTGGGCCCTTCCTGCTACCAAGACTGGAACCTTGTTTTACAAGTCAGAAAGTGAAATATCTTTGTGCCATAAAACCTGACTCTCAAGCCTGTGATCCGTGTGGGATCGGCTCAGAGCCTGGAGTGAGCACGGAACTGTAGATGAACCCTGTGATCCTCTGGGAGCTGGGGACTCACAGGAACCCCGGCCCTGCCGAAAGAGCCGCCGCCCCTGTAGTGTCCTGTGGTCCAGGGAAAGGAACTGCTGAATGGAGTGGAATCAAGAAATAGTTACTTCGTGAAATTCAAAATAAGATTAGTTTGGTATTTGTATGAACTTAATGGGATTTGGCCTTTTTATTACCTTCTGCTTGGCTCTGTGTTCCCTCTGCTTGGATTCTGTCCGTGAGTGTCGGTGTAAGGCCTTGACGTGTTCAGCCTYGTTAGGAGCATCACGAGAGTGAAGCCAATCATCCAATTGACTTTTGGAGGAACTTGACTGTTGAAAAGCAATTCTAAAGATACAGTTTTTTAGCAAATCTGCTGTCATTAAATGTGTATTTCTTTTTAAAATGAATTTGCTTGTCCTTCTCAGAAGGAAGCACTTATTCTTGCAGTTTGGGCAAATTCACTGCAGCACAATGCAAGCTGTAAGGGGACAGGTAGAGAAATGACTTTTTAAATATTGTATAATAAAGTTAGTATTAACTCCTATGGTGTTGTTATTTTTTTGCCAACAGATTTGCAATCGGCCAGAAATTCTGTTCCTGGTAGTGGTTTTGTTCCCGCTCCAGTGTTCCAACTGGTGGTATTAAATAGTTTCTTTTCTCAGCCCAGAAAGGTCCCTTGGGAACAGGGTCCGGTGGCTGGGAGGACCTGGAATAGTCCTGGCAGCTAAAGAGGAACCATCAGTGGAGATTAAATGTGGGCACAGATGCTCTTGCTTAGCTGAGCCCCAGCCCCTGGTCAGTCCCAGCAGCACCAGTAAATCTTGAGCTGAGGACTCATTACCTGAGAGCTCCGAGCTGGACTCGACACCAAAGCTCTGTAAACCCAGACTCTCCCAGCAGCATTCCARTGCTTCCACCACCCCCGCTTCCAAGCCTTTCCTCATAACCAAGTCCCGTGAAAACTGATGGGGAACTTTAGAAAGGCCACTTCTAAATCTGAAGAAGTAGGGTGTAATTTAAGCAGGAAAAGCATTACCTTTTGCTTTAGTTTGGGGAATGATTTTATTCTTGGAGTATCAAAACTGGTTTGTGTTTGAGGACCTTCATGGGTGGGGRAACTGGACATCAGCTTCATCCAACACAGCCCAAATCAAATGSTCTCTGCTTCACTTAAATAAACCACAGGCAGTTTAAATTACACGTTAAATGGTGTTCTGTGAAATCTTGGGGTTTTTATTTTTTTTCCCAGTTCATTCTTGCTGCTCCCACCTTTCCCTCTGCATATCTAAGGTTCCAGAATACAAATAGTACTGCAGATACCTCTCGTTTGAAATAAAGGATCAAATGTGCCATGATTTTTTTTAAAGGAAGAAAAAAAAAAGAAAAACCTTGCCCCTTGATTATTTTTTCAGTGTTTTCATATCTAAGAGCCAAGCAGTGACATGTACAGAAAATCTTTGAATATAAAAAAAAATCTTGCTGTGTGTCAGAATATTGAACAATTAACTGTTTATATTAAAATCCTGAATAAATTATCCAAGAATAACTGTTCATTTTGTGTCTGCTGTCTGTGCAGCACTAAAGGCTGCTTTGCCACCGAGAAAGCACTAAATTCATACCTTGGAATAAGTTGCAAAATAAAYGGTGTAAGAAAAAAACAACAAAACCCACAGATCTGCCAACTCTGGGCTTGTGGTGTGGAGCCAGTGGAACTTCCTCTGCCTGATGGCTCTGGTGATCCATGTCCTCACCCAGGGCTCTTGGGTGACATCTCTGATGCCATCGGGTGAACTTTGGTACCACAATTCCTTCTGGAGCACCGAGAGCTGCAGCTCTGTGGTGTAATTCTGTTATTTCCTGTGCATGGACCTGGTCTTTCCTCCTTGGAGGGGACAAACTCCTCACAGGCAGTTTTCAAGCATCAAAGTCAGAGGATGAGCCCCACCCCTGTCCTGTGGTGCAGCTGCTGTAACTGGGTGTGCACCGGGAACCTCCTGTCTCACCTCCTGCCCTGCCCAGGCCCCTCTGGAGGTATCAGATCTTTCAAACTTAAACCTGGTTTTGTTTCACCAGAGCCAAGTTTTCCCTCCTGGTGGGCTGAAGCAACGAGGTGAGGGACTTACCAGCTCTCTCTTTAGCTGCTCAGTGAAGATAGGCCATGTGCCTTCCCTTCAGTGCTGTTCCAGCATGGTTTGCCCAGCTCCCTGCTCACGGCTTGCTCTGGCCCTGCCTCTGGCTCTTCCTGCCTCAGCCTTGCTCATGCTCTTTCCTTTCCCAGCCTTTGAGTCAGGTTTGGATCCATGTGGAGCCCTCTCCCCCACCTGCCCCTCAGGAGGATGCAGGGAGTCATGGAATGAGTTGCTATAAAAGCAAGTAGCGTGATTTTGTAAAAAGTGCTGCTTTTTCAGGGGGGTTGAGGTGAGCTCTCCCTGCACTCCTCACCCCTGTCCCTGACAGGCTCCAGCGACTGTTTTCCCAGCCCAGGGCTGGGACAAGCTGAGAGGGAGATGGTGTTGCTGGTTGAGCGGAGCATGCAGTGCTGATGCCACCTACTGCTTCCGAGTTTGGGGCTGGAGAAGGGACCAGAGGTGRCCCTGTGCTGTCCCCCGCTGTGTTGGGCACACCAAAGAGCTCTGCTGGACTCCAGCTCTTTCACAGAATCCCAGAATCACTAAGGTTGGAAAAGACCTCYAAGATCATCAARTCCAACCTTTGACCCAKCCCCACCTTGTCACCCAGCCCAGGGCACTGAGTGCCACATCCAGTCATTCCTTGGACACCTTCAGGGATGGGGACTCCACCACCTCCCYGGGCAGCCCCCTCCAATGCCTGACCACCCTTTCCATGAAGAAATTTCTCCTGATGTCCAACCWCAACCTCCCCTGGCACAACTTGAAGCTGTTTCCCCTTGTCCTGTCCATTGTTCCTGGGGAGCAGAGCCTGACACCCACTCCGCCCCTGCCCCCGGCTGCCCCCTCCTGTCTGGGAGTTGTGTAGAGCCAGAAGGTCTCTCCTGAGCCTCCTTTTCTCCAGGCTGAGCCCCCCCAACTCCCTCATAGGACTGACTCTCCAGCCCCTTCCCCAGCTCCATTCCCCTCTCTGGACACGCTCCAGCCCCTCARTGCCTTTCTTTCCGTGAGAGGCCCAGAACTGGACACAGCCCTCAAGTGCCATTTCTTTTCTAAGCCTGTCCGGAATTCTCTTACTGTGAGAATGATCATAAACAAACTGGTATTTTAAGATGTTTTGGAGTTGCTGCTTCTGGCACAGGCTTGTTCTCTGGGGGATCCTAAAATGCAAAAATAAGCAAAGCCACAAAGCTTGAACTTGCTGTCCCGGGAGGTTTGCTTCCCACTGGGCTCTCTGGGATGCTATGGGGAGGCTGCCGAGGCTCAGAGAGCCCTCGTGCCATTATCCCTTATCGCTCTTCCAGGCTGCCTGCAGAGCTCAGCTTTGGCAACCCCAAAACCATGTCAGACACGTGGCAGGAGGAAAAGAGCTTGTCCATGTTTGAGCCAAGGACAACTCACCATCCCATCAGCCAGAGCAGCTGCCTGGTGTTTAGGAGCTGCCCTGATCTCTGATGCTAATCGAGCTCTTGTGGACTTCAGAGAAATTAAACCTTAATTCCTCTTTGCTCTTGTGGTTTCCTGGAGCACAGGGTAATTGCTATTCCAAGTGCTGCCAAAGCTGCGGTCTCTGAGTAATTGGAGTGTGAGTGGATCTTGTTCTGATTAGGGCTTGGCTGGGGCTGGTGAGTGCTCGGGGCTCTGGGATGAGGAGCGTGTGTGCATCAGCCCACGGGGCTTGTTGGGAAGGAGGGAATGGCTGTGCTGACAAACCCAAGCCCAGACCATGCCAGGGGCTCTGTCTGCTGGGCCGAGGCCAGGGCAGGGGCACCACCCCACTGGCCTTCGAGCCGAAGTCCTTGTCTCTCACCTTCACCGGTGAATATGGCCAGTACAGACATTGCTGTGCTGTGCTATCACTTCACCCAGTATAAGACTGAGGCCTGCTGGGCTTCGGGGTCTCTGTTGCCCCACAAACTCCAACCAGGACAGCAAAGACCAGGGAACTTGTTACAGGAGCGCTGTGTGGGAGGCTAACGAGCTACGGTGMAAGGAGCCCACGGGCTGGGCCGGGCGTGCCGGGCTCTCAGGGCACACGCACCGCGGTTTTTCACCGAAGGGAACAGGAAGCGGTTGCGGCAATTGCTGCTCCTCGCAGCCATCGTGACTTCAGGGCTCCCAGGGCCCCCGCACCGGGCGCTTCGGGGTCCACAACCCCCCTGGTGACTCTGCTGGACCCTCCCGGAGCCCGGAGCCCCCGAGGGTGGGAGTGGGCAGCACTGGGGCCGCTGTGGTGGGAGCTGCAGCATGGGAGAGGTGGGATTGTTTTTGCCGTTGGAAAGGGGAAGCGGTGAGAGGGCTGAGCCAGTGGCCCCCATGAGCAAACCACCCTCATGGCCGCTGCTTCGCCGGTGAGGCTCTGCTTCTTGCTCTGCTCCAGCAGCTGGAGAAGAAGCTGGGGCTGTCAGATCCGACTGTACACGAGGAACACGCCACAGAGATGCCTCCAGCCCTTCGGGTAAGTCGCTCTCTGCGCAAGCCCCATCCCACAACAGCGGGGTTGTCGCTCACCTTCCTCAAGGCCTTGTGAGGAAGCAGCTTGTCTTGAAGCCAAAAGTCCCAGTGCTGGGTTTCGTGCAGCCTACACCCTGCAAGAGCTTGAATGCAAAACATGGACTGGGGAGGCTCAGCCTACGCGGGGTTTTGCTCTGCTGTGAGTGAAGAGGAGGAGATGAGGTCAGGGTTTAACCCCCATGTGTCCCTGTGCCTGGCTCTGGGGCAGTGCTGGGCTGGCTGGGCACCCTTCAGGTGCTGCTCTTGGCTGCTGCTGCTGCTGTGCCACAGCTGAATGTTTGCAAAGAGATCCTGGCAGTGCCCACTGCTGGGTTTGGGTTGTGCACGAGAGGGGTCCATGCCCGGRACCCCCAAATTCCACTCTGAACTGCCAGTCAGGCTGCTCACCGGTGTCACCAGCGAGATGGGAGCAGAGGGGATGTGGCCAGGGCTGTACTAGGCAGGTGACACTGTGGGGTTTGTGGCCAGGCAAGGAAAATGGTTTTTGACACCAGCTTTTGTGTAACTCCAAGTCGTGGAGGTACCTGTGGTCATTCCCAAACTGGCTGGGCTCTGCTCAGCGAGGCCACAGGCATCACCTGAACAGCAGGGAGGAGTTCYGGTCTGGCCCTGGGGCCCAGCAGCTGCACTGGGGTAAAGCTTGGCTTCTTCAGCCTAATTGAGGGGTTGRGAGCCAAGTTTGGAGCCTGTCTGGGCTGTGGGGCTGGTGCCAACTGGGAGMAGTGGGCTTGGAGAGTGTGGAGTTGGGTCTCTTGGGGCAGTTTGGAGTTAGCTGAATCACTCCCACCTGCCTCCCTGCATGGGAGAGCTGAGGAGGGCTTGGAGTAAGGCCCTTGCCAGGGGACTGGGACTTGCTACGAGCTGCAGGATGATGCTGATGTTGTGGATGGACGGGGTCTCGTGCACTTCCTTCAGAGGCTTTGCCGCAGCACTTGAAACTGTGAAAAAAGTGTAAATATCGAGCCTTCATAAATGTCTTGTAAAGACATCAAGCCCTGTAAGTATCAACTCTGACCCTTCACTGAAGGTGAAGGTGACTCTCACCCAGGTGAAGGTTCTGCTCCTGCAGAAGTGCCTGAAAGGTGATGGTTTGTCCTGCTGGCAGCTGACAGCCTTGAATGGAGCAGGGAGGCTTTGGCAGAGGGGAAGGGGGCTGTGGAGYGTTAACAGCTTGTTTGCTGTCTGTCTGCAAGCCCCGAGCAGCGCTCAGGGGCTGCGTGTGCTCCGAAGCCAYGAATCCCCGGGCCCAGCTGCAGGAAGTCACTGACCTGTCACACAGGTGGGAACGCCAGGGACCAGGAATTTCTCTCTGGCTACAGCTTCCATCAGCTGATACTTCTGACAAAACACTTGGCTTCTCCACTCCCCCCTTGGCAGCCCCTGGGCTGCAGCCTGCAGCGCTGCCTTAGAGCGCGCCGAGCTCTGCCGTGCTCCGCGCCGGCGCCTCCTGCTCAGGCTCGTACCTTGCACGGGGCTCCCAAATGTCAGACTCGCTGCTCAACCACTCCTGGCCATCGTTTTCCAAGCGCTGGAAGAAGAGGTGGTCCTTTAAGCGAGGTAATGGGCCTGTGTGGGGGGAGAGGGGGCTGAGCGTGTGTTGGGAGCGGGGCTGCGGCAGGGAAAGCCTGTCCTGGATTGAGCAGGTACCAAAGAATCTTGGGGACCCCAGGCAGAGCTTGTTTCAAGGTGCACCCCGCTCCTCTCTGCACGGGACACTGAGTGGTGCTTAACASTTTTCCTTCCATTTAATCTTCTTTTCGAGGCACATAATTGCCTCCAGGAGCTGGGTAATGGGTTAAATATCAGCCTTCTGGTTTTGTAATAAGCTTGTCTCATGGCTGGCAGCGAGCTGGAGGTCCCGGTGCTTGCAGACAGCTGTCTCTGCACGCTGCCTGGCCCCAGTCTGGTGTTAGAGCAGATGTTGGGGGAAAGATTCCTCTGGTCTTTCAGGGAGGGCTGACGAGCAGAGCCCCCACGTTCGGAGCCCTGGCGGTTTGGGTGGCCCTGGCTGGGCTTCACGGTGTCCAGCAGCAGGGATGGGAAATGGCAGCAGTGGTGTGAACTGGCCTCATTTCTGCTTGCGGTGCCGTGACTTGGAAAGAGGGAAGTGAGAGCCCTGGGAAGCAGGACATTTGCAGTCCCGGAGGAGCCTGACACTGCTGTCCTTGTGTGTGAACCCTGCCTTCAGCCTGATGCTTTTGGGTACCTTTACCTGCAGCATTAGAGCTCCTGGTACTCTTTCTCCTTTATTATTCCCCACCCCGTCCCAGTTCTCTTCTGGCGTGGATGTGCAGGAGACCAAGATCCGAACTGAGCAGTCAAAGGTTAGGTCAGAGCAGGAAGCAGAGTCCTGCAGGCTCTGATGTGTGGTGAGCCCTAAGCAGCTCCCCCGAGCCCCAGGTGGACACCCCACTCCAGCCTCCCCAGTGCTGTACCTGCTGGGGCAGTTTTGGGCTCAAGGGGAAGGCTCAGGTGGGCTGATTTCTCTAACGAATGAATCATCCTCACAATGCTCCCAAGCACTGACTGCTTTGGAGAGGGCCAGGATACAGCCAGCTCCCTTCAGCATGTGCTTGCAGAGCAGTTTGTCCTGTTGGGGCTTGTRCTTGGGCACAAAACACCCAAAACACCCTGGTGTTCTGTAGTGTGGCATTCACTGGTCCACGTGGGCTCCTCAGAGCCACTGCAGGAACCTGCACAGTGACTTGGAGAGAATCAGAGAGGCTGCAAACCCTCTCAGCCCTGCTGAGAGTGAGCAGAGAACAGTTCTGGCTCCCTGCTCCTCTGCCCTCTGCGCCCGAGAGCCCGGCCCCAGGCGTGGTGATAAGGCAGCAGCTCTGTACCGTGTGTTACAGTGTGGGACAGCTTATCTCCCCCTGCTCTGCCCAGAGCCAATCCCCACCGCTGCCAACGCCGGCGATGAGGGGCCCAGACCAGGCGAGGGACTGCACTTCAGCTGATTTTGGCACGGGGACTTCAGCGCTTGCTTTCCGGAGGTTTTTCCCTATAGCTCTGGACACCCTGCAACAGGATATGAGAAGGGCAGCTGGTGCAGGGCCAGCAGGGCAGGGGTGGGTCAGGGGGAGATGGAATAATTTTTGTTTCTTGTCYGTGATGCCCTCCATGGTTTCCCAACAGTCTCTATCCCTGACTGCTGGGAAATGCCCAGACATTTCTGCCTTTCCTTCCTCCTGGGATTGTTTCACGTAGCAGAAATGCCCAATGCCTTTGTCCTGCTGCGTTTGGTGTGGTCTTCCCCCAGTGGGAATGCAGACAGCGTTTGATGCTGGAGGATGTGACTGGTGTGGTCGGAGCTCACATCCATGTTTCCTCCGGCGTGTTCCCTGCCAGCGCCAGCCTGGCTCCAGGGTCACTCGGGGACGTGCGGCGTCCTGCACCAAGCCAAGGGACAGGCAGGTGAGGATGGGACACTGCTGGCAGGGCTCGTTCCAGCACTGGCTGCTCTGTGCTGTCACCTGCTGTGACACTTGTGGGTGCAGCTCCAGTGACCGGCCTGTCCCATGGAAACCAGCAGAGCCGGTCACAGGAGGGAGGGTTCGACTGTAGGTCTGAATTGGAATTGCGAAAATCTCTGTTGGGATCCCAGTGGCCTTGGGCACAGTTACAGCAGCATGAAGCCTTCTTCCTTGAACCAGCTGATCCCACTGTCCCCACAGCATCAACCCCCCCGAGACCATCCCAGACYGTCACATGCCGTGGATGCCTGTCACTGTTTCCTTCCTCCCCACGCAGCAGCCCAGAGTCATCGTGTTTCATCCGTGGGAAGCTCTGGCAAAGTGCAGGGACCATCCCAGCCCAGCCAGCAACGCTTCCTCCCCAACTCTGCCCTGGGAATTCCTCTGAGGAGGCTTCTCCCTTCAGTAATAACCTTTTATGGTTTCCAGCCAGAGACGAATTAAGCAACTGCAATACCTAATCTGCTTAATGTTCCTCTAAACCAAACAGCATTTGTTCTTGAAAGTGTCATTTTGTTATCCCATCTCCAGCTTCAGCTGAGGAAAGGTGACTGTGCTGTCTGCCAGTGCCTGGGGGGCCGAGATTCCCTGTCCCCTTGCCACCATGCCAGAGCCTGGGTCTTTCCAAACAGGCTTGAGCACAGAGTCTGGAAAACTCGAGGGGCTCCAGAGTTTGCCACACTTGCTGACACATTGGTGACCACCCTGACCGTGGATATAGGGAWGTTCACAGCCCCCCAGACCTCCCTCCCATTCATGCCCCACGTTGGTCCTTCCTTGCCCATCACCCCCCACCCGATGCCCGAAGGTGTTTTCCCCATGAGCCCCTCCATCAGCCCTTGCCCAAGCACCTGCCCAGCTCAGCTCCACGCACGGTGCCAGCCCAGCACCCGAAGTGGGAGCCCGGGATTGCCGTGGCTGCTGCTCACACATTGCCTAAAATGGTGTCCCCATGGCTGCCCTCGTGTGCGCCGCAGCCTGGACCCCGAGCTCGCTGCAGCTCTGATTTATCGCCCGCTGAGCCGAGTGTCTGAAGCCTCCGAGGAGGATTCCAGTCCTTTGGTGGGTCTGGATGGGGGCCGTTGACTGCAGCCTATGCCTTGGCCAAATCCTGAGCCCCGCGTGGCACAGGCAGAGCACAGGGAATATTTTCCAGGCCTCTGAGGAGCTGACTCTGTTCCAGGGATCCACTTTAGGGCTGCGTGGAGCCTGGTGCTGGCCCAGAGTGGCCTTGGCTAGACCCTGCTTGGGAGGAAAAAACTCCTTGTTTTAGCTAAACCTTCAGGCCAGGGCTCTGGCCTCTGTCAGGCCACAGCCCTCGTCAGCTCCCGCTGCCTCCCGGGGCTTGCTGCTTTCCCTGTGGGTAGTTYGCTGCTGAAGGGATGGCGACAGCAGGGAATCTCCTTTTTCTTCCTTCCTGGGACTTGAATGAGGGGAAGCACCATTTGTCCTGGTCCCCTTGGGATGCTCCTCACCTCCTGGTTGCTCCTCCTGGGTCCATACTACCTTAGCCTTCATCCCTGGGGGGTTCAGTAGCTTTCACTGCCCACTGACAGCTTTGGCTGCTGTTTCCTATAGGCTTATGCCAAAACCTGTGCTGGTTCAAAGGTATATTCACCTCAAAATGCTGATTTTTGATTACAAGCTGAATCCAGGTGCATTGAGGAAAGAAAAGGGTGATGTTCAATAGCTCACTAAAACTCTGCCAGTTGCAGATGCAGCTCAGGGACATCCCGGGCAAGAACTGGTCTATTCATTAAAAATGTCGTGTGAAGGAAATTTTACAGCCTTGCTAGAAAGCCTGTTTCAAATTTTCCCTGGTCTTGTAGCTAGAAACCCCTTAATTAAAATAGTGCCTTCAGAGAGTGTTTTCTTTCTATATTATTTATAGTCCCTCATTGAAACCATCACAGACGTTTGAACACATCAAATGCTCCTTAAAACAGAAAATCTGGCATCTGCAGTGTGCAGCGGGATCCAAGGAACAAACCTCCAAACTCTCCCTCACGTTTGCTGCCTTTTTCTAGTTGGCACCACGCAATTCCTGGCTGAATTGTGTAGCTTTATAATCCACAGCAGGATGCAAGCTTTCCAAGAGTGTGTTTTTGAACAAAGTCTTCCTCATATTAATGTTTCTATGCTTGACCTTCCCGGAGTGTGATGGGTTTYGAGCAGTTTCCTGCTGTTTTTTCCCATTGGATAGATATGGCTGCTTACAGTCTCTTGCTGTTGTTCTCCACATCTTCAGAGATGCACCACGCTGCTTCAGCCAGCAGCCTGGCTTTTTTCCCTTTGCCTCAGCTGTGTGTGTCTCGAAGGAATAAAAAGCCTTCGTGAGTCATGCGATGGTTCAGAGATCGTGGCTGAGGTTTACAGTGTGTCTAGCTCCATAGGAATKTGCTTCAGTCAGCTGGACCATCTATTGTACCACCAAACACATCCAGGCCTTGGTTTTGGTTCTCCATGRGGTATCAGATGGTGTACACACACTCAGGTTCACACTCCTGCCTGGGGAAAATCCACAGGAGTGATTCGGAACCGGGAGAATTGTGTGCTCCCGGTATTGCTCTGCAYGTTCAGTGTTGTCTGGAGCCACTAATGTGCCTCCAATTTGCCTCCCAGTGGCATCCTCTGTTCCTTATGGATGAAAATAACATCACTAGATGTCTGCTTTAAAGGTCCAAASTGTCAACAACAGCCATCAAAATGTGCTTAATTCTTTTACTACAGAAAAAGCCTCTGCAGTATAGGACACACTACAAGAGTCTGCCTGGGACAGGGCAAGCCTGGTCTCTGCCCTTGCACATGCTGGGGATGAGGTTTCTGTCGAGGGATGAGGTTTCTGCCGTCAGGAAGTCCCTGCACCAGGTTCCTACAGGACCATGGTGCTGCGGTCCCGAGGTTGCCTGGCACTGCCTGCCTGCAGGGGCGAGGGAGCAGAGCACACGTGGAGCATTTCAGTGCTGCCTGATGTACCATGTGGGTGTGCAGCAGGTTTTCCATCCGTCCCAGCCATCTTGTTACCTGCTGTGACCTCCTCTGTCTTGCAGGGTCTGACAGCAAGCCGTGCTTACGGGAATTCACTGACCACCGCACCCCTGCCTCGGAGTATCCCACCCCCAAAAGCTTCCTGCCATCCCTGATCACTGAGGATGATTCCTTCTGCACCAGCATGGCTGAAGAGAAGGCAAGTGTCCTCTTTCCTGCTCCTGTGCAAGGCAGGAGCCAGAGCCAACAAACTGGGTGGTCAGCACCATATCCAGAGGGGTTTGTGGTGGAGCAGGAATGGGGGAAAGGGTTATCGATCCAGATTGTCAAGGAATGCAAGGTTATATTGCTTCTGCTGCTGGGAAAAATCATACCTATGTGCTTTGTATTGGTGTTGGGGGGAATAAGGCACAGAGGGACCCTGAGGTGGTGAGGCTGGGGCGGCTCTGGCTGTGAGGGGCAGTACGAGAGGGTGACTATTAGAAAGTCTGATTGGAGAAACCCGGCTGCAAGTCTGGCCCTGCTCTGCACCCCGAGTTCTGCACAGGAGATGTTCCCTTTCCAGGGTCAGTGCGAGGCTCTCAGACTGGATTTGTGCTGCCTTTGCAGGAGGACTCGTCTTCCACAGAGCTGGATGTCCCAGCAGCAGACATGCACAGCAGCACGGAGGATCTCCTCTCAGACTCTGCTCTCCACGGCACAGAGTATTACAAAGATCTGGGACTCCCGAGCCTGCCGACTGCCAAAACAGCGCCAGACACGGCAGCACAGCCAGAACAAGGATCCCAGACTGTGTCTGCCCTTCACTTGTTGGAAGAGAGACCAAAGGCTCTGAGCAAACTGTCTGTGGATGTTGCTTTTTCCAATCCCATTTCCTGCTCGGTACGTTACGGCGAGGCCGACTGTCGTTTTCTGAACAAAGGCCATGTGTGCTCCTGTGCGGCGGTGCCAGGAGACGGTACCAGCACTTCCAAGTGTCCTGCAGAGGCAGACAACGAGCTGGACCTGCAGGAGGCCCAGGATTCCTTCCCCACGCTGGTGAGATCTATGTCCACCTCCCGGCGGCACAGCTGGGAGAGCCCTTTGTCACCCGTGGACTGCAGGCGCAGGTACGGCGGGGCTGTGGGTGAGGTTTGATGTGCACAGTGCAAYGGAGGTGTGAGGCTGGAGCAGCCACACTGCYCGGAGCTCCAGCTGCTGCTGAGMRGTCCCCCTCACTTGTCAGCATCTGCCAGAGCAGYTGGACACCCACTGCTCGTGTTGGGTGTGGTGTGGAAGAAGAGGCGCTAGGGCAGCAAGAGACTTTAATRCCTCCTTGGCAGTAGGAAGATCCTCTTTTCCTGGTGTTGGGGCCGGGAAGAGTATCTCTCATTTCTGTCTGGAGGGAACCTTGAACAGCATCAGTTACCCCGATGACCTCCATCCTCTGGCTCAAAGAGAATTTTTCCCATCAAAGAGGGATTAAGAGAGCTCTGTCAAATCCCTTTTGTTCTTGTCTGTGAGTTGGCTTGGTAGGGCCTGTGCCTGCAATCACCATGGTGTCCTCCAGCCCACGTGGCTGCAGAGGAGGCTGTGTTTGCAGCACGATGCTGAGCTCTGGCCCGGAGCAGAGTTAGGCCTGGCATTCCTGCCATCCTCTGCTCCTGCCACATGAATGCCTTGAGCTCCAGGTTCCTACATGAATCCTTTCCCTGCTGACAAATGTATTGATCTCCCAGCTGACTGGGATTTAGGTGCAAGCCAGCAAAGACTATTTTTATCTCTCCTCCTTATAYGGTACCCTAAAATTATCTCAGCCTGAAATCTTGGCAGTTCTTTATCAAGCTCAGACTTTGGTTCTTAGATCTATTGTTGTCCCATGTGCTGTGGATCATTCACAGTTTATGCTGTAACAGGCACATGAGTAAGGGTGGCACAGAGCGGCTGTCAGTGTSAGGGACATGTTCTGTCCCCTCGCTGGGTGATGAAGCACGTGTGAGCAGGAGGCCAGGGAAGGGGAATACGCCCCACTGYTCCCTAAGCAAATGCTTCCTGAAGCCAGCAGGAATGAAGTGACAGTGATCTGCAGACAGAACCCATGCAGAGGCTAASATTTTCCACTGAGCCCTATCCATCATTTTGCTCCTGTGTTGCTGTCACTGCAACAGCACTTGGTGTGCAGGACACTGTGGGGCACTGGGGGAGCTGGTCCAYCCCTCATTTCCCAGAAAATAATTTTTTTCCTCCCTCAAAGCTGGGCCCGGGTGGGAGCAGGATTTATGGCACGATGCCACAGTGGCAATGTGATAAACAACATCATCTGCCACTTCTGAATGCCCAGAGGGACTTTCCTGGATGGCAGCTGACAGGGCAGCAGCTCTGGGGCAGGCAGGGCAGGCTGCTGCCAGGGTGGCTGCACAGTCTCAGGGGTTGCTAAGAGATCAGCATGAACCATCCAGCACTAAACATCCCAGGTGCCCAAGGAGCTGGGGACTCGCTGAAGAGGAGGAGCTGTTTTCAACAGGCTCAGGACTTGGTGTCCAAGCTGACACTTCCTGTCATTTCCTTTCCCACGTGCCTGCTGCAGTGAGCCTCCTTGTCCCAGTTGCACGTGCTCGTTAGGACCATCCAGCCAAGGACACTGCAGGGGCTGTGCCATGCCTGGCGCAGTGGGTCAGGGCTGCTAAACCGGCTTGTTCCTCTCCCCTGATTAGGTTCAGCCTGGATGTCACAGAGCTGGGCAGTGACCCAGAGCAGGACGATGTGGACAAGAGGAGCCAGTCCTGCCTACAGCCTCACGTGTCCCTCCTTCAGCTGCCCAAAGGGGAACTGGGAACCTGGAGCAGCAGCCAGGCTGGCACAGTGATCAAAGTGGAGATAGAGCCGCTGCGCCCAGACCTCGTGGCCACCCCCGGCTTGCAGGAGGTGGTGAGTGTGGAGGGCTGAGCCTGGGGGCAGCAGGGCGAGCTGGGGGTGCAGAAGGCAGCACACACAGGTGTCAGCTGCAGGCCAGACTCCTTCAATGCCAGTGAGGAACCAGGTATGACAGGAGGTCTGCAGGAATCTCAGCAAGGATGGGCTTTTTCAGATAAACTGCCCCGTCTTGTGGGATAAAGGCCATGGGGGCTGGCTGTAGCACAGCCATCTTTTTCCATATATGTAGCTGGAATTTCCCTTGTGCAACCCGTGCCTGTTGACTCTTGTCTTGTTACTGCACCTCTAAGAAGAGTTTGGTCCCATCTTCTCTCTGTCAGTTGAGGTAGTTGAAGACAGCAGTGTCACCCCTTCTTACACACTGCTTTGCTCTGGGGAGTATCCTTAGACTCCAATAATATTAAAAGGACAATTGCTACATGTCCAATAAAAGTGAGAAGCGCCTAAGAAGGTTTCAGCCATGAGTGTCACTTGCTCCAGCCTCCCTGGAGCCAACAAACAGCTGGGCCTGATGGTGTTCTGCATCATAAYCCTGACAAAACAAGAGGGAAGGGGTGAGGAATCAGATGCAAAGGAGGCTCCCTTGGTGCAAAAACACCAAAGATGTCTGTGACTTTTTACTCCTCCAGAAATGTGTCAGCAATGGGAAGAGACTGAGGTCCAAGTCTGTCCCATCAACGTGTGAGACTGTTGCCTCCCCTCAGATACCTCACAGTTTCAACACTTCTCTTCCAGCTGTGGAAGGTTGGTATAGACTTTATCTATGGTTCAAGGTGTGATTAAGAAAACCTGGAGCTGTAGCCTCTGCAAGCCTGGACAGTCTCTGCTTTCCCCTCCACATGGTCCCAGGAGCTCCTGAGATACAAAGCCAAGCTGGCTCTGAGTCTGGCCTGGCTAAGAGTGCAGTCTGAGCTCAGACATGCCTGTCCCCAGTGACACATTGCCACATAACCTCCCTGTGGCCGGTGCAATGGTCACTCCCTACTCAAGGCCCACCTGTGAGGATTGCCCCGGAGCAAAATGTGGAGATTTCAGAGCCTGGGAAGTGGAGGGGAGGCTGGCTGTCACGGGGAGGGGCTCTGGGGTGCTGTCAGCTCCTATCCTCTGGCTGCAAGCAGGACCCTCAGCACSAAATACAATACAGACTGCAGAGGGGAGGGCTAACACAGAAAAGTGATGTAGCCTTCGCCTCCCTCACAGAAATGCAGAGCAGCCTCTCCCTCCCTAACTGCTCCCAGCACTTCTTCCTCCCCATTAAAGGCAGAGTGGGAGCCCAGCAAGATTAACAGGGTCCAGTCGCATAGATTGCAACGTGGTGCTCTGCAAAGGCAAACCAGGATCCCTGCTGAGAGTGTTTTGTGTTCCAGGTGTTGAACCCCCTGCTCTGGAGATGCTGGAGAAGGACCATGTGTCTCCAGACCACGTGTAGGTATTGTCAGTTCTGGCTGTTTTGAGATGAGGGAGATTTTTGAGTGTATCTGAGCTACTGGGGATGCAACAGGAAAGGAGATGCCCCTCCCTGCTGGGACACAGCTGAGTGCTTGGTCATAAACCAGTGCCTGAGGCTTTGTGGGTGCAGAATGTCTGTGCAAGGACATTTGCTAACCCCTCGCTTTTCTCTTGCCTCATCCCTGGTAGGTTAATTGTCCAGAAGGTACTTCAGGAGCTGAAACATTACCATGGGTAAGTGTGTCTGGGAGAGGGAGTGTGTGTATGGGGAGGTCACAGGTCTGCTTAAGACCCCCCTGGCAAAGGACACTGTGTCCTTTGAGGGGTAAATCCCCAGGGTACCAGAATCACTGATTTATTCCAGTGAAACCAGGGTGGAATTGCAAGGAGAAGGGGCATTTCACGTGCCTCTTCACTAACTCTAAACATGTTCCTGGCCCATCTAGAGGATGAGACTTTCAGCTGACCCAGAAGTTCTGCTCTTGTGTTCTTTGCTGTGTCTGATGCCTTTTCCCTGCCCAGGGTGAAGCAGAGAGCTTGTGTGCAAGAAGGCAGCGATTCTTCCCAGCAGAACCTCACTTGGTTTGAGTTCCTGTCTAATGAGTAAGTGAGACAGTGGTGACACACACACTTTGTGTTCTGAGAGCAGACGGATTTCGAGTCCCCCTCCATCTAAGCTGTGCTGCCCTGCTAATCCTGCATGCAGGGCACTGGTGTCTGCAGGGGTTCAGCCAGGATTCTGGCACTGATCAAAACTTGTACACGTAGTTTGGATGTTCAGCTCCTTATTTGCAAGTGTCTCATTAATAAATGACATGGCTGATGCCAAACCAGATCCTCCAGGAGATGGAAAGCTCAGACTTGGGGTTCTAAAGTAATGCTCCAACGAACTTCGGGATTGATCTCCCTGAGCTGGGCTTGGTGAGTGAGTTTTCCCTTTTCTAAGATGTTTTKGTCTTCTTTCAGAAATGAGGACAGTGGAAAGAGCGATAAAGCAGAGAAAGGCACAAAGGTGATGCGACGTCTGAGTTCCCTGCGGAGCCGAGTCACTGGGTCCTGGAAGGATAAGGTGAGGGAGAGATGTTGAATTTGTGGAAGGAGTTGTTGATTTCTTCAAGTAGAAAAGGAGATCTGACTGTAGGGAACAGTTAGTTGGATTGCTTTTGGATGGCTGAGGGCTCTATATTGGTCAGCAATGCACTGTGACCCCTAAAGTAGTACCAGTGCATAGGACAGAGTGATCCTTGAATTCCAGCACCCCTTGCTCCAGGGCATGTTCTGGATGCTTCGATCCCTGAATTCCAGCCCACCTTGCTCCAGGGCACGTTCTGGATGCTCTCATGCTGCCTTGGCACCGTTGAGCAGAACAAGAGGAGTGCCTTGGCTGGGTGACTGCCTGGATCACCCTCTGTGGCAGGAGGAGCCTGCAGAGGCACAGCCAAGTGTGTCCTGCCCTTCATCACACATGGMCCTCGACTCGAGGGACTGGCCCAAGCCTTGGGAAGGCATTTGGGAAAAGCACTGCCATCCCACTGTGCCTGCTGCCCACCAGCTTTCTGCTCGTTTGTACCAGCAGGGAAAGGAATGTGTGGGCAGCCTGTGACCGAGCTGTGTTCTTCTCTCCTTCCAGGGTAAGAACAAAGAGCAGCTGAAGGAGAGAGAGAAGGAGAAAGAGGCAAAGGAGACAAAAGAGAGGTGGAAAGATATCAATGGGCACCAGCTCGTGCCAGGGGTTTTCTCCAGTTGCACCAGCTGCTCACTGTGTGCCAAACCTCTTGGGAATAAAAGTGGTCTGCAGTGCCTGAGTGAGTATGGCTCTCAGTGCCTGGCTCTGCCTCAGCCTGTGCTCCCTGCCTGCTCTCCAGCCCAGGCCCTTCTCCTGCCTAAACCAGCCCCCTGGATTGCTTCACTTCTCTGCCTGCCTCCACTCTACCCCACCACCCTGCTTGGCCTAGCTTGGTTGTTTCTCCAAATAGTCTAAATGATCTCCAAATCCTGCCTGGCAATAATTTATCCTCATTTTCTTTGGCGACTCCATCATTTCCTGCCCCTTTCCCCCAAGGAGGGTTCTAGGTCAACTTCTCTTTTACTAATTTTTTTTTGTCGTGACGTTCTGCTTTGCCTGAACAAATATCCCAACTGCCTGAGTGTAGCTGGATCTTTTAGGCTGTTTTTCACAGCTGCAGTGATGTTTCAGCTCAGCATCTGCCCTGTGGATTTCTGGAGCATCCAAAACTTTATTAATTAACACAAAAGTTAAACGGTGCCTCCCAGGACCTGCATGGGTGAGACTGTTGCTTTTCAGCTCTATGTAGTGCCAGCATGCATGGGCCTCTGTGCTCCCACTGCATCCACTGTGGCACGGCTTTGGCTGACAAACCYTGTCCCTCCTCTTTGGGGCAGGTACTCAGGGCACTGAAGAACGTTTTAATTCCCAAGGGATTGTCTGTGGGCAGAGAAAATTTTCTGGAAATGAAAGGATTGCTCTCTTTCTCCACCCTATACCCTCAAGCAATGCTCACTCTCCAGTGAAGGTCTCTCAGAGGCTCTTAAGGTCAGTAAAACCTTTCTGGGGCATAAAAGGACTGGCTGCCCTCCGACATGTGTGGTGAGAAATATATTTTCCCTTCAGGGCAGCTGGAGGGAAATTGAAAAGAGGCACAGAGATGGTTATTAGTGAGCATTTTTCAGGTGTCACAGCAAAAAGTAGGAAGCAGGGAGCTGAATAAGAGCTTGTGGATATTTAGAGAGAACCTAAATACTATGGGAGAAAGCAGAGTTCTGCCTTGTCATTCCTGTGTGAGGAATCTCTCAGCAGAAGCTCCATTTGCAGTCCAGCACGCTGCTGTACAAAAATACATTAACCTGGGAGGATACAGACACTCCTTGATCCCCATGAGCATGGAGCCATGCTCTGTGTGGTCTTGGGAACTCTGAGGTCATTGTTAGTGTGAGYGATTCTCTCCTGGACAACCCTATGGAGATCTGTGATCTGGAGTTGGAGACGGCTGTTGAAATGGGAGTGCGGCTCAGCATGGTGGAYGATGGCTCGTCCATCATAAATGTGCAGGGATTGGACATGAGTTACAATAACTTTTACCTTGTTTCTCAGCCCTTCCATGAGGAATCTGTGTTCTGTCTTGCGAACATTCAGGACAAAAACTCCAGGACTGGCTGAGGCACTGGTTTGTGTTTGGGACTCCGTGACGTCTCCTTTGGCTCTCGGATGTGGTGCCCAGGCTAAGGCAGGCGTCAGAGCAGCACAGCTTGTTTCATCGTGTTCCCTTTGCACGGCTTGAACTGAGGCTGAGCGAGTGGGTTCTGAGATGTCCGTTAAAATTAATGGCCTGTCTGCGGTGAGAACTGGGCTGGGACTTGTGGTGTGACAGCTGATGGCCTGAGAGTGCCTATATTTGGATGATGCTGGGCTGAAGCCTTTGCGAGCTGCTGCTGAGCTGGTGGTTGATATCAGCAGCTCCCGTTACTGCAGCTCAGAGCAGTGTGTGGTCTCCTGACTAGCCCCTGATAGAGCTCTGGAACAGCAAGCTCTGGGGCCACCGGGAAGCCGGAGCAGCAGGCCTAATTTTCAGAAGTGTGAGCTGCTCTGTCAGGCTTAGTCTGAGCTGTGGCTGCTGCCAGGATCTGAGGATATTTTGCTGCTCCTCTTGTTTTCTCCTCATGAACTCACATTTCACCGTCCCTACGCCTTGGCCCCCGGCCAGCCCTCGGCCCATCGCTGGTCAGGTGCTGCGGCTGCTGTTGTTGTCTCCGTGGTATTTTTAACTGCAGCACCACCACGTGGTCCAAGGAAAAACGGGCTCCTGGAAAACACAGGAAAAGATGGTGGTTAGAGAAAGGGATAAGCTGATGGGGGAGGAAGGATGGGGGAACGATTACAAGCCTGAGATCTTTTCACTGTCCAGCAGACACAAAATGTCTGGCGACTTCCATGGCTGTGATGAGCTAGAGGGGCAAGAGATCTTCTTATTAGGGGCAGGAACAGCAGGAAGAATTCTGCATTAAATTAGAACAAAGAACCACTGTTCTGCTAGAAACGTGTGTGAGCTGTGAAGAAGGTGGGCAGCCCGGATAGCCTGGTACATGGTAACTTGTTTGTCTCTCCCACTGATTCCTCCCATCTATCCTCACCCCACACAGTCTCTCGGGGAAGGAGGGAAGGAGGCTGTGCTGTGTGTCGAAGGTAGAGATGCAGGAGAGTCTCTGCAGCTCACAGATGTGCTGTTAGGAGCCTGGCAGGGATGAAAAACAAAGAGGAATTATTGCAGTCACTGGGACCTCGACAACAGTGGCCACCCAAACTCTGCCGTTACGTAAACTATGAGCTGTGAGTCTCTCGGTTTATTGTTCACCTGGAAATGAGAAAGCTCCTCTTGAGCCTTTGCTATCGCGGGTGGAGAAGGTTCTGTGCCTAAGTTAATCCTCTCTTATAAACATGCTTCCAGAGTTTATGCAACAAGAGTTAGATGAGTCCCAGGGAAGCCCTGACAGGAGGAGAGCTCTCCAAGCAGGCTGTGCCATGGAGGCGAGCCAGGGATATGCTGTGGAATACAGATGGAAGGAGGATTGCTTCCCTCCCACCAACTTGAAGTTGAGCACTGGGGTAGAGGTGGATCTTCTACATGTTCTTTAGTCGACAGCCACATCTCTATTACTTCATGGGAAAGACAGAGCCCAGGCCCCCACGGGGGTGTCAGATTGACCATCCTCTTCAAAAGGAGACCTATAGCTGCAACCAAAGTTTGGCAGGCTTCAGACAAACTCCTCTTCTTTAAGAGAAGGTGCTCAGTTTAATGAATCTTCCTGAACAATACAGGCTGTGCTGGACTGTCCACCTGTCCTAGGCTGACCCTTGCTGGCGGCTTCAGTGCACGGGCTGATCTCTAACCGGTTGCTGTAACAACTGGTCTCCAGGACTTATTTAAGGCGTGTTGTGAAAGAGGTTTGGAGAACCATTTCCTTTCTCACGAGTAAGTAAGAGGACACGGGTCTCTGCAGTTTGTCAGGCAAACATCCCCCACCCATGGCCAGGGAAAGGCCGGAATAGCTTTAGGTTTAGACTTGAAATTTGGTATGAAGTTCACCTCTCACTTGGTGCTTGTGCCTGCACAGTTTTGGTTTTGGGATTCCCAGTGCAGCATAATAAGCTAATAGGGGAAGGATGGTTTTTTTGGTCTATGATAAGGAGGAATTACTTGATTTTCTATCCTGAAATTTCTGTTCATAGCCCACACAGAGTCCTGAGAAATCTGACAAGCAGCAGGCAACCTGGAACTTTGTATTTCCGGAGAGAGACACAGCTGCCAAAAAGCTTCTATTTTGGGGGGAAAAAGGAGGTTTGGCTGCTGTAACATGACAGTGATAAATGGACAGGGAGTCCCACTTGGAATAAACAATTACTGACAGGAGTCCAAATAAACAGAGGCAAAACCAGAGCAGCTGCATCAGGCTGTGGGTTAAGGTGGTTCTGAGCCAATGGAGTAGGATCTGAAGCAAATGTGAAAGCGGCTGCAGCTCTGGTTGCAAAGGAAACACTGACAGAGCTGGCTCAGCCAACTTGAGAGGGTTTAGAAAAGGAAACCGAAGCACATCCTATTCTTAGTTCTTCTCCTTTTCTGCTTTTCACTTTCTTTTTGTATCTGGGCAGTACCACCTTGATCTGGAACATCTCCAAGTGCCGCTCCTTCCATTCCCTCATAAAACCTCAGGATCTTGTACACTCAGGCTGACAAAKGCATAAGGACAGTAATTGACCTGAGACACAATCAGCAAGAAATCTTTTGTTATTACAGAATTACAAAGGAATAGACAGTTGGTGCTCTTCTCTTCTTTGCAATCCAAACCTTAGCTCTAAGCTACAGAGTCTGAGCTGGCTGCTGTGCCAGATTTTGCACTGATTTTGTGGCGATGCCCTGAGGCTGCACAAGCACAGCACGTTCTCTCCGTGACAGCTGCAGTTGGGCAATCTGCAATGCTTTACTTTTATATTACAGCAAAGCACGAAGTTTGAAGTGCCTAAGGATTAATCAGTCACCCAGTGACAGCCAGCTGTTTACCCCGAGCTGCTTTATTTAATGATTATTTCTCTGTAGTGCTGACAGGCCCCAATAAACAACTGGGACCTCATTGTACTCAGTCCTGTAGAGAAGCAGCACGAAAGGCAACATTTTGGAAAAACTTGGAACTATGAGAGGAAGAGAAAAATAAAATCGATTGAACAGGTGGCAGTGTGGAAACCAGAGACCACATTGGCCCCATGGCAGGGTTTCATCACATTTCCCAAATCACAAGCCCAAACAGTGGCAGGTCCTCTCAAAGCAGCACGGGAAAGCTGCAGGGTGGATTTTGAGAGGGAAGTTTGTTTTGTAATTGTGTATGTTGTGTTTTCAAGCTCAACAGGCAAGTCAGATGTGTGTGATTTAAAATACAACAAACTTCCGCTCAGTGTCGTAAACCCTCAGACTGAAATTGGGAGGTGCGGTTGGGTGGTGAGCTCTTCCCAGTTTTCCTCCCTGCACCAAGTACTCCAGCAGCCTGGTGCTAGCACATCAAACCTTACTGGTGTCAGGGAAAATTGCTTTTTCCAGCAAGCAGTTTGGTTCTATGAGTCAGTGCATGGATCTGCTGCTGGGGAAGACAATTCCCCTTTGCTCTCGCCGTTTGTCTGTGCAGGGGTCACTGACGAAGGCCTGGGCAGGCACTTGCTGCTGTTGAAGCGTGGATAGGGAAGCCAGCGCCTGCCAAGCCTCTGGGCACCCCAGCCTTGCCTTGGCAGGGTGCCCTTAAACACTACAGCACGCCAGGATGGCAAATCCCATCGGGCTTTCAATAACAAATTATGTATTTCAAGTGCTGGGTGCTGCGCAAACCACATGAAGTACCACGTTGAAGGTGTCACTAGGGATGCCACATCCCATCTATTACAGGCCTTTTGAGTCTTTGTGGCTGCCAGAGGGAACCKTGTGCCCTCCCTGAGGGGAAAGTGTGGGCTATGAGGGCTTGTGCCCTCCCTGAGGGGAAAGTGCAGGCTAAAGGTGGCCATGTGCCCTCCCTGAGGGGAAAGTGTGGGCTATGAGTGCTTGTGCCCTCCTTGAGGGGAAAGTGCAGGCTAAGGGTGGCCATGTGCCCTCCCTAAGGGGAAAGTGCAGGCTAAGGGTGGCCATTTGCCCTCCCTGAGGGGAAGGTCTGGGCTATGAGTGTTTGCGCCCTCCTTGAGGGGAAGATCCGAGTTGTGGGGGCCATGTGTCCTCCCTCAGGAGGGAAGTCAAGGGCTATGGGCAGTGGGCAGACAAAAGTGTTGGCTTGGGGTACCCGTGTCCCACCTGAGGGGAAAACATGGGCTGAGGATGCTCATGCCCTTCCTGAGGAGGACATGCAGGCTGGGGTCYTGTGCCCTTCCTGAGGGAAAGTGCAGGCTATGAGCGGCTGTGCCCTCCCTGAAGGAGGAAGGAGCAGGCTATGGGTGGCCATGTGCCCTCCCTGAAGGAAAGTGCGGGCTGTGGGTGGCTCTGGTTTCCCTGAGGGAAAGCACGGGGCTGAGGGGTCCCTGTGCCCTCCCTCAGAGGAGGCACGGGCCGTGGGCAGCCGCGTGCCCTCTCTGAAGGGAAAGTAAGGGCTATGGGTGCCTCTGACCTCCCTGAGAGCCAGGAGCAGGCTGGAGCGGCTGTGTCCTCCGTGAGGGGAACGAGCGCGTCGAAGGATGGCATGGAGAGYACCGCCCCACCCTGAGGGGTGCACTCCCTCAGGGAAAGCGCGAGCTGTGGGCGGTCGCGCCCTCCCCGAGGGGAAAACGCGGGCTAAGGGTGGCCATGTGCTCTCCCTGAGGGGCAAGCGCAGGTCAGGGCTGGGTGTACTCTTCCCGAAGAGAAGGAGCCAGCTAAGGGTGGCCATGTGCTCTTCCTGGGGAGCCGGCACAGGCTGCGGCTACTCATGCACTGCCCGAGGGGAAAACCCCGAGCTAAGGATGTCCGTTTGCCCTCCTTGAGAGAAGCGTGCAGGCTAAGGATGCTCATGCCCTCCCTGAGGGGGAAGAGCGGGCTATGGGTGGCCGGTGGCCTCCCTGAGGGAATGTGCAGGGTATGGGTGCTCGTGCCCTCTCTGAGGGGAAAGTACGGGTTAAGGGTGTCCGTGTGCCCTCCGTGAGGGAAAGGCACGAGCTCAGACTGTCCCTGTACTCCCTCAGAGGGACCGGGACGCTCCCCGGCCGTGCCACTCCGCGCAGGCGCACCCTCGTCCCCCTTTTTCCTTCCGGGACACGGGGGCGTTTCCTGTTGCTGTGGCGGCGGCTCCCGGGACTGAGAGGGAACCGGCGGCTCCCCGGGGAGTCCGGTAAGAGACCGGGCTGTCAGCGCGTCCGCCGGCCCCCGGCTCCGCTCCCCCCCCCGGCCGTAGCGAGCTCCCGAGCACCGGCACCCACTCCCCGCGGCCCCCGGTCCCTGTGCGGGCAGCGGGGGCTCGGAGGGCTCCAGGGGGTCCCGGCGTTTGGCCGGGGCAGCGGATTGGTCTTTGCTTTGTCCCGATCCCTCAGGTTTACAGCCGTGCCGACCTTTGCAGCTCAGGGTTTCAGCTGCGGGACGGGACGCAGCTGGAAAGATACAGTGTTTACATTAGAAACCTCTTTTATGGGCTTCCGAAGGAGTGAAAAATGTTGGTGTGTGCGGTCGGGAGGCGAGCGGCTGTAGGCTGTGTGAAACCGGGGCTCTTTATGCCACGGCTTGAGTCTGAGCATCCTTGTGAGCATTAAATCCCGCACCTCGTCCTCTCGGTTCTTACACACATTCTATGTACTGGTGCTGCAGCAGCGAGAAAAGCCTGGGATGTGCGTGAAATGACCTTAAATGCGTTAGAGAAAAAATGGTGAAAGCTTCTGCTTATCCAAAACTGCGGAGAGTGACCCGTGTTAAATATTCCAGAGCTCTGGCTCCTTAGGGAGAGGAGCGGGAGATGATATCGGCTTAGCTTGTGTGTGCTGAAAGGAAACGCCAGCAGGAGCTGGGAGTGGTGATGGATTTTGGAGGAGGTGGGAGGAAACAGGCAGTGATTCGAACAAATAGCTTTCTCAGTGTTTCTGGTGCTATATTTGGTGTTGCTGCTTTAATAAATAAGCATAATTTCTGAATATTGTTTGAAGATTTTGTGTGTCACCAAGAGAAGAAAGGGCCGTTTCTTAAGAGCACTCCCCTCTTAAGAGGGTTTTGTGGGAGGCTTTTTTATTTGACACTTTTTGTTTAAATTTATAAAAGTAATAGTTTCTCTTTGGCATGAGAAAAAAAAAGAAACCCACGAAACATGGCTCTCAAACAGGAGCCATCGGACATTGTGTGTTGTAGTTCCACCTACTGTTTACCTATGAAATATTTTAAATACCTTTTATGATTGTCATAGTTGCTGCTTCAGTTCTGTAGTGTGCCCATAGACGGGGGGAAGGGTTCAGCGTGAGAGAATTGTATTGGGACTCCTATTTCTTTTAGGATAATATGCAGATTTTACTTGGCATTGTTTAAAAACCAGAAACATCGGTTGTTTATGTGTTTCTGTGCTTAAAGAAAACCCCATGGCCACCAGAACTTGCAGTGTTGGGAATCACACAACCCCCCTCTCTGCTTCATCCAACTGATATTTTGACAATAAAACCAGATACAGTGAGAAAGTAATTATAGGTTGTTTTGGAGACAAAGAGGAATGCTCTAACAGGGAGGGTGAAACTTGATAATTTAGTGCTGTTGCTCTCCGGCATGGACTGTCTCTGTTTCAGAATGTGAAGTATCTCATCTCCCTGCACCCTTCCAGTTTTTGGTTTCTGCCTTTGCGTAATTAGCCAAGTGAGAAAACAGGTAAACACCGGCCACTAGAGCCGCTAGGACAAGGTTAAATCTGCTCCAAGTTCCTGAAGATACCTGACCTGGATTTACCCAATACAGAAACTTCCTCATGTTCCACTGAAACTCCTCCTCTTTCCTGAGGAGTTTTATCACAGTCACTCTGCTTTTTCTGGAATGCTGTAGTGGTTTGAAAAGTTTCTTGGCTGCTCTGTTGTGTATCGCTGTGTATAAATTCAGAGTTTATATTCTATGTTAATCATTCATATGCAGGTTGTTTCCTTTGGCAGTTCAAGAGGGAGGAGTTCCCTGTATGGGGTAAGGGGGAGGAAGGAGATTCTCTTTGATCCTTGAAGCACTGGACAGTTGAAAACAGGAAAAAAAAGATTAAAATTATTAATTTCACAAGGAAGCTATTTTGTCCTTGGCTCTCCTTTGCTGGTTGGATTTCACAGGTGGTGARTATATCCTTAGCATGGAAAGAGTGCTTGAACTCCTTGTATTATTAGAATCGCTGTTAAAATCTGTCCCTGTTTGAACTTAGCTGCCTTAAAGTGGTTTGGTTTTGATCTGTCGTTTGAAAAATACACCAAAAAATCCTTCAGAAGTAAAAATCAATAGTTCAATATTAGGCTAATCACAGCGGTTTTGTCTGTTAGTTGTTGTTTGCAAATGTCCTTGTAAGAGTTATTTTATTGGGCAGTACCGTTCCAGACCAAAGGTCAGGGTCATAGTGCTCATAATGTCTGGTGAGTCATAGATTTGTCCTGGAATCCAATTCTRGAAGACATTTATGGGACGTTGGCGGTGTCTGATGCCCAGGAAGATATTCCAGCTGGGGGAARAAATGTCTTTGCCTGCCCCTTTCCAGCCTGGTTTGTTACTCTCTCACATGCTGTGAACAGGGGGATGCTTTTGGGTGTCGTAATRTGTTGTCCAATAAAATGCTCCTAAGTTGTAAATGACTTTCTGTGAACCTTTGGGAAAACATCTCATTAATAAGGGAAGATATAGCAGATATTACATTCATTGTCCTCAATCATGAACGGGATCTTTTATGATGTTTATGAGCCTTTTAGTCTTAAATATTTCTTTGCTGGTTGAGGTCCTCGTTTTAGTCACTCTCTCATTAGGTCATTGTTGGCACCGGCCCCTGCAAAATGCTTTAGAGGGACTGACAGTCCCTGTAGTAAGCAGATCCGGGATAATATGATGCTCCCAAAATTTTCYGCCTTAATTCCAAACCTGTTGATTAAAGTCTGAAACAACTCTGGTGGGTTTGCTCAGTTTTCCACACTCTGTGTGGTTCAGGTGCTCTTGTACCTTTAGCTCTAGCAGTGGTGTTCCTGTCCCATCCAGTCAAGGTGATCCAAATCGTTAGACCCTCTCGGTGTCCTGGCACTTTGTCTGGTGTTGTCAGCACTGACCAGAGCTGCAGTTCCTCTGCACAGTCTGTATCAAGATAAAATCCTTTGAAGGGTCTGTTTTTCCCTGCCAAATTAATCTTYTTGCCGTTCCAGTGAGCTATTGAGGGAGGAGAAGAACCTGGGTACAGTCCTCTGAGTTTTTATCTCTGCCTTTCTCAGGAATATCTTCTGTGCCTCTCCAGTTTGGGAAGAGCTTGCTGACAGAACTGTCTTTTTTTTTTTTTGTACCTTCTCAAATGCTTGGTTTGAATAAGACCAAATGCTACCGATGGTATATGCAAAAATAATTTTCTTTGTCAGTTTAAGTTTACCAATGCTGCTTTACTTTGGATGGCTGAAGAGGGTAGAGAGCTGATATTTCTCTACATCTCTTAGAGATCTGATATTTCTATACACCTGTAACAACCYTTCATGTGTATCTCTGCTCTTAAATGTCAGCCTTCATGTGTGGTGCAGGTTCCTGTCTGTTCTTTGCTGTCCCCCATCCCTCATTCTTCTCTTTGCTGTTTTCTTGACCCCTACAGTTCTCTGATACCATTTTCAGAGATGCTGAATAAAAATGCAGAATAATAAGAATAAAGAATGCAGAGATCTCACATGCAGAAAAAGGAAACCACAGTCACTAATATTCAAAAGCTCGTTCTCATCCTGAATTGGAGTCTTTCCTTCAGTACTGCAAAGGTGTGTTGAATAGAGGAAGCTGGAGCATGTTTTACAAGATGAAGTATGGTTATAAAACAGTCTTCTCTCAGGTTTCAAAATTCTCTGATGTGGGCAAAAATAATGCCACTTTGAAATCATTAAGTGAATGCATTTCAAATAGTCTCATGGAGAATCAAGTCCTTGGATTCAGCTGCAGTTTTCTGCGGCTTTTCTGTAGCATTTTCCTGTTTTCTAGTATGTTCTCTCCACTGTTGTGTAAAGAACCTTTCAGCAGCTTAGGGAAGTCATACACAGCACTATTAGATATGTCAGCTGATTAAGTGAAAAATACCTACTGAGAGTGCCACAAGCTGTTATCTTTAACAGAGCAAGGGCATGATTTTAAAACTGAAATATGTTTTTAAGTGAGATCCCTTTTACAGTTACCTTAACAAGGTRTCCAAGCTTTTCAAGTAGAATTGGTCGTACTAATCACTGATAGGAAAAGAATTACCAAATGTAATCACTGAAAATGGGTAAATGTCAGGGAATATGAATATCTAGTTGAAGTTTGATGTTTCTAGATGACTATATTACAGAATTCTGGAGGAGTTAAGTGGATTTCAGGGCTGCGTGGGAAGGCAGTGGCTGTAGGGAACATTGGGCATCCATCGGGCTGCCTGTTCCGCCCTGAAGGGAACCCATCTGTGAGCAGGACTTGAAGCCAACCCAGCTTGACGTCATGGAGAATTTTCTCTATTTCCTTTTGTGTGGTGATTTTTGTCCTACAGTTTGTTTCTTTGTCTCAGGAGAAAAGGGATTTCCATTGTCAACTACTTGTTTGTTGYTGAGGCATGTCTTTTAACGAGCTCTTCGTTCCCTCGTGATAGGTGGAGGCCTTATCGTTGCTGAAATAATGAATATATTTGTATTCTCTGCATAGTTTTAACAAGTGAATAATTTCGATACATTTTTCTCATGCATTTGCAGAGGCACAGACATTTGGAATTAGATGTGGTGCCTTTTGGTTTGTGGCGTGGGGTGTGGTAGTGGTGGGAATATCCCAAATAAGAGAGGAGTTGTGGGAGGTGATAGTTTTTGTGGAATTTTTTTGTGTGGCAGGGAGCAGAACTCYGCAGTGTATTTCCCACACTTGAGGAAGTTGTATAACATGTAAGCATCTTGCAGGTCTGGGCACTCAGTCTTTCTCTCAGTCTTGTTTTTATGTCTTTACTTGACCGTAAACACATATAAATGAATAAGTATTTTGGTCCTGTTCTCAGGCTTTTGCTGAAATTATGGAAAACACAAGTGGGCATCCCTCTAGGTTAGCCAGGAGCCTTAAAGCAGATCCCTAGYCCTGGCGCCAGGCAGGGCTTGTTCTGAAGAGACCTGAAATAGTTTTTTCTCTGTGCTTTAAATGCAAACTGGCTTTTCTCTAGCAGATATGCTTTCCAGTTTTGTTCTATTTCTCTTTTAACAGGCATGTCTGGGATAAGACAAATCCTGATGTCCTTTACTGAGTTGTTGGTGTCCTGCTTTGCCTTTTATGAAGGATCTTGTTTTATAGATGGGCAGAAAGGCTGCAGAAAGTATTTGGCACTACCAATCACCCTCCTGTTTTCTCAAGCAGTACTTATCAGAAGGGGAAAAAAAAGAGATTGGATTTTATTATACTGTTAATAGTTTTATGACTTTTGAGTGAGAGGGATGCTTTGGTTCCTGTATCTGGGAACAGTTTATTTGTGCAGCTGGGAGAGTAGTAATGCTGTGGTGCTGGTAATGCTCTGATGATTCTGGAGTGTGTTTTGATCTTTAATTTGCTGTAGTTACTGCAGCTCCTAGCAATAGTCCGTGCAGAAAGGCAGCGATTCCTGTGGAGCCAGAGAATTCCTGCCTTCTTSATTGCTATCAATTTTGAATGGAGAGACATGGAAATTGGCTTTGCAAAACTGAGGAAAGCTGTGCTCCATTGAGGGGAGGTTGAGCAGAAAACTGCTCGTGCATTCCAAGAGTGGCTCTTGGTTCTTGCATGCATGAATTGCACTCAGTGGTTCTGAGTCTTACTCGAAAAAACTWGAGGGTTTGGTATAAAATCAAGACCAGAACATGCACAACAAGGATGCTTGCCAAAACACCTGAGCTTATTCTGCATCTCTTCCAAAATTAAGATCCTTTATGTGTCACCTTTCCTTTCCCTAGATGGGAAAGAAGAATAATTAAGACTTTTTTTGTGTGTGTGTGCGTTTCAGATTGTGCAGTGAATGTCCATAAGAACTGCAAGAGTTTGCTGACTGAATGCAGCAGCATCAGACCCAAGGTGGGCTTTAACATTTGTTCTTCTTTTATAATAACAAGGCTTGACATAGTAAGTTTAATTTATGCGAGTGGTTTAATTTACATCAATACAGAATCTTGCCTGACATCTTCCAGGCATCGAGTAGTTATTAGCTTGTCATTATAGTAATTAACGATAATGTATGTGGGGAAAATAAAGTGAAACGTTTTATTGCTATACTGTAAATTATTTACCCAGAACTGTGTCCCAGAACGGTGACTAACCCTAACAATGCTCAAACCTATCACATTTTGGGGAATATAATTGAATTATATGGTACCTTTGAATTTTGTGCCACTGTATTTTAATAGGTGCCATCTCAAGGGTGATGGAAGGGCATGAGAGGTGGAGAGGAGTTTGGTCATTAGAGTTGCATATTCTTTCTAAGCTGGAAAATGCAGAATAGGTGATTTCATTTGTGAACTGTGATGAACTTTGTCTTGCTAAGCTGTGTATTTTTTATCTCTGGCACYGTGGTACCTGTGATTGCATGTAAGGTCACAGGTTGTTTCACATAGATGTCTATCTGTTGGGGTTTTTGTTCTGGTATTGGTTTTGAAAATCATTTCCTCSTCCTTATAACTAATAATACTTGAGGGAGTTTTAGTTTGTTTTAAGCTGCAAGCGTTGATGATTTCAGAGACTGATAGCAGATTAGGGAGTACTGTGGAGGGGAAAAGAGAGAGCAGAGCAGCTCAGACCTGAGCAATTAGAGGTTAGAGGAAATGTGTTCAGCCATTGGTGATACAGAATGTAACTCTTCTGAGGGCAGAAATGTTCTGGTGGGGGTTTTGATATATCATTTAAACATCTCGGGGCATTGTGCATTTTCCTTTTAAACCGAAAAATCACTTGCTCTTATGATTTCATTTCCACTCTTCACCATCACCTAAAATTTCATGGTTGGATCAGCCCTGACAAACCACCCTGAAGAAAGCAAAGAGGGAGKGGTGGCACAAAGTGGGGTGGGGAATTAAATCAGAAGTGGGAACCCCAAAAGGAAGCTCCCCAAAAGCCATTTGTTACAGCCTGTATTATTTATTTAATTTCTTTGCATCTTTGATAACTTGTATCTCAATTGTTTTTAATATCCTAGTGTTGCAAGAAGGATAAAGTTTACCAAAGATTGCCAAAGCTGCAATTTGAAATGGACAGTCTAAATTTTTGTTGAAACTGGCTGGATTAGTTTAGTCAATATTGTGATGAACTAAACAACAGCAAAGTGTAGGTGAAGACTGTCAACATAGAGGGTTTGCTTTCATCTAATAAATTGATTATCATAGCTTTAATTCAGCTGTAGCTTCATTTTTGGTTCTGTTTCAGCCTGATTTATACTTTGTGGAATTTAATGCAAAGTGTTAATGTCTATATGTGGTTTGTCTGGCGCATGAAAAAATCAAAGCTGTTATTGTGTTAAATCTTTTACATTTTCAGTGTGCATCATCTTCACTTACAGTTAGTGCTATAGGATAGGAAAAATCTGATTCATTTTGGACTGAAAGTTTGGTCTGTATGTGTAAGAATATTGTATTTTTTCCTATAGCAGAAAGATTTGCAGCACAGACCTTCTGGATCTCCACAAAGTTCGCCCCAGTGCATTTCCCCAGGTTTGTACTAAAGAATGATTTCTGTGCTCAAGGCTTATCTGTTCGATTGTATTTTTTTTCTTTAATATGTTTTAAAGGCTATACACAGTGTGTTATTGAAGTATAGAGAAGGTCTCTTTTAATAAGATGGTTTCATTTTTTTTTCTATTGGGAATGGCTTAGAGGCTCCTAGCAATCTCCTGTGTGTTTTTATCTTTTTATCTTTTTATTTTTCTTTATACCTTCTTGCTGTGTAACCTCAAAATATCATGGTGAAAAGGGATCAATAAGCTCGTTTTTCATTGATTGTCTATTCTCTGGCCTCTGAAAAGACTAGAACTGTGAACTTTGTTTTACATCAGATTTTCATAATTGTCTATTTAAAACTTGCCTGCAGCTAGTGGTTGCTAGAAATCTCTAAGACAAGCTAGCACTAATGGTCTGAGCATAAATCTTTGTTGAAACAAAGTGAAGAAAAAGGATCTGGGAGGAAAAAAAAACCAAGAAGAAAGAACATCTCGATTGCAGCATGAGCTTTGAAATATCTTTTTGCTCCTGGAAAAGGCCATCCCACTCACAGGTGTATTAAGTGGCATTTTAATTTCCAGATGGTCCAAGGTCTGCATTAACAGAGCAGGTGACTGTCAGAACAGAGCTGACTTGGATGTCTGAGCATGGCTCTGGCTGTTTCAGGTGTTTGCAGGTACCATTTGCCTTGCAAGGTGCCTTCTTCATGAAATGATTCTTCCCAAGAGGCAGCACGGGGGATAATTGTTATAAGGAGAGAAGTGGCTGTTTGCATTACCAAGAATGGGTTTGTGCATTTAGGAGAAAGTGCAGAGGCTAAAATAGGAAGCAATAAGGGATAATGAAAATGGGAGAAGGTGGCTGTAGGGCTGTCGGTGAGGAGCTCTGTGGTACCCAGGCTGGTCTGTGTGAGGGGAGCAGCGATCGATGTGGGGCACAGCAGTGTGCAGACAGTGCTAATTGAACTCAGAAAATGGCTTTTGGGCCGTGCAGACTCTGCTAGGCAGCCAGTACTCATTTTCCTTAGTCAAAAGCAGAAGCTGGAAATTAAAGGAACAGCTAATAGCCTGGGCATTGTATGTTCTTACCCACAGCATAACCCTGCAGACTGCAGTGCCCAGCAAAAAACCCCAAAGATACTGTGTCATTGTAAAAGAGAAACTCATTTTAAGAATTGTGTTTTGTGTCCCCATCCCTCTCCCCTTGTTTTGCCTCTGGAGATTTTTAGGTTTGGCCTGTCATTGTGAAACAGAACTTTATGTTCCTGGCTTGTGGAGCACAGAAAGAGAACTCAATGGCCAATTATATCAATACTTCCCCAAATGGAAACAGGAGGACATTGGGTATTAAGCCTTTGTTAAGAAATCTGACTTTTGCAAATATCTAATTAGTCTCCCTTTGGGGCTTGGAGCTCATCACTTGGAGATGATGGAAAGGACTCAGTTTACCCAGTTGTAGACTGACAATGTACTGTGTGGGTAGCCAGGAGATTTCAAACCCAAACAGGTTTTGGGAAAGATATTTCCAGCAGGAAAAGATGTGGTGATATAATTTCTATTAAATGTCATTGATGAAACCTCCCCTGCAACCCTAAAACAATTCTGTCAAYGAAGATGAAATGAGAGACAAGCGGGTGTAGAGCATGGGATATGAAAAAATGTGGAAAAACCTGTTTCATGACAAGAGCCACAAATACCTTGATTTAAGTGTGCTTCACTGAGCAAGGCAGAAGTGGGAGAGATAATTATTAGTGAAGGTACACTGAGGAGTGCAGGCTAAAAAAGGGGAACTTTTAGGGATGGGTGGGCACGAGTGTTTTTACTAGAAAAGTGATGCATAAGCCTTGGCTGGGAACTGGAGACTCTCTTGAACTGCTACAGGAGCAGCCCCCTGGTCCTGGAGCAGCTGGRTCTGTCCCTGCAGTGACAAGAGTCYTGGGTTCAAGGATCCATGAGATCTCTCCACTCCCATGTCCTTAAAAGCTCTTTGAAAAAGGGCAGCTGCAGACCTTGTCAGGGATCAGTTCTAAAGATTGTCTGGCTGAGTCTTCRTCTTTGACTTCCCTGGAGTTCCTTTTTTAAAAGGGTGTATTTTGTCTCCTGTTCCTTATCATTKGTTACGGACATTAGTACTAAATAATTGTATCCATTTTTTATAAGTCTATTACAGGCTTCCACGTATTGTGTAATAGTGATTAAAGTTTCAAATATCTTTCCAGTTCACAGTCTTGTCTAGATTTAAAAAGCATTAAAAAGCTGCAGTATTAAAATTAAATTTAGCTCTGGTATCTATTATGTGCAGTGTGTGTGCATGCAGATATAAATCGCTGTGAGCAATAAGCATTGCAAAGAACTTGTGTTTTTTTTCCTGTGATCTCTGCTTTTTCTTGTTTGCCATGAAATGTTCTGTGCCCTTATACGGTGGGGTGTGAATAATTGTGTGTAGGTTCTGGTGTTTTACTAAAGGAGAAGATACTTTGCAATTTCCACACTAAATGGGCACAGTAGGGACCAATTTCCTGCACTTCAGACCTGCTGATTTAGCCAATACAGTAAGTTAAGTGGCAGCTTTACATTTCTAGAAGGATCACAGGTAGTATAAAAACAGAGCATCTCTGGGGCCACTTTACTGTGCCAGGTCTGAGGGCAGCCAGTGGTGAGCATGGGGAATACAAATTCAAAAAGCAGCGGCAGAAGCAATGCGATTCCAGCTCATCCCGAGCTGTCTTTTTGTGGTTCCTTTTCAAGAAAATGGAATGAGAATGTTTTTTTGGAAAACGAGCTCTTGACATCCAAGATCCTGTCGGTTCTCCGTCCGCATTCCGAGCGAGGGTTGAGAGCAGGCGAGCTGCAGTGTACGCCTCATTTTCTGAGTACCAATTCCATTTTTGCCTCTTTAGCCACTTCCCTGAAGGAGCAGCCCCGAGGTCTTCTCCTGGGACCGGATGGCACCCCAGCTCTGTCCCGGAACCTCGGGATGACTATCGCCCAAAGAGGGAATTCTCAGCCTTCACTGAACACTGCTGGAGCTGTTAATAAATTTGGGTGAGTAAAATGCTTCTCTTCTAATTCACTGGCTTCAGCTGCCCCCCTCCCCAGTGTGACAAGAAAAACAAGAACTCGTGTTTTCAAGCTCAGAAGAGTTTTGTTGCGCTTTTCATGTTGAAAGTTATTTCCTTGAACACTATGATTTTTTTTAATCTTCTTTTAAAATCACCTTGTCTTTAGTCCCTCTGTCCTGTGTCACAAAAGATATCATATAAAATAGTGCAGTATTTGAGAATCTCTGTCTAGATTATGGTTTTCATGGATATATTTGTCTTGAGAATTGCTGTGAAATTCAGTAATCTCATCTGAATTCAGCTATTCTAGGTTGTGCTGGTGCTGAGTGGTGTAGGAGACAGCAGTGTTTTAAATTGCAGAATACCTTCATTAAAATAGTAGCAAACTCAAAGCTATCTGCTGTTTTAAGTAGCTATTTACTTTTGATGTGCCTCAGTTATGCTCCCTTCCCAGTGAAAGTGCCCTTTGTACTCTGAACTGGCTGTGGCTTGTCACCAGGTGATGTCCTTGTAAACTGTCATACCACAAGTTACAAGCTTTGCTCATGCTGCTCTAATTAAGCTGCAGTATTTCAGTGTTGGAGTTGCTAAATTGATTTAACTGTTTAAAGAGTGCAATGATATCTTTTATTTATTTGTTGTAAGATAATTGCACTATAGTTTAGGAAAGATCCTTGTTAAAGAAGTTGGAATTTTTTTTCATTTTTATTGCTTTGGTCTAATTTCTTTGGCCATTTAGACTAATTTCAGGAGACATGGATGAAGGGGATTCAGGCTTTATAAAATTTAAGCAGACTTCAGAGGACGTTGTCTCGCTTGCACCTTCAACAGCAGACTCCATTTTTCTGGAAGGTATGGAATTTCTGTGCTTTTCAGGATTGTTATGCAACTTCTCCCACGGCTTTTAAAGCAGCAGTGAGATGTTTTTACTCTTACTGTTGCTACTGATGGTAATGAGGAATATGGTGAGAAACAATTTAATAATAATTGGAATTGAATGTGCTTTTGGTCTAGATGCATATTCTGTGTCCCTCCGGAGTGAAATAGAAACAGATGCTCATGAGTTTGAGGCAGAGTCTTGGAGTGTTGCAGTGGAACAGTCTTATGCAAAAAGGCAAAAGAAAGAYGTTATTAAAAGGCAAGATGTCATTTATGGTAAGAGTATTTGTTATTCTTAAAACCTTTACTATTTCATAGTGCCACTGTTGTAAAAGCAAATCGTTTTTAATTGGTTTCCATTTTGATTTGTGCTTGAAAACTAAAACTGAGTGAAGATTTTCGAGTCTGTTACCTGCCTTAGTGTRTTTAATTCCTTTTGTGAATGCCTTTGAGCATCCCATGGGTTTCAGTAGGGCTCTGTAAGCAGCAAAGCCCAGCTGTAGAGTCAGGGAATAGCTCGACTGCCACTGGGAGATGTCCTTAAATAARTAGGGTCAGTCACTGCTGGGTTGGGACATTAGCAAGGCAAATTTAAGAGCTTCACATGAGTGATGCGAAGACTGTGGTGAAGAAGATGATGATGGTGGCTTTCAGAGCCTGCTCTTACATCTCACTGGTCACTGCACAGCATATAAATGACCTTCGATTTTATTTTTGTATTTCCCCTTGCCCAGAACTAATGCAGACTGAGATGCACCATGTTAGGACACTGAAAATAATGCTGAAGGTGTATTCCAAAGCCATGAGAGAGGAACTGCAGTTCCCAAATGCAGTCATCAACAAGCTCTTTCCCTGTGTGGATGAGCTGCTGGAGATGCATGGGCAATTCCTGCTCCASTTGAAGGAGAGACGAAAGGAATCCTTGGAAGAAGGCAGTGACCGAAATTATATAATCCAGAACATTGGAGACCTCTTGGTGAAACAGGTGTGAATTAAATCTTACCAATGATGTTGACACTATAAAGCTTCTAAAAAGCTACCTGTAAGGGTAAAGTTATGTTATGTAAAGACTGATTTCATCCTGGGTTTATGGTTATTTTCCCAGTTAATGTGGGAGCATGACTCCCAGGAATATATCTAGTCACAAATAACATGAAATGTTCGTTAAATGTTCTTTGAGCATGTGCACATACATGTTGTGGGATATGTGACTGTGAATTGTTTGGTTCAATTTCTCATCTATTGCAAAAGTAAAGTAACGTACTCCTGGTGTYCATCCCAAACATGGCTCTCCTTCAGATAATGCCAAACTTCTTCATTCTGACCTTTTAAAAATACAGGCAGCTTTAGCACTATTCTGGCATGGAGTGGATGCAACAATTTTTGTCATATATCATGACCATTTTTTTTGCCCTTCAGCTTTTACAGTCCTCAGACTTTTTAAGTGCAGAGATCCAGAATTCCTTTCAAAAAATTCTCATAATGACAAGCACCATTTTGTATTTGGTTATCTCATGGTATTCCAAGCACTCACATGTCACGCTGCGTAAATCTCTCATTTCTGGTATAGAAGRAATTGAAATATAGGAGAAACGTCTCAGAAATCAGTCACCATAAAACCATGTTTAACCTGGGGTTTGTGGTGGAAGTAGGTTTACTCTGAATGATTCATGTCTCTCATTCTTATATTTCCAATTAGTTTTCAGGTGAAAATGGGGAGAGAATGAAAGAAAAATACGGTGTGTTCTGTTGTGGACACAATGAAGCTGTTAGCCATTATAAAGACCTGCTCCAAAGCAATAAGAAGTTCCAAAACTTAATAAAGGTAAACAGTAACCAGAAGYCTACTATTCTGACTATGCAAAATATACTTCACTGCTTTGGGCTTGATTTTGTACTYGAAGATCTCCCAAATGTGAATGAGCAGGGTTAGAGGCATATTCTTATTTTTTAATAGGTTGTAAGCTTGTATTTTATGTCTTTTGAGCTATTTGGACACAAAGCCACAATTAGCAAGTGTTACATTAGAGGCAGGCTCTTGASAGCACCTAGGACTGTGGAATAGAGTATTTGTTCTGTTCAGGGCTCTGCCCTGCTGTGTGGCCATCAGGGTAAATTGGGTTGTTAATAAACTAAATCRATGATAAATGCTCTTGATGAGCTACTGTAGAAAAAGCAGGGACTCTTAGTGAGGTTTTGCTCACACCATCATCTTTCCAAACCCAGGAGATTGGCTCCAGGGTGGTTTGCTTGTCTGCTGCACACTCCAGTGTGCAGGTAATAGGAAGGCTGAAGAGACACAGCCCAAGTGGAAGCTGTAACCTGAATCTCAGATGGCTTTGCAGAGGCCTAAATATTCTCATTTTCCAGTCACCAGTAAGTGATACTGTGTGAACTTTCCAGCATAGCTCTATACTTATAGCTTKTCTTAGCCAGGCGTCTTTAAAGTGAGAGCCCTTCACTTCCAAGGAGCTAAATAAGTGACCAGAGTTTTAAAATTTGTATCCTCAGTCCTTGTAAAGAGAGATCTTGGTACTGTGTTCTGCCAGGTGTGTGCTGTGCCTGCAGCCAGATTAACTGATGCTTTACAGTCCTCCCTTTCTAAACAGGAATGTGTTTCTGTAGGTCAGGCTACTGGGGAACATACAGTGGTAAAACAAACATGTAATTTCTTCGTTATTGACCTAATTTGAGTGTTAGGTAATTGGGTCTGGTTATAAAAACACTTTTCTATGTGTTTAAGGTCTGACCCTGTTATAAAAGGCAATCAGTTAGGAACAGGCAGTCAGACAGTTCAGATTTGGAAATTTCCCTGCTTGACTCCACATTTAGCTGAAAACAATACCTAAGGTATTTTCCAGTAATAAAAGCAATTTTTTGAATGTTGTCAGGAGTTTTGCTTTAGTAGAAGAGTGCAGCTAAYTTCATGGTGCTGAGTCTAATGTACGGAAGTGTTTTGAAACACAAAACATGTGAATGGAGAGGAAGTTGGAAGAGCACCATCCACAGTGGGTGTGATGAGTTTGTCTTGTTTTGTAGAAAATTGGGAACTCTTCCATCGTGAGGAGATTGGGTGTTCAGGAGTGCATCCTCCTGGTCACCCAGCGCATCACCAAGTACCCGGTCCTGGTGGAACGGATCATTCAGAACACAGAAGGTGGGATGGTTCCTAGAAGTCTCACAGTTGTCTGTTGGTCCTTTTTCTGCCATATTTTGCATGTTCTTTCCTCAGRCAGGCTGTTACCTGCTGTCTCACTTTGTTGGCTAATGATGCCAGATCGGTCTCACCTCAGAGAGTCAAAAGAATCACAGAAACATGGAATGAGCTGGGGTGGAAGGGACCTTAAAGCTCATCGCRTTCCACCCCTGCCATGGGCAGGGACACCTTCCTCTATCCCAGGYTGCTCCAAGCCCTGTCCAACCTGGCCTTGGACACTTCCAAGGATGGGGCAGCCACAGCTTCTCTGGGCAACCTGTGCCAGGGCCCCACCACCCTCACAGCCAAGAATTTCTTCCTAATATCAACTCTAACCCTGCCCTCCTTCAGCTTAAGGCCATTCCCTGTGTCCTGTCACTCCAGGCCCTTGTAAATAGTCTCCATCTTTCCTGTAGGCTCCCTTCAGGCACTGGAAGGCCACAATTAGGTCACCTGGAAGTCTTATCTTCTCCAGGCTGAACAGTCCCAATTCTCTCAGCCTTTCGTCAGAGGAGAAGAGCAGTGTTTAAAGTCCGCAACCACAAACCCGTAGTAGTTAAACCTGTTGGTTCAATAGATTTCCAGAGCTTTAGGTTATTATATTTTATTTTTAAACATAAGCTCTTAGGAAATACTGTTAGATGTTCAGTATGGAACCTTCATGCTAAAGTACTTYTGGATGGCTCATATCTTACATTCCAGAGTTGAAAATGTGACTGACTGCTTCTTTTTTCCCTTAGCTGGAACTAGAGATTACGAAGAGCTGACCCAGGCCCTTAGTTTAATTAAGGACACAATCACTCACGTAGATGCCATGGTAAATGAGTGTGAGAAGGGGCAGCGACTTAAGGAGATTATGCACAAAATGGAGCTGAAATCATCTGGGAAATTCAAGAATGGGCTTTTGTTCCGGAAGGATGACATGGGACAGAGGCGGCTTCTCCTGGATGGGATGCTGTACTGGAAAGCTGCATCAGGGAGACTCAAAGGTAAAGCACCAGCAAGGGGAAATATACGACTGGGAAACAAGATTTATGTTGGTTTTTTCTTTTTTAGTAACTGTTTATTACTGATCGATTGGGTATAAAATAAGATGACAATAACCTGCTTGTTTAATAGGATATTGGAGGAAATAGCACTTGTTCTATTCTTGGCTCGCCCAATAAGCATCTCTGTAATGGTGCATGATAAGTTCCTGATGCTGCTTGCTTATTATCTGGCTGATCTGCTTCCCAATTCAAGAGGGAGGTCTTCAGGTGGATGACAAAGCTTTGAGTCATTCTGACTTAGTCTCCTGTGGAAAGGCATTATCTTGTGCGAGCTCTGCTTCACACTTTGCAAAACCCGTGTCGTGTCAGCCCCATGACGCTTAATTCTGCATTTGCCAGAAAATCAAAGCAGTGGCCATCAGGGAATATTTGAACAGCTTCCTTGCTCAAGTGTTCAAGGAGAAGCTTCACTGGCACAAGAAATGCAGCCAAGAGTAGGTGGTACTGTGAAGGGCTGCAGTTCCAGAAGAATCTGCTGTTGAGGGAGACATGTTCCTGCTGGAGTCCATGTGTAGGATGTCTGTGTAGGTGTTTTCAAGCTTTAAATCAGCTCTGTTTAAGTCAGCTGGTTCTGCAGGGTGCAGTCTGGCTGAGGACAGCCCAAGTGGAAGGCAGTAGCAGACCCAGTACTGCAAATGTTGACATGCTATTCCCTGACCCACAGGAAATACAAATTAAGTGATTTTTGAGTCTGGACGAGTCTTTCTGCTTTAAAATGTGACTTTTTTTTCCCTTTTTTTGTCTCTATTGTTACTGTAGATATTCTGGCAGTCCTGCTCACTGATGTACTGTTGCTCTTACAAGAAAAGGACCAAAAATACACATTTGCATCAGTGGTGGGTATTGTTCTCTTTATTTAATACATGCACTTAGAGGATTTATGAAAGTGACAGTAGCTACAGAAAAAACACAACTAGAGATGTTAGATACTTGTTATAGGAGGTTCAGAAAGAAAATTAAGTGAATAAACCAGCCAGTTATTATAGAATCACTTTTTCTGAAGCAGTTCTGGTGCTCTCCCCCACTCTACCAGTGCCAACCAGYGTTCCCTTGCATTGGCCAGTTGTAACTGGCACATCTCCCGTGGTTTTCACTGTTTCTCTTCTTGTGCTGTGGCTTTCCCTTTCACTGAACATTACCAGGCTGAGATTTTGTACAAGTCRTAGACGTTGCACAGGTTAGAGCTGTGCTTTGAAAAACACTTGCAGATTAATCCTGCCTCTGTTTAATGTGCAGGGAARGAATCTGCCATCTCAGTTAGGGACATGGTAACTGTGGTCACGGTGCCCTGAGATCTACTGAGGGCAGAGAACTTTCCTGAAACACATGGAATAAGCACTAAATGCAGATGTTGCTGCTGCAGCACTCTAGAACATTCAGTGGATTCACTTGCTTTTCTAGGGCATTTCCACAGGTGTCCTCAGAGCAGTTAATTTGTACATTTTGTCCTGATCTAGTTCTGTTACGGCTGTAGTAGAACCTGTAACAGAGAAACTCTTYTATGTAATTGTTTTCTTGGATGTATTTTTTTCAAGACATTAACATTAGAGCCGAATTCTAATGGCAAAAGCTATTTTGGTGACCTCAGGGCTGTAAAAACAACTGCTTTTCAAATTACCCTTCTCCTAATGCACAGAATGGGGTGCTATGTGGTGGATTTTTTTTTCCCTCTGGAAGCGTGCTCTGTGCTTAGAGTCTGACCAATTTTTTGCATCTTTGTATGTATACAGTTCATTTGAAATTTAATATCACTTCTCCATAAATAAATCAAGTGAGAGGAGCAAATGGATCTGCTCAGTGATTCTGTTTTTCCAGTGACCTCTGTTCATGGCTGGAATTGCAGTACAGCTGCTCAGAGAAGTTGGCAAAAGCTGGTGTTCCTGGTGTTTGCTTCACAGTTTAGTTCTCTTACTGCTCTGSATTATTCTGTGAAGCTTCAGCAGTTACAAAGAGCTGCTTTATCCTGGGAAGGAACTTTCTAGGCTACATATGTTGGACCTATGCTGTAGGGAAGCCTAGATAGGTTTTAGTAACTAATACCCCTCCTGTAAATGTGTTTTCACTGCAAAGGCTGACAGCTAATCCAGTTAATCCTCATTATACAATGCACTACCTGTCACCTGGTGTCATTTTTATCAGGGCCTGACAGGCTGTAACACCTCTRTGTTATGGTTTTATTTCTTTTGTAGAACCTCTAACATTTCCTCCTGTTCTCTTCTTTCACTTCATGTGTCATTAAGGTTTTTGTTTTCTTTTTCCAATTTTGGTTTTGCTTCCTTTTGAGCAAAATTTTTCGAGCCTGTTCTTGACTTCTGGGACCCAGTGGGAATCCTCAGGTGTTTRAAGTGACACAGCTTTAATATTCAGTCAGGTATCAAGACCTCTTGGTTTTGACATGTGCATTCTTCATTCCATGTTTTCATTGGTAGTAAAAAAATGACAACACCAGAAGTGTAATGAGAAAAGGTCAGAGTTATATCGTGATATTACGGCTCCTGGAAGCTCTGSATAAGTAGGAAGAGGGGAGAGCGAGGAAACACAATTTTTAAAGAACATATGTAATCTACTGCAATAAATGATATTTTATTTTGCAGGACTCTAAACCACCAGTTATCTCATTGCAAAAATTGATTGTGAGAGAGGTAGCTAACGAGGAAAAGGCAATGTTCTTAATTAGTGCTTCCTTAAAAGGACCAGAAATGTACGAAATTCACACCAGCTCAAAAGAGGAGAGGAATTCCTGGATGGCTCACATCCGCAGGGCTGTGGAGAGGTAAGGGAGGAGGGAAAGCAGGAGGGACCTGATGTCTTGCTCACTTGTCTTCACAGGACTCACAGGTGTAAATTTGTCTTGAAAATCCATTTGAMTCTCCCTCAACTTTCTTTGTAAGACTTCAGTGTACAATCCTGTTTGTGTTCATTGGGAAGAAGCCACTGATAAAGTTGAAATAAAAGCTAGTCAAAGACTTTATTCTGCTTTTATTTTTTAAAAGAAAAAAAAGGCTTACTGATGTCAAATGCAACAGGGCTTTGGGTAAGGGAGGAATATTTCCACCTAGGATAAACCACATCCGAGGCAAAAGCTTCAGGTTGAATCCTGAGATGGTTTTAAATTATCTAACATGCAAATCAAACATGGATATGTCTTTCCCTTTGGACAGCTGTCCTGATGAAGAAGGAGGAACATTTAATGAACCTGAAGCAGAGAGGAGACTGGCTGAAGCAAGAGCTGCGAAATTAAAAGATTTTCAAGGTAATGACTTAGTTATATATTCCACAAGCTGCTTCTCAGCATTATTTGTGATTTATGACTGTCTAATTCTTTATCACACAATATGATCAAYTTTCTCCTTCATAAGTCTTTCAAGGTGGTGTAAGATTCTGTAGAAATAGTTGCTAAAGAAGTCTAGTAAGCTTTGTCTGCTCTGTAAGTTTTCTCCTTAACTGTTAATTATATCTCTGCATTTGATGCTCTGACCATAAAATGAATGATAATCTTCAAAACTGAACACGGTTCTGTGACAGTGACGAGGAAGGCAGGGCTGAATTTGTTTCTTCTTTCAGAGCGTTTGAACATGAAAGATGACCTGATTCTGCAAAGTCTGACTGAGAAGCAACAGATTTATCTGGAAATGTCTGAGGTGAATGGCTTTGAAGACCATTCCCAAGGATCCCGAGCCAGGCTGCTTCTCCGGGGGGATATCTCAGAAAATCTGCAAGGGGAGGCGATTTTGAAGTCTGCAGTGACGGAAGGTGAATGGAATGTGGRAATGTGTGGGCATTCACTCAGGTGCTGGGGTGGGGATAAGCACCTAGGATCTAAGTACAGGCCCTGAAAATCATCCTGTAATAACATAATGCTTTTATGTAACATGGTTCAGACTTCCTCGTTCTCAGAACCAATCTGCAGGAAAGGTGAAGTGCATTTGTGGGTTTAGGCGGAAGACCTGCCCAGCTTGGGTTGTTTTATTTTTAAGGATCAACCAGTGGAATCTTGGGATGAGTCTTCAGAAAGGGTAACTCAGTGCTCTAATAATACACAGTCCTGAAATATAATATTAWAGGAGAATTAATAATTAAAAATAGCTTGTCTAAAAATAGTGTGTTTGGAAAGAAAACAAGCACGAACATAATTTCTATTTAAAAAAAAAGAAAAAACAAACACTCAAGGCTTGATAATCTAACTTGCARTTAAGGAAGAGCTCATCTTTATCTGAAGAGCCTGTCATGCAGAGCTAGTTACAAAGGAAAATTCGTCTGTACTGCAGGACATCTCTTAGTCTGCCTCATCCTTTAGTGGACTTGATGGTTGAAATGTTTTTTTAAACTTGTTAGCATGATAACTTGTATTGCTACGTAGACTTGGCTGTTGACCTGACATGTTCTCCTCTTCCCTAGCTGAAAATCTCCAGAACTTTATCTTCACTCACTTTGGCAGTGGATCCTGCCAGCCTGAGGATGGCTCTGGGTCAGGACTCCCCCGCAGAGCAGAGACCTTTGGAGGATATGACAGCAGTCCCTCAGTTTCAAGTAAAAGTAAGAAAGGGGCCATTCAGCATTTCCCTGAGCTCTTTACTGTGTTTACTGTACAGAGAATAAGAACAAGGAATTGAGGCTCTCATATGGGGAAGCTTCACCAGGCTCTAMAAGGAGGATCAGAGCAAACCTCCAGCATGTGGTAGTAGCATGTTGGATCTTTTTCTCCTGATACCAACACTAGAGAGCAGAGTAGGGCTCTCAGTGTTATGCTGAGGGCATTACTTTAACCCATTCTTTATAATTACCATAGTTCCACACAGAATTTTAATTCTGTTGCAAAAAATAAGCTTGACCTGAAAACCTAGAAAATTTGAATTCAGCTGTCTGCTTTTATTATTGAGTCATGAACACTTTTTTCCACTTTGTATCTGCACAGTCACTATAAGCTTGCTGAATCCTTAGATAATATAAATTGTGCTTTTGGCACAGATGATTCATCAGTTAATTAATGAAGTAAGAGGAAAGACCAGATACTATTTATCTCCATTTTTGCTTCATGCATTTATTAAAAAGCAAATGGCCTTTATTTCACTGGTTGTTAATCTCCAGAATACTTTCTGTTGTCTCTGAAAGACTCCATACATCTGTCATGTACTTTTCACAACATGGAGTCCATCTCCCCTTACCTCCTTCCACACTCACAGTGGTGCTGCTATGACCAGAATATTTCTGCTAACCAGTATTCCATGTCATGAGCTTGCAATTCTGGGAGCTGATTATTTTCATGCAGACATTGTGGTTGCTTCACTTAAAATAGTGTCATGTAATTTGAACTTACCCTCCCTATTTATCTTAACCCAGTCTTCTCAAGTTTTTAAACTTTTTTGAGCAGTCCTACACACCACTGTTGTCTGATCTTCCACTCGGGATCAGCATGGAGAAGCCATGCAGTAGCATTTCAGTTCAAAGTCACCATGTTTTTCTGCTTGCTCTGTCACTCACTGAGTTATCCCAGGCCCTGTGCTGGTGTGAGCTCCTCATACTCCTCTCTTCTTTCAGGTGGAAGGAAGAACAGTGGTGGTGACCAGAGGCAGTGGGACTGGAGGGGCCCTGCACTGAGTTCAGATGTGCAACTCCATGACCTCTCTTCTGATGCAGAGGAAGGATCTCAAACCGTATGTTGAGTTTGAGGGATTTAAATGTATCTCTTTGTGTTCCTCGTCATAATAGTGGTGCAGAACAAATCTCACAAAGTTAAGAGTTGTAATAGCTGGCAGGGCTGGGCTGGAACAGTTTTGTCTGTCAAATTACTCGACTCTATTAAGACTGTCCTGTGGGGTGAGTCGGTAGCTCAGCACTTGACAGGCAAGATAATTCAGTTTTCCATTTGCTCATTTGGTGCTGTAGCATTAACACCAGCTTTAATCAGCGTGCTTCTGTTTCAGCCTGGCCTCTCAGTTCAGTAGTTTTGATGTGTGTCCTTCAGTGCCTGGGAGCAATCCCTGCTGCAGCAGTACCTGTTCCCTTGTGGCATGAACCCTTCCAGCTTGTTCTGGCAGCACTGCCAGTGCCCAACAAGTGTCTCTAGCAGAGATGTTGATTTTGTCTCCTTTACAGAGTGATGGAACGAGGCAGGATGACAGCAGTGGTTTTCAGCCCACCATAGAGTCTCAGGTATGTTGTTTCTGCTGTTAAGAAATCTGATGGCAAATAGCCATAGTATAATAATAGCAAACCAAACCATCCAAAACTCAGTATTTGTAATGTCTGTGGAACCCAGCACATGAACAGCTCACTGGCCAGACTTGCCTCTGAGTCCCTGTGAGGGCTGTACCTGTGTAATGATTCAGTGCTGGAGCATGGGAGGAAGAGACCATTAAATAGCTCAGGTGAAGAGAAGATGACGAGGACTTCTCTGTGGAATCCCAGGGAGATTTGCTGGGCACTGATTCACAGCTGCACAAGGATAATATACTGAAATTCCTTGTGCCTGCATATTGGCTTTTGCTATGCTAGAGCACTTGGTGGCCATGCTTCCATTGTGTGTGTTCTTGTACAGCTACCATGGATTATTTACACTGCTTAAAAATAATAAAAAAAAAAAGTCCAGTGCCTCAAAACAGAGCTCTGCTCAAGTGCCTAATATTTTTTTCTTCCTCTTCAGCTTGTCCAGAGGATACAAACGCTGTTACAGTTGCTCTTCAGTCTTCAGGTAAAACCACTATTTACCATCCAAGAGATTTGTTAGGCATGAAATGTAATAAAATTTATGCAGGTGTGGAGAAGAGCTACCTTGAAAATATCCCCTAAAGCTAGAGTGAAGTGCAGAATTTAGACCTGAAACTCAAGGAAACTGTGCCTGGTGTTTTGAAGGAAGTGTTAGAGCTGTTGTCTTAAGTAATTGTTTCCTTTTTCCTGTTCACTTAATTYCTTTGCTGCTTTGAGCTCCATCTGCTCTCTGCTCATTTTCCCTTTAAACTGTTGATACACATGTGTATATATTACTTGGTTTTGCTGTAACCTTGTAATCAGCAATATTTTGGCTGGTTTGATTCGGCTTAACAATTCTAGGTGCAAGAAATGTCCAGTTTGACACACATAAGCATAATTTATTTGCTTGGCCATCTCCAGTGTCATGTCAGTCACCATGGACCACACAAGCTGGAATTTAGATCAGCTCTGGAAGACAAAAGACTCTGTGGTCTAACCTGGGAGATGCTGTTGTCTCCTGCTTAGCTGTGCATGTTTTTTGAACCTGGGTTCCTTACGCTGGACTTCTTCCCTCCCCCAGGCCGTGATATCTCAGCAGGACAGCTACATCGAGGTGCAGCGAGCCACCATGGCAGACCGGGAGAAGCAGTACCGGCTGCAGTCCACCCGCGGGAATCTGCTGCTGGAGCAGGAGAAACAGCGCAACTTCGAAAAGCAGAGGGAGGAACTGATGAACGTCCAGAAGCTTCAGAGCCAGCTGAAGCTGGAGCAGCAGCGCCTGGAGCGGGAGAGGAGCCGGCAGCAGCGGGAATTCGAAATCACGGAAGCGCGGCTGCAGGAGCGCGCGGAGGAGATCCGGCAGCTGCGGGAGAGGCTGAGCCAGGACAGGGAAGAGCTGGAGAGGCAAAGGGAGGCCTATCAGCACGACCTGGAGAGGCTGCGGGAAGCCCAGAGAGCAGTGGAGAAGGAGAGGGAGCGCCTGGATCAGCTCAAGAAGCTGAAGAAGCAGAACACGGTCTCAGGCACCTTCTCCCCAGAAATGGGCCAGGTGAGGGATTTGTTTCCTCAGACTTTTATTCCCACTAACCCACTTGCTTCTGGATGAAGGTTGCACTTGTTGCAGCACTAACCCATTTTTGCCTTTCACTTGAGGGCTCCTTGAACCATCATCTGAAGTAGCTGGTGGTGGCTGCTGTCAGAGAGATCAGAGCTTGGGAGTTTCCCAGTGTCTGGGAAATTCCACCCAGATGTCTGGTAATGAGAATGTTTTTTAAAAAGATAGAAATGGAGAACAAGTAATTTTCAAGTGTGGCTGACTGAGGATTTTTTAAATTCAGGAACTGTCCTATTGCAGGCAAGTGATTGCAGAAGCTATGCTATATCAGTAGCATTTTGTATGGTTGATTTCTACAAACATTTCTTGTGTTTGAAAGTGGAAATTTTGAGATCTGATTAAATTGGCTGATTGATACTCTCTGAAAGTCCTGCTTTCTCTCTGCCCTATCATCACCCAGTGCAGTCTGCTCTTGCATTCCTAGGTGCAATAGTAAGCAGTTTGGAGCTGCTGAGGTTCTTTTCAGTGCCCAAAGACTTACACCCTTGCTGTTCTGTTTGTCCCCCATCGTGCTTTAGGCTTTATCTGAGCTGTTCTGCTTTTCACTAGGAAGTGCTTCATGCTCTCAGGGCTGGAGGTAGTCTCACTTCATTGTGCTGGAGAGGGTGAAAATCCCCATTTGGCTCAAAATGCCTTTTTTCCTCATGTAGAGCCAGATGATGAGTCATTCCATCAGCTTCAACGGAGAAGGGGTGGAACCATCTCCACCTGGCTCGAAATCCTCAGTGAGAGTGAGCTCAGTGGCCGGGCTGGATTACCTGGAGCGGCCGGACTTGGTCCGCAGGGACAGCACCACCCTGGAGAACCGGCCCTCCCTGAAGAACGAAGTGCCAATTCATCTCCTGAGTGCAACCAACCAGATACAGAAACCAGCTGCAGTCCAGCAGCAGATTCCCACCAAGCTGGCCACCTTTACGAAAGGAAGCAAGGAGAAAGGTGGGAAGAACAAAGCATCTCATAGGACAGACAGTTCAGGTATGAGTGTAATTAAATCCATCTAAATGCATTTCTCATCTCCACCAGCATCACAGGGAGACAGAACACTGCAGTTAAACGTCTGTATGAAACCCAGAAATTAATATATTACAAGTTATTAGTGTGTTTGCTGCAGTTAAAATCCCTTAACCTCTTAAAGTCCTGTTAGGAGTTACATGTCCATCCTATGTAAATTGGAAATGCAGCCCACAGGGATAATGTTGAAAATGGAGTTGTGTATTCCAACACGACAGAATGATGGTGAGAGGCTGTAAACTTGGATGTAAAATCTTCTTGTCTTAACTGTAGTGCTGAAGGAAGGTAGCAAAACCAAAAAAAAAAGCTGTTGTGCATGAGTGAAATGTTTTGAGGCTGGCTTAGCCTTTTCTTACTGTCTGTCCAGAGTTGTACTGACATCGAATGCAGTGCTTTWCTTAGCACCAGTCAGTCATTAAATRCAGATCTCTGGGCCAAAATTGAGATGCTGTGTGTGTTGTAGAGCTGAAAGGGGCTCATTTTGTCACAAATAGAAGCAAGTAAAAATGCAGTCACCCTGTCCTGGTGTAATTTCTGCTGCTAACTGCTGGGTACTGGWGTGGTGATCTTTGCCAGTGATAGACATACTAAAAACCACTTTATTTCTACCACTTAAAGTAGCCTCATTGCCAGCTTAGGGGAATGGCYTATAATTTTAAGTTACAAAATTATCTTTTTAGCATTATGCAGGATTCAGACTTGGCAAGCTTGTCCGTCACTTGGGCCTGCACTGCTACAGAGGACTCGGGGCCAAACCTGACAGAGAGAGGAGGGGGAATGGCTTTGGCACATTGCAGAAACATCTGTCTCTGTCGTGCTTAAAGTTTAGTGCCTTTCCAAACTTGCTTATGGTTTTGCACATAAATGAAGCCTATATCCTCTTACCCTGCATACCAAATGCTGGTAAATAAAGTTCTAATGCCACATCTCCCCATGTTTATTTTTAATAGCTCTTACATAATGGTCTCTGCATTGGAAATGGACTTAATGGTGTTTTTCTGTAATTTATATGAAAGGTATAAACCACAAATATATTGGTCTCTGTTCTCTTGTGAGCATTAGTGGGCTGCATGCTTGTTATGCCCCTGTGTAGATCCTAGAATAAAATGGAACAAAACTTTMTGTACCAGAGGCAAAGTGCTGTCTATTGAATTTGGGGTTTGTGACGTGTGAGGAATGTGTACTGAAAGAGAGAAGTTCTTTAGATCCAGAATAACCATTTCATGAATTGCTTTTATTGTTGAAATTAAGAAACTGAGAGGCTGTAACCCCAGAGTCAGTGTGCTGTGCTGCTGAGCAGCTGTGGGACAGATGGAGAGCAGAGACAAAAGTTCGTCACAGCTCTGTGTGTTAGAAGTAGCACAAATGGCCATTTGCTATTTGAATGTTACAGACAAAGATGGTTTTTTTCTCTCTGCTGTGCTTGATAATACTGGGGTTTAAATCTGAGGTTGTCAGGGGTAACTGAACTAGAAGTCTCAAGGAAGAGGAGAGAGAAAAGTATTCATGGCTTTAGACAGCTGAAGAGAAAATTTAAGTAGGACCCTTTCTTTGTGGTCTTACATCTTCCTTGGGTGTGTAAAGGTGTCAGTAYAGAGGGCCCCAGCATGAAGTAGTGACGTTGGTGGAGTGCTGCTTGCCTCAAATACTAATTTATAAAATATTTTCTTCAGCATCTGTTGATCAGAAGCAGCTGCTTCCCCACAGGCTTGTTGGACGAGAGGAGGGTGTCCTGAGAGGCAGGCGGTCAGCAAGTCCATCCCTCCCGAGCAGCCAGACCACTGCATTCCAGCCAGGTATGTCTTGGCCAACTTGCCTGTCCATGGAAAGGCCTCAGGCTCTCTCTGCAGTGTCATGAATATGTCTTCTTCCATTTTTTTCCCCCTAGAATTGTATGGCCCTACAGATGCTCAGCCAGAAGCACTTTCATCTGCCTCAGCGAACCTCTTCAAGCCCAACAACGTTCAGGTTCAGCCCCTGGTGCCCTCTCAGCCCAGTCTGTTGCATGTGCAAGATGATACCAGCAAAGAAGATGTAATTTTCTTCTGATTGTTTCCATTTGAAGATGAGTCTCCTGACACACTGTTTCAAGAACTCAGGCCCCAGTGTGCAACGTGATGGAGACCCGACATGGATGTCTTCTGATCCCTGCCCAGTTACTACTAGCAAGGACCAGACCAGGATTACTGTCCTACTTTGTTGGCTTCTCTGCCAGCAGCTCAGAATGAGGGCACAGTAGTAACAATTTGCTTTTAAATTCTCCAATGTGTTGACACATTGCATGGGTATATCGATTCAGAGCATGTTAAAATTCTGACATTTATTGTAATGTGCTCTTGTTGGAGAATGTAACTGTTCATGGGCACCACCTTGTAAATTGTTATCGGTGATGTTGAACCACCCAGGTTTTTATGTAAAAAGTTTTAGTAGTAGGCCCCAAAATGGCTGCAAATTTTTAAATCTGTTTTCCCAGGTCCAGGTCAGTAATGGGTTGTGTGTTGGTAACCAGGTGACAGCGAGCCAGTCCCCTTCCAGCCAGGTGTGCCAGGCAGTGTGAACCTAGTGGCACAAGCCCTGTGGCCAGGTACAGTGGAAGAGAAGGTAAGGTGAGCTTCTGACAGCRTCTGCAAGGGGCAGGAGCTCCACCTTTTCGTGGAGGACAAGGGTTGGACGTGTGAGAATTCACAATGATAATGAAGAGTTGGACTGAATGCACATTTCACTGGCCACCAGCGTCGCTGGGATCCTGTCTCCCTGCTGGGGAGAGCAGCACAGGTTCCCAGACAAACTCATGAGTTGGTTCAGAATGAACTTAGAGACTTGGATTTTGTTCTTTGCTGAAGACATGTCTAAGAAGCGTTCGAATGCAGTAATTTATTGTCTTGTTTAATCCTGTTTTCTGCATCTTTTGTTTGTCTGTTAATTTGTTGGGACTTTACTCCCAGTACCAGAAGATATCAAAGCTGCTGTTACTGCAGAGACTTCTCTGCAGCATTGTGTTAGGAATGAAGGGAATAAGAACTGTTTGCTTTTAAAATTAAAAATAAGAAGATTTTAAAAAATACTCTTAGCTAAACCTGTGTTTAGCTGCTTTCAGCTAAACCAGCTTTGATACCTCTTGTGAAATGGGTCAGTTCTTGATCATGGAATGGTGATGACATTAAGTGTTCTGCTGAAAAGGCATTATTTCCCTTTGTAGTAATTTGCACAGTTGTTTTGTGTTGTATTTTTCACTCTGTCTCAGATTCTTTTTACACACCTCACCCAAGGATGTGTGTTCTGGTGTATGTTGAATGTGACTGGTCAGATAATGATGCACAGGAGAGGTTGTTTAGGGGTATTGTTACAGAATTAAAGAAATCAGGATCTTGAAGCTTAAAAAACTTGGATTAATACCTTTCAGAACATGATTGATAATAGCTTTTTTAATATCTTTAACTGATTTAAAGTGATTTTAGCAGCAGTGGATGGAAGGCCTGGTCAGTTCTCCATCCAGTCTCATGGCAGTGGATCCGGTGGCTGTTTGCCAGTCTCCTCAAATCACTGAGCTGTCTCCATGATTAGGCCCTGTGTGATGATAGTGATGTCTTTAGGGCTATAACTTCTCTTTGCTTGAGAGTTTTAAAATTATTTCAGTAGTTACAGTGCAAGAAGCTTTATCATTTTCCAGCAGAAAACATGAGAATTTATTTTCAGCTGGTGATAGTCTGGGTTATTGTCTTTTGGTGAGAAATTTTAAACCCCAGATTTATTGGTCAGGGGAAATATAAGCTACAAAATACTGAATTTATCTTAGGGACAAGCACTCCTGCTGGAAMAGTTCTTGGATTTAAGGGTCTTTTTCTTAGCTGAGTGATGCTGGTACAAACCTGAGGCAATGGCACTGAGTTCAGTGAGGAAACTACAAACTGTCAGGCTCTTTCAGATTGGGGATGCTCCCCCAGCCCCCAACAAATCCCCAACTGGACACACTTTGCTTTAACACCAAAGGACTGCTTGGTAAATCAGCAGCATTGCAGAACTTGGGGTGGTTGTGAGCAGAAAACAGTGTGGGACTGTTCCACGTGGTGATTTGGTGGTGTTGGGATACRATACCATTGGTGGTTAGAAGAACAYAGTTCTWCTCCATATTCAGTTTCTGCATTCCTAAAAGTTAGATGGGACTGGGGGGTAATTCTTAAAATCAGTGCAACTCCTGATCAATCCAGCAGTGTGAGATCCAGCAGCTCTGAAGAACTGGCACTGATTTTTCCATCGGGTGATGTGCAGACTCCAGTCACCTCGCATCCCCTGTAATTCCTCCTGGAAGCACACACGGAAGCAGCAGGAATGCACAGTGTGTTCTCTCCAGTGGTTTGGGCCACTCCTAGTGAAAACTCAATGCCCCCATTGCCTTAAATTACCAGGTTTTTAGAAGTTTCAGCCTAAAGCTAAGTTGCATCAGTGGGATAAACCACCTTGGCCAAAAAGGGATGTCAGATTGTTTGGAAGCAATTTTTGGAAACGTTTATTTAGCTTAATTTTGTGCCTGTCCTAAAGTATGGAAGGGAGTGTTGGACAGGCTGGAGCAGCTCACTGGCTGCTTTCTTCTGTGCAGTGGATGAATTTGAATATAGAACAGTGACATCTGGAGAACAAAGTCTGCAGTGAKGTCTCATTTCTTTTAATGTTTTAACTTAAATGTAACTTTTTTAATACTTCTTGTCAGCAGTGCTTCGAATAAGTTTTGGCTGTTAACAAATGGACCCAGGCCCGTGACAGGTCAGGCTGTTGGTTCAGAAGCTCCTTGGTATATGGGTTTTCAATATGTTTCTCAGAAATGACCTTAAAAGTCATTCTCTGTCCTCAGTACACGTGTCTGGCTGCAGCTGCCTTCATGAAACCTGTTAGCACCCGGAGCAGAGACAGTGTCTTCTGTCACTTGGGTCAGCCTGGAGAAGGTTTTGGAATTAGCAGGTGCTGTGATACCTCACTGCTAGTGCAGGGTCACCCTACCAGAGTGTGGGCAGGGAATCTGTAGAAGGCTGAGGGAAGCAAGTGAGTAATTTTCTTTAAATGAATATGAGTTTCTTTAAATGAATAACGGGTCTCTTCACTTGTGCAGAACTGAATCTGTGAAATTGTTAGCAAGTCACTCCAGTTGGGTGAACTGGTTTTGGACTCTTTACTCAAATCTTGTTCCTAGAAAAATAACTCTTCTAGGTAAATCAGTTTGCAAAGTACTGCTGTGTCCTGGGCTAAGTAACCTGCTGTTGATTCTGAGTCACATCCTTCCTATTGGACTTTTTGATCACTTYAGATAAAACTTTCCTTTTAAGTGATTTCTGAGGATTAGACAGTTCAAAATTCTGTGCCTCCCAGGTGCCTTCTGGCTTCTCTCTGAGCTGGGGTGTGGAGGAAATGCCAGCACGAGCTTTGAACTGCCGCCGTGTTTGCTTGGTGTCACAGCCTTAAAATTTATCAGCATGTTTGTCCTTCAGTATTGTGATGTTGCAATGTAGAGGCTGTTCCTATGGCTCTTGATTTCAATTTGAGCTCTGGTGTAAAGGAGGCTTCCTCTTTCTCTTCCCGCCTGGAATGCGGTCGTTCCGTACTCCAGGCTGAGGATGCCTCCGTGGCCACTAGTGCTGAGCACGGCTGCCCTGCGTGTGTTGTGGATGCTTCCCTAGTTTCTCTCTGTGCTGTCTGTGGATTGTAGCTGTGGCATGTCCCACAAATTGAGATCGCTGCTCATCCCCCAGCGTGAGGCAGAAGAATTGGTATTCCTAGAGACGCTTGCTCTTCCAGGTACTCGCATTCCTGCACAGCTAGGAGTCATTCTAAATAATTTGCGGACAGTTTTGTCTTTCTGAGTAGTAGTCAGTCAGATGATTCTGCAAGCTTGGTGTTTGTCATTTGCATTTACAATGAAAGTTGAAACTTAAAACTAGGAAAGGGTTAAAAATACTTACTTCATTTTACTTCTAACTCTGCAGAATAGGAGCTGAGGCTCCCCGGTGCTGCTCAGTGGAGTCCCTGTGTGTTGTGCCCCCCATGCAAGGGAGTTTGGAGATTTTGTTGTCTTCCCCAGCAGTTCTCACATTTACCAGGAAACAGATCTCAATGCCAGGTTACACAAGTGCTGTAGGCAAAGAAAAGCCTTCCCCCTGCTCTCTCTTCGAGACCAGACCCACCATCTTCGTAACCACTGGCGACTTCATCGTTCACCATCAGCACGTTCCTGTCCAAACAGCATCTGTGCGAGCTCTGGTTCATAACATTTGTGCCATGTTTATAAATCAGTTTTTTATATTTTTGTACTGAAAGAAATTGGAGCACTTTAGAAAAGTTGATTTCGAATTCCATTTCGGTCTGTACCCGGAAGGAGATCTCTCATGGGTGTAGATCCTGTTGGCATAACTGCGTGCATCTCACTCAGAGCTGTGAACTCTCTTGACGCTCTTTAGTCTTAGGTCTGGTTTCTAGGCCCACCTTGCACTGTAAAGATTTAATAAATAATCATGGTCCATGGTTAAATTGACCATTTTGTTGGGGAAGAGTTTGGTTTTGTTTTTTCGTTAGGGTGTAAACATTGTAAATATTTCCTTTACTGTTGATACTGCAGTAGCAACATCTTTGTAGTCTTTATTTTATTTGTAAAGTTGATGGTTCAATGTTAATATTCTGTTGAATTGTGCACTCTTGATTAATTGTAAACTTGATCTTAGCACACCAAATGATGATTTTTACAATGATTGCAATGTTTCTCCACTGAAGGATTTCAGAGCTGCAATAGGACTGAAACCAACTTCTAGCAATAAAAAAAAAGAACATTTAAAAACTGTCTGCCTTTGTATCGATATAATAATCTATTATTTTCTGTTTGAATGAAGATCCAAGCAGGTGCCACTTCTCACATGCTTCTCATTTTTTACCCTGGACAGAAATAATCTGCCACAGGAACAAAACTCTGATGGTTTTCCAAAGGAGAGGACGGAGCATAGGAGGTGTTCAGTGGAGAATACAAAAAGCTGCAGCCCTTGGCAGTGAGGTGAACACCTGAGGGAAAGATCAGCTGCTCTCTGAACTCGACTGGTGAGGGAGAGAACTTAAGTTGCTTACATTAGCGTGGAGGTGCTTTGCATGGTGCCAGCCTGAGACATGCCTGGCTCTGTCCCAGGCAGTATCGGTTCCTACTTGGAACAAGGATAACAAAAATAGAAACTTTCTCCCTAGTGCTCGTGCCAGTTTGGCAGCCCTCCCTGCCAGCACCATCCCATAGCCTCTGGGTGCTGCTGCTCTTCCCAGCTCCTCATCAGGCTGAATTTCCTGGTGAAATCCCCACTGGAGCCGCGCTGGCAGGCGAGCCCAAGAGCTGTAAACTCCAATCATTTCTAGAGAGAACACGTGCAAAACCAGGGAGACAGTGGGAGAACTGGGGCTTGGATTGGTGCTCTCAAGAAAGAGGGAGGGTTTTGTCATGGGAATCCTGTGCCAGCGGTGAGGAAAACCCTGAGCCAGGGCTGGTGGCAGTGCCAGTGGTGTGCTCTGCCTGCCTGCCACTGCCTTTGGGGCTTACCACAGCAGCTTTGGGGGACCCTGGGCCCTTGTGTGCAGGAGTCAGGAAAACAAGGCAGCATTTGTCAGCCTCTGAAGTGCATGTGACATCTGGGTTGCGACACAAACTGGAGCTCCACTGGAAAAACATGAGTTTTTCTAGTTTTCCACATCCATAAATAATCAAAAACTTCTAGGCAGTCCAGTGTTTAAAATTTGGTGTTTATGGGAACTAACARGCTGACATGTGAGAGAATGACGTCTGAAAGTGTGTGTGTGTGCAGAAGCTTTTGCTTGTGCTCCTTTTAGGAAAACATTCCTTCCATCTGCAGAGCTCCCGGGAGCCAAGCCMCAGTGCCCGCCGGAGATCAGTCACTGCCTCTGTGCTTCCAGACCTCGTGTCTGGGTCTCCAGAGCAAGGCCAGTRACTCCGTGTCCGTTTCTAAATATTTTTTGGCAGCAAGAAATGGAATCGAAGTGATTTTRTGGGGGACAGGAGAGGGGGGACAGTCTAGGAGAGAAGTTAAGAGGAGCTGCGCTGCGCTCTCTGCAGCCGTTTTCGTGTGTCAGGCTTGTAGGAATTGTTTCTAGAAAGACAAGAGGCTGGATCGGGGACATCCGGGGTTAACATGGCCAAGAGGGATCCCTGCAGCGCTGTTTCCCACTGGGAACTGCCCAGCTGCAGCAGCTCAGAGCTCAGCAGAGACAAGTTTAAATCCTGGGCAGAATTTGCATCTGTTAGAAGTTGGGTGCTGCTGCAGCCATCAGTGTTCAAAGGTGTGTGGGTGTTGCTGTGCGCAGTTCTTGCCACAACAGCGGGGCAGACATTCCTTGGGGATTGCAAACACCTTGCCTGGCAGTGGCACTGATAACGCTGTCGCTCCTCTGAGAGACACGGAGGGTGTGATTTCAGGGCAGGGTGTGACTCCAGGACAGGGCTGGCGGTGCCTTCAGAGCTGGTAACTCGCTCACACCAATATTCCAGCGGCTCCGCCCTGCCTTGTCTCTCTCTCAAATCTGTAGCTAATTAACCCGAAACCCAAACCACATTCTTTCTGTGGATGAATCATGCCGAGGCCATCGGCAATGACCAGCTTTATGCTAAACCTCCCTCTTTCATGTGGGTGAGACGAGGCTGATGGTTCCCATGCGTGCATCTGAGATTCATCTGCAAGGCAGATGCTGGAGGACAAACATGCACAGAGGAGATTGGCTCCACGGTGTGCCCCGACACTGGGAATGTGCTGCTCGCTGCCTTTCCTCAGCCCTGTGACTCAAATCCAGTTTAACTTCTCACCCCAGCGATGGGGCCAGCCCAAGGCTCAACAGGTGAAGGATGTGGGGCCTGCCCTACATTGTTTGCTGCTTCTGGGCCCGTGGGATCTGGCAGAGGATAAAAGCCAAAYCCTCTTGGAGCTGGCAGTGCTGGAGCAAGCGACACACGGTCCCTGGCTCTGGGACTGTCACAGGCACTGGAGGCTCAGACAGGGCAGGATCACTTTGTTATGGGGCTCCTTGACTTTGGACAAGGGCCTGGAGGGACAGGACAAGGGGGAATGGCTTCTCACTGACAGAGGGCAGGGTTAGATGGGATATTGGGAAGGAACTCTTCCCTGTGAGGGTGGAGAGGTCCTAGCACAGGTTGCCCAGAGCAGCTGTGGCTGCCCCATCCTTGGAAGTATCCAAGGCCAGGTTGGACGGGGCTTGGAGCAACCTGGGCTAGTGGAAGSTGTCCCTGCCCATGGCAGGGGYTGGAACTGGATGAGCTTTAAGGTCCCTTCCACCCCAACTCATTCCATGTGCACASGAGCATGAAAACTCCTCCCTGACAGCACAACGTGGATGTGCCTGTCCCACGTCAGAGCAGCAGCTGATGCCATTTCACTGTGTGGAGCACAGTCTCTTGCTAGACCTGAAGTCATCCCAGATGTGACTGCATGTGAAATGCAGATCTGCCAGGGAATTTCAGGTGTTCAGTGTCCCTTTTCCCTTCTAGCACATTGGAAGTCCTGAGCAAAACCACGCTGTGTGTAGTTAGAGCTTTGTTTTTCCTGGGCTGCCATGGATTGTTTTAACAGTTCCTTGCTAGATGTCTGGTGGGTGTGCTGCAGAACATCTGAATGATCCGTATTCCACCTCAACCAGGAAGGGGAATTTCTCAGCCACTGCTGTGCTTGGAAGGGAGAAAGGCTGTCTTGGTGCTCTGGCAGCAGGAGCTGCTGAGCAAGAGGCACCTACGAACCYAAGCAGCAGTTCCCTGAAAATCAGCCCTGTCTGTCTTGTGGCAGGAGGGAGGTGGATCMGTCTGATCCCACATTTCTCTGGCTCTGGTGGCTTGCAGGCTTTGTGTGAGGAGCATCCCATGGGACAGCGGTGCCACACTTGGATTTTTGGCTTTGAGCTGAGTGATGCCCACGTGTGTTGCCTCTTCCAGATGTGACTGTGGGCTGGGGTCTGACTCCTGCAGCTGGAGGTGCAGACATAAAGTGGGGGTCTGGGCTGGGAGAGGCCTGGGTTTGAGCTGTGTTGAGATTCTAAATTAATTCTATTAATTCAGGAGGATTTCTACCCCAGCAACAAAATTAGCCTCTAAACCAAATTCACCTACAGCTCGGTTGGCCTGAACCTTCTGGCCCTGGCACTGGAGCAGCGAGTGGATCCGTGCATGGAAATGTCAGACTGGGAAAACAGGTCTGCTGGGACGACTCAGGCACGCACCACTGAAGCTGTCTAATTTTCCCCAGGGTACTCCGGGAGCTGGGAGCTGGTTCCTGCCAGGAGGAGGTGGAGCTGGAGGGACAGCACGGGGCTCTCTGCCAGGTGAAGGAGGATGAAGCGATGCAGTGCGGCCCGGGCTGGCTTTGTTGCTGGCTTTGTTGCTGGCTTTGTTGCTGGCTTCCTTGTTGCCGGCTTTGTTGCCAGCAGCAGGGAGCCACCGCGGAGCAGCCCAGCCCAGGTGCGCTTGGAGTGCCGGTTTTCCCTGAGTAAATTGGATTGAAAGGAGGGAACAATGCCCAGCCCCTGCAACGGCTCCAGCCGCAGCAGCAGGGCTGGGGCTCACTCCCCCGGCTGAGAACACCCGAGCCCGGCTCAGATAACGCCGAGGCAGACGGATCCGTGCCGCTGGAAGCTGCTCCATCCCTGGAGCAGGAGGCGGATGTGGCGGGGAGCCAGCGTTTATTGCTTGGCAGCATCAACAAAACAGCTGCTGCTGCTCAAACGGCCGTGAATGAAACCTCCGCTCCTCTGACTCGCTGAGCACAGTCGGACTCTGTCCAGCCCTCAGGAGCAGCTGTAGATGTAACAAAGGTGAAGCAGCTCCTGGCTCCAGCAGGGCTGGAGACGCTTCCAGGCGGCTGCTGGTCCCAGCCGAGCCCTGTGCCGTGACTTTCCCCTGCCTGTGTGTGTAACAAACAGCCAAGCTGGGAGCTGCTGGGTRGCTGGATCCCATGATTTAACAGCCTTTTCCCATCAAAATGAGTCTGTCTGCTTGCTGATCCCTGTGTGCTCCAGGCGGGCTGTGGGCTCCTCTCCCTGCAGCCTGACGAGCTCCCGTTGGGCTCAGCTACCGATGGAGAGGAGGCACAGCAAGGGTGTGCAACAAAAGGCCCAGCCTGGGGGCTGAAAACGGCAAAGGYACCAGAAAGCAGGGTGGAAATGAAGCTGGTGTACCTGCTCCAGCCCCCAGAGCAGGGCAGCTCCCTTCCCTCCCATCCTGCCAGCTCTTGCCTGTTCGAGCAGCTCGGAAGAGCTGTGACATTGATTTATTTAACTCAGAAATAATGGATCACACCCAAGCCGTGCTTCTGTGGTGAGACAGTTGGTTGTACCTTTGGTGCCTGTTTCCTCTGCCCGTGTTGGTTCCTGTCTCACCTCCCCCCCTCAACAGAGCTTCTCTTTCCCAGCCACTGCCTCCCCTCACCTGGAGCACACAGCCCTTGGGGACAGGAGGGGCAGCGCTTTCCCCCATTCTTTTGGATAGTGAGGAAACCCAACTCCGTGGAAGGTGACAAGGTAAGGGCAGAGAGTAACTTCATCTTTGAAATTTTGAACAGATCTGTTTGTCTTTCAAAGCTAGAAGGCAGTGTGAAACCTGAGCTTTCCTCAGTCCCGTGTTACAGAGATAAAGGAAAATCTGAGCCCTCGATAAGCAGAGAATGCTCATCACCATTCCACTAAATATGGTCTCAAGCGTGGGCTGGGAAAACCTGCACCTTAAGCACACAGAGCAGGCAAGGGACTTGATGGATTTTATTCAGATTTATTGAAGCAGCTCCAGGCTGAGTAATAAACACACAAAACTGCTGTATAAAAAAAAAATAAATGTACAGAACCAGCCCGTGGGCAAAGTACTGTCACATGTTCTGACATTCCAGGCAACTGCCTGGGTGCTGTGAGTCCCAGCAGCACAGTCCAGAGCCTGCAGCTGGTCAGGAGTGTCCTTTGTCCTTTTGAGTAAATATCACTGAAACCAAAATAATGCCTCTGGTTCCTGCTCTGAGACCACACAAGCTMGGAGAAAACTTGGAAAACTTTTGCTGTCCCAAGGGACAGCACAAGCTGTCAGCCCAAGGAGGTCCCTCCGTGCTTGTCTCCTCCCTGGCCTGACCAAGGGGATGGATTTGCAGAAGCGATTCCAAAGCCCAAACCGTGCTGCCTTGAGCCCTGCTGGGGCTGATGGGATCCATGCTGGCATCCAGCTCACAGACCTGCCAGGTGGGAGGAGGTGCTCCTGCTGCCTGCRTGTTCCATCCGGATCCTCAGTCAAGGGAGACACTGGCAAAATCAGGTGTGAAGCCTGTGGTGCAGAGCAGAGTTTTGTGAGACCAGTGCACAGCAAACCCAACCCCGCTCCTCAGGCATCAAATCCCAGAGAATGCTGCTACAGCACAGCAATGGCTGCTGATTTCCCTCTACAGCCAGGAATTTTCTATAGGCATGACAGGGTATTTTATTACAGTAAATAATTTTATTTAGATAGTACAACTCTTGCAAGAAGGAGAGAAAAACCCTGCAGGGTCTGTGATTCACTGGCATCGTTTCTGCCAAAAGCCTTTAGAAAGGTTTAATTCCAGTTGCAAATGTTGAAAGTCAATCTCTGTGTAGCAGGAAAGCAACGGCATGAAAGGGACACCAGGGAATAATTAGAAGCAGAGAAACCCTGTGTTTATACATAGACAAGGCTTGCCTTATAAATGCAATTACCCACCATTCTGGGACTAAATCCCAGCTATAATCTTGTTCTGGCACCAGCTCACAGCCCTGGCGTCCCACAAGACATTTSGGTGCCACTGGCAGATTAAGCGTGGCACCAGGAGGAGGAGGCTGTGCTAAAAGCAGCAGCCGGACCCGGTGGCACCACGGGGTCTGTCCCAGCTCCTGCAGACAGCCTGCCTGCAAAAACACCAACTCCTCCAGCCTCCTCACCCAGGGACGACACCCAATCCCCGCACACAGCATTCCCCAAAATCTTTGCATAGGCCAAGATGCCAGGTTAAGAGTCTTGTTATTTATACTAATCTTCTCCCTGCAGCGTTTCAGCACCTAAAGAGATCTCTCCTGCAGGGTTTTAGATCCCTGGAAGCCCTGGAGCTGGCGTTCGCACAAGACTGTTCTCTGGGACAGCTCCAGCCCAGATCCACATGCATCCGCCCCTCGGGTTCAACCTTTGTGCAGCACCAAGTGATAGAGAGGAGCTCTGGGCTGACTCACAACTATTTACCTTCCACACTCAGGCTGACAGGTACTTCCAGGTGCTGACGAAGGCGGTGGGGATGAGGGAATAAGGCACGGTGGTGACGCTGCTCCAGGTGTCGGACGAGGGGTCGTAGCAGTCCAGGGTTTTGCAGCGCTGAGCCCCGCAGTAGCCCCCCACCACGTAGAGCCTGTTCCCCGAGGTCACGGCGCGGCAGCTAATGCGCTTGGCGGTGACATCCCCGAACTTGGACCACTGGAAGGTGTCACTGTGGAAGCGATAAGCGGAGCTGGCCGAGAACTCCGTGTCCCCGCCGATGACGATGACGTGGCTGCCCACSACGGCGGCGGCCGTGTAGCGCCAGGGCTGGGGGCAGCTGGCGGGCACCGTCCAGCGGTTCTGGCGGGGGTCGAAGCACTGCACCTTGGGCAGCTTGTTCTGGTTGGCGCTGGTGCCCCCGAAAACAAACAGCTTCATCTTGGCTCCCACCACGGCGGCGTTGCTCACTCCTTCCCGGAGGGGAGCCACCAAGGACCACTTGTCCAGCTGGGGGTCGTAGTGCTCCACCTGCTTGAGGGACACGGAGGGAGAGGCCGGGAAGGCCCCGCTCATGGCCGTGTGACCACCTACCACGTAGAGGCAGTGGTCCAGCTCGGCAGAGCCGTGGCCGAACCGCGCCACCAGCATGGGAGCAGCTTTGGCCCACTCGTCGTGGAGGGTGTCGTAGACCCAGACGTCCCTGGAAGCGCCGTTCTCGGAGCCCTTGCCGCCAGTGATGTAGACCTTGCAGCCGATGGCGCAGGCGCTGCACTCCTTGCGGGGGCTGGGGATGTCGGCACGAGGGATGATCTCGCTGGTTTTATGGTCCAGCATGTAAATCTTGTCGCACATGAAGGTCTGGCCCCCGAGCAGCAGCAAGGCCTGGCTGACCTTGCGGGGCCGGGCACAGCACCCCGTCACCAGGCCGTCGTTCTGCAGGATCTTCATCTTGCACCGCACGGCGTCGGCCACGATCTCCTCGCCCAGCTTGTGGCTGGTCACCAGCTTCTCGCAGGCCACCTGCTTCCGCAGGTAGGACTCRGGCAGCAGGGCCAGGCGGACGGAGCGCAGCAGCTCGGGCAGAACCTCGTGGCGTCGGGGCAAATCGTAGCGGATCCAACCTATAACGGCTTCGTAGACCAGCGTCTCGTCCTCCACCTCCAGCTCCTCGCTCTCCACCAGCTCCAGCAGCTTGTCTTTGGGCAGGCGGAGGAAATCTTCGGTCTTGCAGAGCGAGGTGAAGTTGGCCAACGCCATCCTCCAGGACAGCTCCAGCAGCCGCTCGCAGCAGTGGGCATCGGACAGCAGCAGCATGTTCAGGCAGTTCCCAGGGTAGAGGTTCTTCTCCAGAAAGTCGGCCGAAGCATCCCGGATATCCTGGAACTGCAGCATGTCCCCGGCCTCCAGCAAGGACTCCGCGTTCTCCTCGTTGATCAGCACCCGGGCTGAGTAGGCGTAGTCCAGCAGCAGCTCCAGCACCTCGGGGTGCAGSGAGTCGTGGAAGTTGACCTCGGCATCTCTGCTCTCCTTCAGGCCCCCGCTGAACATGGCGTTGAAGTAGCGGCTGCAGGCGGCCAGGACGGCGCGGTGGCAGGGGAAGCTCTGGTTCCCCGCCCGCAGCACCACGTCGGTGAAGAGGTTCTGCTGGCGGAGCAGGTTCAGTTGGGTGAGGAGGCTGTCGGCGTGGCCCGGTTTGTGGAAGAGGTGGATGTTCATGGAGCCGGAGCTCGAGCGGGATTTCCGGTTCTCGTGGCTGCTGACGGACATAGTGCTGAGGCCGCTCTGCAAGGCAAAACCGGCGAGTCAGCACGGGCAGCGCGGTCCCGGGCCCGGCGCGGCCGGGGTGCAGCGCCGGGGGCTGCGGCGGGACGGCGGCCGCGGAGAGGAGCCGGCGGCGGGAGCGCGGTACCGGCCGGTAACGGGAGCTCGGAGAAGCGTCCCGCAGCCGCGGGGCATTGACACACACGGGGCACCGGCAGCTCCTGGACCAAACGCCGGTGCAGCGCACGGCTCCGGCGGGCCTCACATAGTACCAGGGACGGGGCGTACCGGTGATGCCCACGCCCAGCCCGTCCCGCGGCCCCGCACCGGGCTCAGGGGTCCCGCACGCGGTCCCGCACCCAACCTGCGGTCCCACACCCACCCTGCGGTCCCGCACCCGGCTCCGCTGTGCTGCACCCGGCTCAGAGGTCCCGCACCCGGCTCCGCCGTCCCGCACCCGGCTCAGAGGTCCCGCACCCGGCTCCGCCGTCCCGCACGCGGCTCCGCCGTTCCCCGCTTGGCTCAGAAGTCCCGCACCCGGCCCCGCGGTCCCGCACCTGGTCCAACTGTCCCACACCTACCCCCGCGGTCCCGCACCCGGTCCCGCACCCGGCCGCGCAATCCCACACGTGGTCCCACATCTGCCTCCACGGTCCCACACCCGGCCCCGTCCCCGGCGCCGTACCCGGTCCCGCACGGTCCCGCTCCGCTCCGGCTCTGCCGCCGCCCCGCCGCCGCCGCGTGGCCGCCCCGCGCCGGCCCCGCCCCCGTCCGCCCCGCAGCCAATCAGCGGCCGCGGCGCCCTGCGCTCSCTCTTTGTGAATGGGAGGCGGGGCCGGCCGTGCGCATGCGCCGCCCAYTGACCCGCCCTGCCCGGGGGCGGCGTGGCCGTGTCCCCCCCACGCGCGCGGGTCCCTTCCCCGCTGCCCCCGGTCCGAGCGTCGCTCCCCGGTCCGAGCACCGCAGCACGGCTGGCCGCGGCCAGCCCCGCCATGGGGCCGGGACGGCGGATCTGAGGCTGCCGAGCGCGGTGCAGCTTTGCGGACCGAGTCACYCCGCCATAAAGGGCCATAAACGGGRCAGCCGGGCTGGGATCAGCAGCGCCTGCCCGCGGCCTTTGGATCCCGGCCTGCTGACAAAGGCAGGTCGCGGCCGAAMAAACTAGTCCTGCTCAGCAAATGTTTTCCTGCGTGGAGCCCCCCTCAGAACTTTGGAGCCCAGCACATCATCTGCACCACCAACACTGGGGCCGGGTGCTTTCCTTGCCAAGGGAAGGTGCTATCACCCTCCCTCAAGGGCAGGAGCCGAGTTGGGCTGATGGCCACATCAGAAAAGAGAAAAAAAAACACCAAGTTTTGGGAGGATTTGGTCTGCCTGCAAAAGGTGTTGTGCTAAAAACGAGCGAGTGCTGCCTTGGAGAGGCAGGAGCAGCCACCGCGGGTGTTTAAACAATGTGTGTCAGCAGGGACCACAACCACCTCAAGAAAAAACTACAAATTCCAGAAATTCTGAATTACTCAATTTTGACTTATCTCTGCACGTTTCAGCTTCACAAGCTGCAATTTAAAACGACTTGATGAGGAAGTGATGAAGCACTTAAAGCAGTTTACAGTGTCTTTTATTTATTTTAAAACTAATGCATGGTTTAGAGATTTACTAATCTGGCATCAGAGGTTGTGTGGGGCTTTTTGGTTTTTTTTTTTAATTGGTAGAGCTACACCTTGTCCCGTGCTGAGCAGTACAGTGAGTCCTGAAGGAATGATTTAATGAGGTTAAGAACACAAAATAAATCTGATTTATTATTAAAAAGCATTAAGCTGCTGCAGGAGCCACCACAGTGGGTGACAGGATCAGGCAACAGCCACAGCTGTCCCTAAGAAGAAGGACCTGGCTGCTCCCTCAGTTCAGGCACAGGACTGAGAAAAGTAGAGAGAAAACAAGAGTCTCCTCCAGGTAAGCCCAGCCTACACTCTGAGTTGTACCAAAACCTGTAAATCTGGCAGCAAATTCCCAGCACAGCCAGGAAGGCATCCTCAAGGACACTGTAGGGTGAAGGTCCAGATAAACAGCAAGGACAGAGCAAAGGATAAAGAGTATCCAGACCTCGCTCTGCTCTTTGAACACAGGCAGGACACAGTTCCCCGTGTCCAGGCCAAAAACAACAATAAAACCCAAGGTCAAACCTCCTGGAAGCGCAGCATGTGCCGTGCTGGGGTGCAGGGACACRCAGACTAAGCAGAACTGTTTTCAAAGGATGCATTTCCATGGCAGTCAGGCAGGGGCAGGGAATTATTTCRGCAGGAGGAAGGCTGGTGACACATGTGGAGCTGCAGCTCACACAGCAATAATGATTTGGAGCTTTCCAGAGCCAGATGAAGAACTTTTCCCTGTTATCAGAGAGAATGATCACTCAAGGCCACCTTTGAAGCATTTGTGCCGTTTATTATCGGCAACGCCCAGAACTGTAACTGCAAACCCCATCTCGGCACTGGTTTGATTGCTCCTTTGAAAGGTGATTGATAAATACCCTGGTTTTTTTTTTTAAAAAAAAAAAAAAAGGTCCGTTGGCAGCTGCCGGAGCCTGGTGGAAGAGCTCCACCCGGTGGCATTCCACAAAGGCACAGCTGGAGCGTTAGCTCTGCGGGAAGTCTCAACTTCCACCGTTTCTCCTTAAAAGATCAACGCAGACTAGGAAGGTTCACGCTGCTTCCAGTTGTTATTTCCTTCCCCCCTCGCCTCTGAGGAAACACAGCTGTCACAAACAACAAAACTGGTCGCTTCTGCCTGAGCTCTGGGCATCAGCTCTGAGCTCAAACTCCAAAACACCTGGAGAACTCCCAGGACAGGGGTCACATCCCTGGCTCCGATGCAGCACCAAGCACCGAGCCCGGAGCGTGAACTCGCAGGACTCATCCCTTACCACTTCTGTGTGACAGAACCGTGGCCATTCACGCTGACTTTGTGCTCTTTAAGTGACAGAAAACACTGGAAGGTTGCATTTATCTTTTGGGAAAGAGGAAGGAAGGRTGGAAGCAGCTATTTTCCCCTCAATTTTACCAGTTGTAGGAGATTCTTGATTTTCAGAGGATTCATCTGAAAGATTTCTCTGATGAAGAGTGATAAAAATTGTCAACYGCAAACAATCCCCTCTGCAGCAGGCATCTTGATTCCAGTCCCAATTACAGGATATTTGGAATGACAATCATCGACCCAGGAAAGTTAAAATACACCCTACCTCACTAAAGGCACTTTTACCATGTGAAAATTTGGCTCCTGAAGCTCAGTTATGGCTTAAGCAGCTTCAGAATTTCCTCCTCTTGATGCCTGGTAGATTCCAATCAGGGAGGAGATGGTCCCCAGGAGCCCTACTAACCAAGGAGGGAAGCGTCCTGCCCAGAGGAATCCTGGAGGCAGCCAGTGGATTGCGTTGGAGAGATCTGCTGCATCTGTGAGGATGCTCAGAACTTCAGCCTTCACCTGGGCTCTCAGTTTCTGCTGACTCTGAGGTGAAGATGTGCTGCTGGAAGCAAAGGTAACATTGTTGACAGCCGAGAATGTCATAATAACTGTGATGGCTTCAAATGAGAACTGACAGATGTGGGTGAATTACAGGAAAGATGGTGAGGGGCTTTGGACAAGGGCCTGGAGAGACAGGACAAGGGGGAATGGCTTCCCACTGCCAGAGGGCAGGGATAGATGGGATATTGGGAAGGAATTGTTCCCTGGGAGGGTGGGGAGGCCCTGGCACAGGTTGCCCAGAGAAGCTGCGGCTGCCCCATCCCTGCAAGTGTCCAAGGCCAGGTTGGACAGGGCTTGGAGCAACCTGGGATAGTGGAAGGTGTCCCTGCCCATGGCAGAGGATGGAACTGGATGAGCTTTAAGATCCCTCCCAACCCAAACCATTCTGGGTTTCCATGATTAGGTGTACAGCCACGAAGGGAAATCATACCACTTGTGCTGGCTCAGTTTTCTTCTCAACTGGAACAAGATTCTCAGGGATCTGAAAAGAACAGAGTTATTTCTCCTACAGCACCAGCCAGGAGGGTTTTTTCCTCTTCCACTAACTGCTTCAATGAGGCAGAGCACCTCCTGCAGCCAAGGGCCCTTTGTTCCCTGCCGGTGTCAGGGCACAGGGCTCACCCCCCGCGCCTCCCGCGCCCGTCGCGGCCGTACCGCAGGATGCCCAGGAGCAGGGCACAGCCCCACAGCGCCGTGCTCCGCGTCCACCACTTCTGGGAGGCGGCGCGGACGATGCCGAGCTCCGCCGCCCACGCCAGGTGCTCGCAGGGGTAGTAGAGCTGGTTGGCCACGTTGCAGAGCACCGAGAGCCCCCGCACCAGCGCGTCCTCGCCCTGCGGGGAGCGGCACGTGGGGCAGGCCGGCGGCGGGGCCGGGGGGGCTGGCGGGGACCCCCGGAGCCCCGCTCACCTCGGGGCCCAGCCCGTAGCTGCAGCTGTGCCGGAGCATGGCCAGGTCGTCGAACAGGCGCAGGGCGGTGCGGCAGGCGCTGAGCCGGGCGGAGGCGGCCAGGAGCCCCCCGGGCAGCCCCGCGGGCCCGGGCAGCGCTCCCCCGGCCAGCTGGCAGCCGTAGGACAGCGCCCGGACCTGCGGGGCACGGCCCGCTCAGCGCCCGGCCCAACGCCCCGGGAGCGCCGAGGGCACAGGCCCGGCGGGGGAAGGTGCTGCTATAGCCAGGACTGGTGATCTCCTTTTCTCTCTTTCTTCCTTCAATCCTCTCTTTTTCTCCCTCTTTTCCTTTCTTTAATTCCCCCTCTTTAGCTTCTTTTCCCTTTACCCAAACCTCACTGCCCTGTGCTCATACAGTAGGTCAGGGACTCCATACCCATTTCCAAGCCAAGTGTGTACTTTACGGATCAAACTTTCTGATTGTTTGTGGACCCCTCTGACTTTTGTCGTTCCCTTCCACCGATGAGCATTTGTGAATCTCTAGGTGCTTCCTTCGACTTAAGGGTCGGTCGGGCCCCATCATTCACCGCCCGGTATCGGCGGGGTCAGACCCTCATCCTCACTCCCCGCCAGGTACCGGTGGGGTCAGACCCCGCTCCCGTCACTTCCCGTCCGATACCGGCGGGGTCAGACCCCCCTCCCCACTCACAGCCCGATACCGGCGGGGTCAGACCCCCCTCCCGTCACTCCCCGCCCGGTACCAGTGGGGTCAGACCCCCTTTCCCACTCACCGCCCGGTCGCGGCCCCGGTGCGTCTCCAGCGCGGCCACGAGCCCCCAGAGCGCGCCCGCCGCCATGGCAACGCTTCCGGCTGTGACGTCACGTGCGAGCGCGGGGCACGTCGGGAAGGAGGCGGAGCCGTCGCCATGGCAACGCGGCCTGGCTGCCCCGCGGCCTAGCCGAGCCCTGTCTGGGGATGGTGCCCGCTATCTCGCCGCCCCTCACAGCCTCCGCATCCCTTCAGTGAACTCCCCGTCAGCCCCTTTCTCACCCTCAGTTTCCCCGTTCTGGGGGTTTCCTGGCCGGCCCCGCCGCCGGGGTGGTTCTGGGCCCGGTCGAGGTCGAGTCAAAGAAACCTCGGAAACCCACCCTGAGAGGCTCTTGCGGACTGCGGTCCCCCTTGTCCCCCCACGGTCCTGTGTCCGCATGCACACAGATCCACACATCCCCGTCCTCCCCTCGCAGACAGGGAGAGCTTCCCTTGTCCCACCTTTAGAGACCTCCCAGACCCTGGCCGAGTGATGGAAGGGGAATATTCCCTGTGGAGACAGGGAGGAATTGGGCTCTCTCCATCCTCCTACACCTTCCCGTACCCAGCACCTGGATCCCGCCCGCTGCCAGCCCATGGCACTCACACAGGGTGAGCTCTCCACGGTCCCCTCTGTCCCCACAGACCTTCCTGCTGCCCTCAGAGCTGCTCAGCCTGCCCAGGCTCCAGTGGGTCTGATGGCTTGGCACAGAGTCACACTGCTGTTAATTAAAGCTGTTGGAACTACTTGGATATTTTGCTTTTTCTTTTTATAGCTGAGTATCACAGAATCCCAGAATATCCTGAGCTGGAAGGGACCCACAGGGATTGTCGCATCCAGCCCCTGGCCCTGCACAGACACCCCAGCAATCCCACCCTGTGCATCCCTGGGAGTGTTGTCCAAGTGCTCCTGGAGCTCTGGCAGCCTTGGGGCCGGGACCATTCCCTGGGGAGCCTGGTCAGTGCCCCAGCACCCTCTAGGGGAAGAGCCTTTTGAGTAATTAATCCTTTGAGTAAATCAATCTGATTTCATAAAATGGGTTCATAGCACTAAGCAGAGCCACTCCCAGCCAAGCTTTTGCTGCACAGCCTCTCCAGTCTGTGAGCTGGACTCGAGATCCATGTGGGTGCCTTCCAGCTTGGGATATTCTGTGATTCTGATTCTTCTATCCTTGCTTTATCCTCAGATGTCGCAGTTATCCCACCTGATGCACCACATCCATGTTCCATGGTGTTGTGACTCACCTCACTGCAATCTGGTGTCAATCCCTTTGCCATTTCATTACGTAAAATGAATAAAATGAATGATTTCTGGGACATGAACCAGTGGCTTGATCTTTCTCCATCGCTACGTTTGTTTTTAGAAGTTGTTTAGCATTTATTTCTGGGAGGAAGGAGAGGATTTTGATCAAAAGCTGTGCTTGTGCAACCTCAGGAAGGGATGTGGTTAGAGCTGGTCATGGAAGGAATTAAGAAAATCCTCCTCTGACGTTGCCTCCTGTTTCTCCAGCAGTTAAGAGAGAGGTCCCTTCATGCCATGGATCTGTGTTTAAGCCATTTGATTTACTAAATGTGGAACTGATCACAGTTGAATTGGTCTTTTTCTTGGCCCTAAACTTCTGGAGCAGCTCCATAACTACCATATGGAGTGATATTCCTGTAAGTGCCATGTGAATTTCTTCATTTGCCTCCTCACCCTGGGAGCTGTTTTCTGTTTGGGCGAAGGTTTAGAGCAAAGTGCTGATGGCAGAGCTGGCCTTTTCCTGTCTTCAGGGGAAATGCACATGGATATCTGTGACTGCAAAGCTTTTCTGGCGCTGCCTTCCTAATTTACTGCCTTGAATTTAATTTTTATTTCAATTCCATCTGTCAGCAGATGAAAGTTCTGTCACAACCACGCAGTGGCACCGTGCTGGTGCCACACAGGCAGCGGAAAGAGCGACTCCCTAAAGACGTGCTACAGCAGGTCCAGCCTTAATAGGCTTGGATTAACCACAGGGTGGCTTGGGAAAGTGGGTTTATGCCCAGCAAAGCTCCAGCCTCCCCTTAACTCCCCTTGGAATGTGTTCCTGAGCTACTTGAGATGGGTCATGTGCACCAAACCCTGTCTGCTCCAGCCTCAGGTGAATCCTCCGTGGGAGCAGAGTCGTAGGTGAGAAATACCTGGAAGGGACAGGAAGGACAGGCCAAATCCCTAAGCCAGGGAGTGTTGGAGGGAGGTAGAAGGTGATGTAGGTCCCCCACAGGGTCAGAGGAAGAAAACTGCTGTGGCTAGAGGTGTCCACCCATAGTAAACATCTCTGCACCACCAGCAGAGAAGGCTGAGCACCCGCCAGAGGCAGAGGATGCTGCACCTGCCCAGGAAGGGTGACCCTTCAGGTAACGACACAGGTCTCAGGTGCTGGGGCTGACTGTTCAGTGCCCCTTTCTCAGCCCTGTTCCRGTGAGCTGAAAACTGTTTTCTCTTCTCAGATGAAATGCTTACATCAGGGGCTGCCCAGGAGGGCACAGAACCTCTGCAGGACTGACCAGAGAGGCGAGTTCACACCCAAGCCCGGAGGCCCAGCTGAAATCCGAAAGGGAAACTCCCGAGTGAGCTGTGTCCCCATGGGGACCCTGGAAGGGTCCTGTCCCCAGAGGAAGGTGATGTCCTCCCTTCTCCAGTGGCTGCTGACGCACTGTGAGCTGCCTACACGGCGTGGGATCTCGGAGCCGTCCTTGTGCTCTGCTCTTGGCCCGTCTGTGTGTTGTTACAGGGAACATCTATTTCTCAGATTGAATGAGGACACAAGGAGGTGTTGTGACAGCAAGAATAAACACTAGGAGATTAGCCCAAAGGCGTGGGTGACACATCCTTCAGGATTGCAAGACCCACGGAGCGCCTCTGGGCAGGCACTGGGGTGGAACGAAACAGGTGGGGTAAGGGGAAGCACAGAGGAAGGGCAGGAGATCAAACAGAGAGGCACCACCAGGGCTGTGTGGGAGATGGAATATTCCCTTATTATCTGTTTGGATTTTGGTGTCAAGGCCTGGAAGCAAAGGTCAGTGAACAGTAGGATAGCGAGGCAGCTCTGCCCAGCTTGTGATGAGTGGGCTGTTTTCCTAGAGGTGAGCTGTGTGTTTTTGTTGAGTTGGTCACTCACGTGGGTTTCCTGACTGCTGAGCTTGCACTAGCTCTGTTTGGGATCTAGGTGTGTTCCAGAGGGATCAGTGGGGGCTGGTCAGCCCCCTGCCTTGGGGGTTGAGTGAGCAGGGTGGCACAAGCTCTTCTCAGCCTTTTCATGCAGAGGGGTTTGATTCCTCGGGAGCCAGCCCTGAAGCCTTTGAGCACGGGCTAGTGAAGTTTCRTAACTGCCTCGGTCTGTGTGTGAGCAGTGCCAGGGCCCACGAGCCTCGTGCTTTCCTTTGTGGATTTGACTCTATATTTTTCAGGAATGGGACAGTGTCTGCTTCACACGTGCTTCAAAGAAGTCACATACATCTTCCAAAGGCACACAGACATCTCACATCACTCCCTCACACTGGCATGTTGTAAACACTTCCAGTCAAACACCTTGATTGCATCATTTGGTGGAGTAACGGGGACTTGCATCTGCTCCAGGTCTGTCCCACTACTTTGATGTGACCCTGAGGTGGCACTGCCATCTGTGCTGCTGCGGGAACAGCCATGGGGATAAGTGGTGGAATCACCCTTGGAGGCACCAGCTGGCTGGGAGAGCTGTTGCTGGGAGTCGCTGTGATTATTTACTTTCTTTTTCACGTGGATTTTGGTGCAACTTCAGGCACGGAAAGTAAAACTGGCTTTTGGAGTGAGGATGTTTGCTTTCTAAACTCTTCTGCCACCCCTTCCAGCAGTGCCCCAGGAACGCTTGAACCAGGAAGGCCAAGCAGGCTTTCTTTGATTCCCCGGCTATGTGAAATCTGCCAGTGCAGTTGGTGGGGTGACACCCCTCCCTGCCAACGGAGCCACCGGCACGTCCCGGTGTCACGTCGCCAGTTTCTGTGACTCACAGATAAGATGAAATCACTTTTTTTCTGGATTGGTTTAAAAACACGTCCCTCGTCACCGCGGCCCCGTCCCGGGCGCAACATCAGCCTCACGCACGTGAGGTCAACGCCAGAACATCGCTGCAAAACAGGGGCTCGGTCCAACCCCCGGGGAAGGCCTGCAGGGTGGGGCCAGCTAGGAGCCGGGATAAATTCGGGAATTTTGGCGTAGCCTTGGCTCTTCCTCCTTTCCCTGGAAAGCTCCAGGCAGGGACCACCCTCCCGGAGCTGCCGGGTCAGGGGGGGCCCGCAGCGATGCGGCTCCCGGGGGSCGTGCGGAGCTTGGCGGTGAAGCTGGAGGACGGCCCGGCCCACGGCGGGGGGCAGCTGCTGCGCGGGCGCGTGCGGCTGGAGCTGCGCGGGGCGCTGCGGGTGCGGGCGCTGGAGGTGTGCGCGCGGGGCTTCGCCGCCGTGCACTGGCTGGAGAGCCGCAGCATCGGCCTCAGCATCATCTACCGGGACTACACGGCCTACCAGACCTTCCTGTACCGCCACTGCCAGCTCATCCCGGGTAAGGCCGCGCCACAGGGTGGGTGTGTGCGCCAGAGTGTGCGGTTGGGACCACCTCGGGTGGGTCTCTGTGCCAGGATGTGGGGTTGGAACCATCTCGGTGGGTCTCTGCGCCAGGGTGTGGGGTTGGGACCACCTCGGGTGGGTCTGTGCACCGGGGTGTGGGGTTGGGACCACCTCGGTGGGTCTCTGCTCCAGGGCATTGGGTTGGGACCACCTCAGGTGGGTCTGTGCACCAGGGTGTGGGGTTGGGACCACCTCGGTGGGTCTGTGCACCAGGGTGTGGGGTTGGGACCACCTCGGTGGGTCTGTGCGCCAGGGTGTGGGGTTGGGACGCTCTCAGGTGGGTCTCTGTGCCAGGGTATGGGGTTGGAACCACCTTGGTGGGTCTCTGCTCCAGGGCATTGGGTTGGGACCACCTCGGGTGGGTCTGTGCACTAGGGTGTGAGGTTGGAACCACCTCGGTGGGCCTCTGTGCCAGGGGGTTGGATTGGGGCCACCTTGGGTGGGTCTCTGCGCCAAGGTGTGGCGTTGGAACCATCTCAGTGGGTCTATGCGCCAGGGTGTGGGGTTGGAACCACCTCAGTGTGTCTCTGTGCCAGGGTGTAGGATTGGGACCCCTTCAGGCTGCAGGCATCCCCTCCAGGCGAGCGTCTGCCCCGAAGGGTGTTGCCGACCCACGCGGGGTTGTTTGCCCCCCTTCTCACCTCRTCCAAGGGTTTCTGTGGTTTCTAGGAGGCTGCTGGCAAACCCGGGGCTGGGGAGCACAGAAGATTTGTGGCTTTAGTTGTGTTTGCACAGGGAAGAGCAAATAATGAGTGTCCGTTCACAAGTGTGGAAAGAGCACTTAGTACTTCAGTCAATGTTTGTTTTCAGGTCCCTGAGGCTGGGACCGTGTGCCCAGCTGGCACGTTGCTCAGATCTACTGCAAGAGGACAAGCCACTTGAATTCTTTGTGTGCTTGGGATGAAATGATCCAGAGCCGAGGGATATGGGACATCTCAACTGTCCATCCGCTCATTAACTCTGGCTTTTCTTAGGAACAAGCGTGTCTTTTATCCTCCCCTCCAATGACAGTGTCACAGCCATTCCTCTGTTGCTTTCCCTGTTTCTGATGGCCTTGTTACTGCCTGTGGCACAGTTGCCCAGCCCTGGAGATGGTTGTAGGACTTATGCTGAGGGCATTTAATTGTGTCAGTGGCCAAGTGCAACACAGAAAGTGGTGCCAGCCTAATCTGGCAAACGTAGAGGCTGGAGGAATAAACTGGAGGGATGGAAAGAGGACATAAGCTGCCTTCCTGGAGGTGTTCTTGTCTCTGGACTGCACTAGGGGTTCATTATTTCTGGATGGCTGTGCCCTGCCATCTGCTCCAAACACCTGCACCACCCTGGAGTTTCTGGATTTTGGCAGCAGCTCTTCCATGCTGTGCCTAAGGATGGCTCCTTGGCAGCTGCAACTCTGCAAAGTGTCCCAATTAAGGCCAAGGGAGAAACCCTTGCCCTGGAGTCCAGCAGCGAAGGCCCTGAGCACTTGGTCATGCAGTGCTTGGTCAGAGTCCCGTTAGCCCTGAGGTGACAGGGTGAGTTTCATCCCCCATTATCCCCGCAGTGAATGTCTGTAGGGAAGCCACAGGCTGCTGCCAGCACGTTTGGATTCTGCTGCTGGGATTGTGTGCGATAGGAGCCCCTGGAGCCGTCTGGGGAAGGGCACTTGGCCGAGGGCTGCAGGAATGGCGTGAGCTGCTTGGCCTCACCCTGCACACCTGTAGCTGGGAGCTGATGGTTCCTGGCCCTCACCTACTGCACGGGGAGTGTTGAGCTGGGCTACCAGAACAGCAGAGAGCCTCGCCAGAACCTGGGGGCTGGGATTTTATTGTCTCTATTCATACTCAGATTCCTTTTCTGCTTTGTGAGAGGGTGACAGGCATGTGATCACCAGGGCGTTTCAAGGGAGTGAACAGCAGAGAGGGGCTGTCCTGCAGCCAAAATAGCTTCCTTTGGATCCTTCTGTCCCCTGCTCTGTCCCCATCAGCAGTGTGAGGGCCTTCCTGATGTCAGCTGGTGAGAAACGTGCCATCATCCGACAGTCCCTGTGACTGCTCCCTTTTTGTTGCTTCTCCATGAGATCAGCCGTGCCTGCGTGGTGTTTAAAAAATGCAGGTTTTGTCATGGTAACAAGGCAGTGCAGAGGAGGGAAGCTGGGCACAGATAAGCGCCCTCCCTCCTGCTCTCCCCTCAGCTGAGTTTATCTGCAGTTTCCTGGCAGGGTGGTGAGTGCTGGCACTGGGGTGCTGCGCTGAGAGASAAGAAAAAGGGTGCAAGAAGGATGTTCAGGCAGGGCCTTTAAATGTTCGTTGTGTAATCATCTGAGAGGGAGCAGGAGCAGAGGAAGAGACAGGGGGTTAATGGCCAAAGGCAGCACCAGGAGAACCCTGGATTCTTCTGTGTGGGGTGATGAGAAGGTGTCCTAGGAAACAGAAATGATTGTTCTGCAGGGATGTTTTCTGTCCAAGGATCCTGCAGCACTTCCCAAAGGTGTAGTTCCTGCCCTGGTGAGAGGCAAACATCTAGAAGCCATTTTATTTTCATGGAGACATCCAGGAGGTTTATGGCATCAGGGCTCTTCTTCCATTGAGGGATGGCCCTCAATCAGCACCTTAATCCTTGTCCATACACAACACTCCCAAATCTCGCAGGGATGGAGCTGGTTCCTCAACCTGGGTGCTTGTGCAAGGCTCTGCATTGTCCCATCTCATCCCCTTTTGGGCCAGGGTAGAGCTGCTGACTTACCTATTTACCTGCTGCGTTTCCTTCCCTCTGGCTTGCCAGGGCCCCTCGTGTGGCTCCGGGGTCAGTGGGGAGAAGGCACCAGGGCCCAGCAGCGGGTCAGGGAAGGAGCAGCTCCCTCCGAGCCAGGCAGGGTGTCAGCTCCTGCTGGGTCCGATTTCAGCTTGGGCAGACTCTAGATGGGGCTGAAGAGTTGGAGATCGCGCCCTGTGTGCTGTGCCCGGCCCGGCCTGGATTCTCCTTGGGCACCCAGGAGCATTCCTGAATGGAAAGCCTTTGGCTGTGTTCCCACAGCCCCTGCACCTGGAGGTCCCAGGAGAGAGGAGAGACCCTGTCCGGGCGTTGGGGTCCCAGAGGGGTCAGAGAGGAGCTGCCCTCCCCATGTGGAGGCAGCGAGGGACAGCCGAGGGCATCGCGTGCGCTGCCACGGGAGGGAGGTTTGCAGGGATTCGCATCCCGTGGGCGAAGGCTGAGTCACGGCCGAGGGGTGTGTGCCGAAAGCCGGGAGGAGGTGGAGGATGCCAAGCAAAGAGAGGGGCCCAGCCAAGGTTCCAGCCCCTCTCAAGAGCCTCCCCACCTCTAAAGTCACTGCGGGGACACCAGGCGCCTTCCCAGAGCYGGTGTCACCAGTTAACTCGTGCTGTGACGTGCCTTCCTTCCTCCTTCCCCTCTCCCTTCCCAGCGTTTGCTATGATTCATGTTTGCTTGTGGCAGCAAATGGTCATGCACATAAAACAAACCACAGTCCCCTTCCCCTGGGGAGGGAGACAGACAATTCCAGTCCGGCCTCGGAAACAGCTAAAGCAGTGCCAGGCTTCAGCCCAGCTCATTTTAAGTGGCTGCATTCAACCGAGTTCAGCACAGCAGGTCCTGCCCGGCATGGCTGGGAGCAACTCAAAAATCCCCAAAACTTCGGCGGCCAAATGCTGAGTAACGTTTTTAATGCCTGTTTTCTCTTATCCCCCGCCCGTGCCGGGGGTGCAGAGCTCTGGTGCTCCACAAACATGACAATTCATCATTAAAGTGGAAGTTTCTGAAGCCGCATTAACCCTTTTGGGGGGCACAGATTCCTTTCTCCTCCCTTTTACAACATCTCTGTGCCCTGCCAATGGTGACATCCACCCTGGGAATCACCAGTTCTCAGTTTCCATGCTTTCCCCCCRGCTAAGCACCGGCAACCACGGATGCTGCCGGTGGAGCAAGTCCCTGTGCCATTCCTGCCCATGCAGGTGGAATTTGTCACTCGGTTTTGGACACCAATCCCAGTAGGAACTGCTGGACAACTGGCGCATGCCTGGTTAACAAGCACGGGAAAGAGGATTGCTCACCCTGTCGTTGCACAAGCTGAACCCCAGCCAGTTCTTCATTTCTTAGAACTAAGTGATGTCCCAGACATCACCGCGCTGCCAGTTGGCTGGGCCGTGCCATGTCATGAGCCCAGATTCAGTTTTGGCCAGTTCCAAGCCCTGGGAACGGCCCTTGGGAAAGGAAAGATGTGGGTCAGTGTGTGGCATGGCCCTCGGCTCTCGCCTGAGGGCACTGGAATGAGAGAGGCTGCTGCTCCGAGTGAGGAATCCCTGCTGGCCACAGCCAATGGCCGTGACCCTGGGAATGGGGATTCTGGGCAAAGATGGGGTGGGATGTCAGGATTGGAGCTGCAGGGGGAGTTTGAGGGGCAAGGATGGGGATTTGGGGTGGCAAGGATGGGGATTTTAGGGGGGCAAAGATAGGAGCTTGAGGGGGAGTTTGAAGGGCAAGGATAGGAGCTGAGTTTTGGGCAATAAGGATGCAGTCAGAGGGGAAATTTGGGGCGTAAGGATGTAAGTTAAAGGAGGGCTTGGGGGTCAAGGATGGGGATTTTGGGGGTCAAGGATAGGAGCTGGAGTGGGAATTTGGGGGGCAAGGATAGGAGCTGGAGTGGGAATTTGAGGGGCAAGGATGGAGCTGGAAGGGGATTTTGAGGGTTAAGGATAGGAGCTGAAAGGGAGGTTTTGGGGGCAAGGATGGAGTTGGAAGGGAAATTTGTGGGGCAAGCATGGAAGCTAGAGAGGGGCTTGGGGGTCAAGGACGGGAGCTGCAGTGAGTCCTGGGGGACACTGAGCGACCCAGCAGCAGCCAGGCTGTCACCCCCTGAGCGCCGCCAGTGCTCAGCCCCGTGACCGCGTCCCCGTTCCCGCGGCGATGCCTSGGTGCGGCACCGGGAGGGGTCGGGGAGCCCCGCTGGGACTGGACACGGCACCCCCCGCTCCCAGCCCCCCGGGGAGCGCTCGCCACCCCCGGTCCGCGCGGGGGGGCCGCTCCGCACATGCTCCCTGCCTTGTTTTGCAGGGCCCGGCGGGGCCGCCCCGTCCCGGCCCGTCCCGCCCCGCCGGGGCCGCCCCCGGCCGCGCCGGGCGCTAAAAGCCGCGCCGAGCCGCGCCGGGCCGGGTTGAGCCGCATCGCGCCGGTCGGGGCCGAGCCGCGCCATGATTTTCGACCGACTCAAACGCTTCTGCATCGTGCTGGAGGGCGCGGAGCGGGACGGCCCGGCCGCCTTCAGCCCCGGGCAGGCGGTGTCGGGCCGCGTGGTGCTGGAGCTGGCGGCGGCGGCGCGGCTCGGGGCGCTGCGGCTGCGGGCGATGGGCGCTGCCCGCGTCCACTGGACCGAGTCCCGCAGCGCCGGCTCCAGCACCGCCTACACGCAGAGCTACAGCGACCAGGTGGARTTTCTGAGCCACCGCGACACGCTGATGGCACCCCCAGGTACGGCACCCCCTGCCCGAGGGGCACCCCCGGGTGCCCGTGCCCTTCCCAGGTGCGGTACCCAAGGGTTCGCACCCTCCGGCCGGCGGCGAGAGCGGGGGAGAGCGGGCATCGGGCGCCCCGGGGGCTGAAACGACGGGGGTGTGGGGCAGCCTGGACACCCCGGGTGCTGGGTGCTCCAAACACCCCAACCGGCTGAAATCTGGGTGCCAGGGACAGCCCGGCTGCTGGGTGCGTGACACKCCAACCAGCTGAAATCTGGGTGCATGACACTCCAACCAGCTGAAATCTGGGTGCATGGGGTGCCTTAGGGTCTGAGCGCTCTGGGGATGGAGTGTGTAGGTCTCAAATCCTGGCTGCTCCGCAAGGTCTTGGGCTGCACAGCTGGACCCTGCTGCTGTGCAGGGCAGCCTGGTTAGGGACCAACCTCCCCTCCTTTTCTATGAGCTTTTCCTGGCAGGGAAGCAGCGCTAGAAAACTGTGGAGGTACAGGAGCTTATTTTGAGCAGGGGGGGTTTGACCTAGATGATCCCCAGAGGTCCCCTCCAACCCTGGGGTAGAAATTCTTGAGGGGCATGGGGAGCTTGGCTGGCCACTCTCCCTCCAGCTGGGCATCGTAGGCTCTCACTCCAAAGCTACAGAGCAGGGTGGCTGCAGGATGAATCAGAGCCCAGCTGGACATTTTGCCCAGCTCTCCGAGGAGGTGCCCCTGGGTCATGCGTGTCTGGAGACACATGGAATGCAGACAGTGCCCAGCTCTTGTGTCACAGCTGCTGCAGCTCAGCCCTGGCAGAAACACGGCTGTTGCCCTCGTGCTGCTCCTTGCTGGGTGCTGCACATCTCCATGATTCGCCCGGGGAGGAAGTTCTGCAGGAGGGAGCTAATCCTCCTCAATCTGTTTTGCCCACAGACAATGGTGAAGCCACCGTCCTGCAGGCAGGAAGGCACGAGTTCCCCTTCACCTTCCAGCTCCCTGAGTAAGTTGAGATTTTTTTGGGGGGGAGGGACATCTTGAAAATGAGGGTTTTTTGAGCAAAACCCTCCTAAAATGGTTTGTTGCTCATCCCCAGGACCCTGGCCACCTCCTTCGAGGGGAAGCATGGCAGCGTGCGCTACTGGGTGAAAGCCAAACTGCACAGACCCTGGTCGACAGTGAAGAAAGCAAAGAAGGAGTTCACTGTGATTGAACCCATCGACATAAACACCCCTGCACTGCTGGTGAGCTCCCCCTGCTCCACCCCGGGGCTCTGGCATCCAAAACTTACCGGGAAGCCCACGGGGAAGGTGTTTGCCTCCCTTTCAGCATTGCAATGCAGGCCCGATTTCCAGAGGGAATATTTTCCCCCATGTAGTTTGTGCCCTCCAGCATTACCTGGACTGGGCAGAGGTCAACTGTGCCTCGTTGGTTTTGGAAGCTTTAATGCATTGCAACAGCATCTTGCATCAGATACCTGAGTTGCTGATGCTCCCCAGCAGGTTCTTGGTGCCAGSGAGGTGATTGCTTAGAGTTTCATCCTTGGTTACTAAATAGCTTAAATATTTCCCTTTCTCCAGGCTCCCCAGGCGGGTGCAAAGGAGAAACTTGCTCGAGCCTGGTACTGCAATCGTGGCCAGGTATCCGTGACTGCCAAGATTGACCGAAAAGGCTACACCCCAGGTGAGACGAGGTGCTGGTGCCCTTGAACCCTGGTGGGCCTTGGGGTAGACCCCGGGGGAGGGGATTTGGGGTCACTGTGAGCTGGGTTCTTCTGGCATGAAATCAGAGAGCTTTAGTGTGTGCACCTGATGTGGGCAGCGTCYTTGGGATGCTCCTCCTGGATGAACCCCTGTGCCTGCACTGTCAGACAGCATGGCCAGCCCTCCGTGGTCCTGTGCAGGAATTCCTGGAGGCAGGACCGGCCTCCGTCTCCCCTCCTCCAACATCGGCGTGTCTGTTCTGGCAGGTGAGGTCATCCCTATCTTTGCTGAGATCGACAACTGCACGAGCCGCGCCGTGGTGCCCAAGGCGGCCATAATCCAGACRCAGACCTTCGTCGCTCGGGGCACCAAGAAGCAGAAGAAGGCGGTGGTGACCAGCATCACTGGTGACCCCATTCCGGCTGGGAAGCGGGAAGTGTGGCACGGGCGAGCGCTGAAGATCCCGCCGGTGGGGCCGTCCATCCTCCAGTGCCGCATCATCCAGGTGGAATACTCCCTGAAGGTGAGGGAGCTCCCGAGGAGCTCCGCAAGGATTCCCTCCTGGCCACCTTGGGCCAGTGCCCTGGGGGATACCTGCCCCTCCAGAGTGGGAGAACACCACCAGCTAAGCTTCCCTGCTGCCTCCTGTCTCTGCAGGTTTGTGTGGATATTCCTGGGACGTCCAAGCTGCTCCTTGAGCTGCCTCTTGTCATTGGGACCATCCCGCTGCATCCGTTCGGGAGCCGCACATCCAGCGTCAGCAGCCAGTACAGCGTCAACCTGGACTGGCTGAGCCCCATCCCGGAGCAGCCAGAGGGTGAGCATCTCCTTCTCCCTGGGATAAACCCCCTCAGGACAGTGAGGCTCAGGCAAGGTTCTCAACTGGATCAGTTTTGCCTTTTTTTAACTTAATTTTTTGAATCTCCTGGGTTCCTTCTTCAGGGAACTGGGAGGGTTTGGGAAAGAGTGGGTTTGAAGCCCTTTTACCTGCGTGTCCGCCATTTATGGAGAGTGTTCCCTATTCCCTGATGGTTCCCCTTTCTCTTCAGCCCCCCCTGAGTACTCAGCAGTCGTGTCCAGCCCTGAGGCCGAGCAGAGCCTGGCTCCTCCGTGCCGCAGCGAACTCGGGGACATCCTGGAGGGTCCCTTCTTCGCCTACATCCAGGAATTCCGCCTCCGACCACCTCCGCTGTATTCAGAGGTAATTAAACTGGGCTGGGAGGCTGGTGGAGATGGCTGGCAGGTGCCCACTGCTGGGGTTTTTGACTCTAAACTCGGCTCTGCAGGTGGATCCCAACCCCGCCTCGGACAACATCCGCCCGCGCTGCATGACCTGTTGAGAGAAGCGCCTCGGCCGCGTTCGGCAGCGTGACRATCCCTCGGGATGGAAGCTTGAACCCTCACAGCACTTCGGTCTGGAAATGGGGACGTGGTGACCCCGACTCCGCTCACCGCCCTCGGCCGCTCCTGCCGTGACTGTCCCACGGGCCCGGAGCCGGCGCCGTGGCCTCGGGCAGGGTAGGAGGACACGAGGGGCCTGGCGGTGTGGAGCGGCTCCGCGTGTGGCTGGGCAGGACACGGAGGTTGGTGACTGCCCCAGGACTTTGGGGTTAAGAACAGGGAATAAGAGCCAAGATTGCTCTCCCCTTGCCTGCAGTGCCGTGCTCTGAAAACTTCTGTCAGCTCCTGTCGCGGAAAACAGGAGCTTGAAGGCGTTTCTCAGGATTGCCGGAGAATGTTTGGATGTTGCTCAGGGYTGGGCCCCGGGGCGAGGCGGGCGCAGCCCTTTGCCTGCGGCTCACCAGGACTGCAGGTCCCCAAGGGAGTGAAAGGCTCTTTTCTGGYTGGATGAAGCAGAGGCTTCAGCCACTGCTGATAATCTTTGCCACAAGCCTGTGGGTGCCTGCGGGGGGAATGGTTTGAGCCACTTAACCAAACTGTAAAGGCCCTCCAGGGGCTGTTACAAGGACTTGGGGAATGAATTTATGATCTCTGGCAGCGTTTTGGTGCCATTTACCGAGAACAGGAAAGCTGGTTCCTGAGTGTCAGCACCAAACCTGCACAGTGTGCTGRTGCCTCATCCATGATGGGGCTGAAATCAGCCCCCAAGCTGTGGTACCACCACGGGGGGTTGGAAGAGAGGTGGCCAAGGAAGAGAGAAGGAAGCCCAGTCCAAGGCTGGTGGCAGCCACAGATGCTGATGGGAGATGTGGAGTTGGGATGAATCCTTCAGGGCTGGGAGTCCTTGATGCTGTGCCCGTAGAGGGGTCGGTGGCCCTGGTGGGGTGAGGACACAGCAGCGACCTGTGCTCACGGGTGTGGGAAGCAGTGTGGGAATGGTGAGCTGGATGTTGTGGTGAGGACCCCTCAAGTGTTTGTGCCAGGGGCTGACCCTGCTTGCTCCAGGGCGACCTGAGCAGAGTTTGGGTGCTGAGGACCTTTGCATTCCCTCACTGAGACAATCCTTGGCTGTGCACAGCCAAAGCCAGCGTGCCTTGGGCTCTGTGCTGGGGTTGCTCAGATGAGTCTTTTCTATCTGTGAACACTTTTGTAATGACCACTCTTGTCTCTACTCTTTTTGTACGACTTTTTGGTGGGGAATTTTTTTGTCTGAAATAAATTCTTTAAACCAAACTGTTGCCTGGGTAGTTTTCTGTTCATCTTTCTGCTTCCCATTGTCTGAAGCCAGGCAGCTCCTGGGGCTGTTGGGATGTGGGAGTGTTCCCTGCCCTCTCTTCAGTGCCCTGCAGGCACCCAGCTCCACCCTGCGCCCAGTCCTGCACTGGGATTAACTGGGTCGCTCGGCCAGCACTGCTCCCCAGCAGGATTGGTCCCTTGTGCCTCCACCTCCTCCACACCATGCAGTTTTGGCGCTTTTCCCCTTACCTGGGATGCAGGGCTGCGAGCAAACCTGTTGTATTTTCCACGTTTGCTTCCTATTTGTGTCCGGGCTCTGGGAGGACAGGCACATTCTCCTCCATCCTGAAAGCCTGGCAGGGACCCAGCAGCTCCAGCTGGGAGCTGGGACGCTCCTGCGTTGTCTCAGCCAGTCCCAAGGAGGGTTGGGATCAGCCCCATGCTGTGCTGGCTGGGAACTGCTGCTGTATGGGAAGAGCAGGGAGGCTCCTTCACCTGCTTGCTTGGGCTGGAATTTGATTTTTARCAGGATTTTTGTGCTTCACACCTCTGCTGGACGCAGCAAATCTTGGTGTATGCACGGCAGGGCTTGAATCGGCTTTAGTTTTATCTTCCACGGACTGTGCCACTTAAAAATATTGCCACTGGAATGTGATTTTTTTTTYYCCCCTCCCCTTTATTTATTTTTTGTTGTTTGCTGAGCTGCTCAGCGCCGCAGCTGCATCAGAGCACGTGCTCCTGCCCTGGGCCATGGGAGAGAACTTGTCCCTGTGTTTGCCTGCGAGAACCTGGTTCTCCTTGCAACCTTTATTCAAATCTGGCTCTTATTTGGCATCCCCAGTGCTCTGATTAATTTTTCCCGGAGGAGGATTAACCGGCCTCGCCGGGAATTCGTTTGCATCCCCGTTTGGGGGGGATCGTGTCTGGATCTGCTGCTGGCAGCAGCGGCGGCCGGTGCTGCGTGGCCTCTTGGGTGTTTTTGGTGACATCAAAGGGGACACGAAGCACAAGACTGCACCCCGCAGGTGGGGATGCCTCCAAAGGCAGCCCTGTGACCAGGCTGATCCCAGCCKGCTCCAGCAGGGCACAAGGGAGCCATTCTGTGCCGGCAAAGACCGAGCAGCGGGGATGGCCGGGGGCTGCTGGTCAGACCCGGATCATCTGCCCCGGCTGCACAAGGGGATGTTTATTCCCAGGGCTGGAGGGGGAGGTGAGCACCCAGCACCCCGTGTCTGTTTTGCTGTGTCTTTCTGAGAAACCYTGTCACATGGCGACGGGGACAGGCCATGCTGGGCTGGGGAACCCAACGCCGGTGGGCAGCGCTCCCAGTGCCCATGTGGGAGCGATCTTTCCAGCAGGGATTCTTGTAAATGCCTCCAGGTTTTTCTCGTACAGTCGGGCAGTAGCTCAGCGAGGTRGGGGGCATGGCCAGGCTGGGGCTCCTGCCAGCAAAGGGCTGCACTCCTGAATCCTGAATCCTAGAAGGGCTAAAAATACCTTGTCTGGACATTTGGAGCTGGAGCACGGTGCAGACTCTTCCAGGCACTGCTTTCACAACTGCTGGCAGTGCTGCCGGTGCTCCMTCCAACCTTCTGTTGTTTATCTTCGCCGGCTCCAAAGTCCTGATTGAACAGCCCGGGCTGTTCCAGGTTTATTGGCATGGGGGTTTGAGGCTCCCTGGGGGTCTGCCGAGCCGGAACGGCCCCGTGCCCTGTGCTGCAGCACCGAGACCCGACCCCGGGCAGGAGGCGCGTGATGCAATTACAGTGCCGGGATTATTTATAGCTCCTGGCCCCGTGCGCTGGAAAATGCTGCCCAGACCACCCGGCACAGTCTGCTCCTTGCGAGGGGCACGGAAACCCACCCCCACCCCCTGCTCTGCTCCTCTCTCCTTTCCTTTTTGCCTTTCAGTCCCAAAATTGTGTGACCCCTCCGCCCCGGCCACAGGGGTGCTGGGACCCCCCTCCCCACTGCAGCTCTCGGCTCTTCAGGGTGCTGGGACCTCGCGCCTTGTAGCTCATGGCTCTGTAGGGTGCTGGGACCCTCCCGGCTGCAGCTCACGGTCCCGCAGCCCCTTTCTGCAGCATTTTGAGGGGCTCCTCCTTCCCGCCAGCCCTCCCCATCCCCGGAGGATGCTCGGTCCCATCGCCGTGGCCGCAGCCTCCACTTGAGGCTGTTGTTCTGCGGCGGGGGGTCAGTGGCGGGGGTCAGTGGCGGGGCCAGCGCGGCCGTGCCGCGGGGAGGGTGACACGAGAAGCTTGTGGCCGTSCCGGCGCTGGCAGGGACAGAATGTGCCGGAGCCGGCGCAGCCCTGCGAGGGCCGGGATTAGCCGCGCCGCTGCTGCCTCCGGCCCGGGCGCCCGTCCAGCTCCCAAAACAAGCACCGCCTTCCCCCATCGCAGCTGGGCTGAGCCCCGCGGGGTGCAGCTCACCCCAGAACCTGCCGAGGGGCACGCACCGGGGGCTGCTCTGTTTGCGCGGGGGRCGGGCGGTGAGGATAAATCTGGATTGTGGCCGAAGGGGGATGCCCCGCTCTGTCCCTGTGCTGGGGACGGGGTTCACGCGCTGCCCAAATTCAGCATCTTTGTGCCGGTGCGACGCCGGGCTCGCAGCACTTGCACCCTGCAGAGCAGCAGTTGGTGCTGATGGGGGCTCGGGAGCACGGGGACCAGCTCAGCCGCGGGTTACGGGGTCCCCGAGCACCGCGGGGACACGCACAGTCCCCAGCAGCACAGGGCCTTGCTTTGGGTTAGCTGCGACATCCAGCGCCGGGAAAGCACCGGGGCTGAGGAGGGCACGGCTTGGCCCTGGCAACATCTGTGGGGTCGGGGACTCTTGGGTCGCCCTTCGTGCAGCAGGGCTCCGCCAGGGCTCCGGGAAGCAGCCGCGCAGCCCGACGTGCCGGGGCGGCATCGCGGCCGCCCTCCGCCCGCTGACTCAGCCGCCTGATTGCCGGAGCTGCTCCCGCCCACGGAAACCGCAGGCAAAGTCCCCGCATCCCTGCACCGGGGCTTTCCCCGCCGGCTCGACAGGAATCGCAGCTTTTTCCCAGCCTGGTGCGGGCAGCGAGCCCCTCCGGGTGCGGGGGAAAACTGCGGAAAAACCGCAGGATTTTTTTTATTCCAGACCGGTTATTTTAATGCCAAAAACCGGGGTCTGGAGCAGCCAGATGGACGTGTTGCACGTGCCACATGTCCCGTCCCCTGCGAGCATCGTGTCAGCAGGATCGTGGCATCGTGACATCACCGGGACACCCCACAAACCCCGACGGTGGCGGGTGCTGCCGGTGCCGCCTTTGCCGCAGGCTGCCGGCAGCAAACCGCCACCTTTATCCACTGTATCAAACCCAACCCCTCGGTTTTTTGGGCCTGACCACTCATTTGGGGTCCCTCGCTGCTGGCACTGCCCGGCCCTTTGCGCAGTCGCTCCTCGTTCCCTCCCTTCCTCGGGCAATGGAAAATTTCTATGACTTTTTGACTTTCCTCCAGTTGTTTGGGAGCGAGGAAGGGGCCGGTGCCGCGCACAAACATGTCTATGTATAAACACTGGGGACCGCGCCAGGGATGGAGCCGGCGGCACCGGACCCTCCCCGCGGAGCCGGGTGTCCCCTCTCCCGCCGGGACCCCAGTGTGGCGTTCCGTGCTCGGTGACCCGGAGCCGTCCCCGTGGGGACGCAARTATTTTGGCTTTGTTCAAAGAAAAAACAACAACACTAAAAAAAAAAAAAGTAATCCCCCCCCCTCCCGGGTCATCCAGCGGCGGCACGTGATGTGTTGGCACACAAACAGGGAGCGCGGGGACAGAGCYGGGGACGAGGCACGGCTCCCACGCCACGCGCGGGGACGGGCTGGGATGTGCAGGTGACACGGCCGTGCCCCGCCGGGGCCGGGGATGTGGCGCGATGGGACTTTGCTCCCGGCGCCGCTCCCCGCCCCGGCTGGGTTTGCCGTCACTCCCAGGCGCCGCTTCACAGAGCGGGGAGAAGTCCCACGTCCAGGGTGATGTGGCRCGGCGACACCCCGCGCCCTGACCCCGCCGTCAAATGCGGCGTTTGGCACCAGGGAGGAGCGAGTGGCGCCGCAGCCGCTCGTGGGCTGCTCTGGGGATCAGTGGGGACACAGCTGTCCCCAGCTGAGAGGCGAAGAGGGGGGGAGCTGTCACCCTCACTGCTCCCTGTCACCTCAGCGCTGCTCCAGGGCWGGAGTGATGGGGCAACCCTGTCAAACCCCACGGCTCTGATCTCTCCTCCCWCGCTCTAACCTCAAAGTCTTCATAAACGGGGTTGTCCTCCTCTTTTCTTCCCTGTCACTCTTCAAGAAGCAGCAATTTTGAGCTGATTTCAACAAAAAACACTCAGCCCAAGCTCAGTTTGGGGGGAGAAGTGTCCAAGCCAGCTCGCCGGGATGCCCACACATCACCAGGAGCCTGCAATGAACCCCCTCCCTATTTACCAACCTCATTAGCAAGCCTGAACGCGACTATTTTTAAACTCGAGGGTTTATGTGGAGCAGGGAGAGGGATTTTCCTGCCGAGCAGCTGTGTAAATGCCACCGCATCCCGGCCCAGCGATGGAGGCAGCGATAGCCCGGGGCGTCCTGGCTGGCTGGAGGTGGCTGCGCCGGGCAGTGCCGGTGGGGAGGGTGGCTGCGGCGCTGCCGGACGGTCCCGGGGGGCTCGAGCCGGTTCCCTCCGCTTTCCCGGCGGTTTGGCGTGCGAAAAAATGAGGGAGAGTCAATCTGCCTGCAAAGAGCTGGTAAACACCCCGGGAGCGGATCTGCGAGAAGGGGGTTGCTCTGGGTCCTGTATCTATTGCCTCAAAGCTSGGCTTGGCTGCTCGCTCCGGGGTGAGCGCGCACAGATGGGGGAAGCTGCTGTAAAAAGGAGATTTTTCGGGGGCTCTCTGGTTATCGCGTTGTCCTTAGCTCAACTCTGGCCGTCTGCTTGAGCAAAATATGTTTACGCTGCAAACCTCTGGCCGGCGCCGCTGCCAAGGGGGCAGGGAACGCGTGTGCCGATAAGGGCGCAGCGTCCTCCCCTTCCTGATCACCCGATACCCAGGGAAGCGCAGGGAGGCGGCCGCCCGCCTCCCGGCACCCTGAGCTTATGATTTATTTTACTATTATTGTAAAGTTTCCGTTGGAAAAAAAACCCAAACCAACAAACCAACAAACCAACGACCATAATTCAATAGCTGCGGCTCCGCGGCTGCCAAAGCCTGGAAAGCTCCGGCCGTGCCAGCGGCTGAGCTGCCCCTGGGGCTGCCGGCCCTGCGAGCAGCCATCCGAAAACATCCAAACTGCGGGGAAGAAAATGCTGCCYGCCACGGCCCGAGCGTTCCTAGGAGGGAGAAGATGGTTTTCGCCCGCTTCTCCCGGCTGGCGAGCTGGGGCTCGCAGCATCCCAGCGGGAATTTACAGCCATGTGAGCATCCAGAGCCGCCCCGAGGGCAGCTCCGAGCCCCTCTCGGTGCGGGGAAAAATCTTAAATATTCACTTTCGGTGCTGCTTCGAGTCATTTTCCACGGCTGGGTTTGGAAATAGCCCCGGCCCGGGTGAGGCTGTTGCAGCAGGCGAGCATGGGCTGACGCGAGCAGGAAAGAGCCGGGGCGGCCCCGGGGCCTGTTTGCCAAGTAGAACCGAGTTGTTGTTGTTGTTGTGACACCGAATGGTTGCAAAACGCCGGCGCTGAAATACYCGTGACTTTCAAAACAAGCTGAGCCCAGCTGTGGCCGGCGGCTCTCTGTCCAGATGTGTCCGTCTGTCCAGCTGTGGGCCCTGCAGCCCCTTCCCCGCTGGGAAGCCTGAACCAGCAATGCTTGGAGTTTTTGGGGTAGGGAGAAGAATCCGAGAAGCATTTTTTAGGGAGGAAAAGCCCAAATTCCCCGGCTTTAGAGGTTTCCTACCGCAGGGAACTGCCAGGCATYCTGCCCACGGGGGCTTTGCAGCGCTTGGGAGGGGTGGATGAGATGAGCTGTCTGCAGCCCTTGAATTCTGCTTAAAATACAATAATAAGGAAAAAAATCCCAGGGATCAGTTTGTTTGCTTAGGGATTAAGTCACCTAATCTGCCTGGCAGCGGGTGGCATTGTGGAGGTGGTGGCAGCGATGGCTTTTTGCCCGGCAAATAATCCGGCTCCYGGCCGCGGCTGGTGGTCGGGCTGGGCTCAGACTTCCTGCCGGCATCGGCTCTTCGCCGGGATGGGGCTCAGGGGGGAGGAAAGGGTGCTGGGTGCAGGGAAAGAGCTGGGAGAGGGATGTGTGGATGAGGGAAGGGGCCAGGAAAGGGATGGATGGATGAGGGAGGGGGTTGCAGGGTTCCGCTGCCCGCGTTGAAGCCAGGCTGTGGCTCTGCAGGGCTGTTTCCCCGAGGCTGGAAAACAGGTTAAACTTCTCAATCTGGGAGCAAAACACCTTAATCTGGGAGAAAAATATCAGTCTGGACCTGCAGGGATGGACCTCTCCTTCCCCAGGGGCTCGGACCCCCCAAGAGCTGTTGTTGATGGCGCTGTAGCAAACCCCTCTGGCTATTTTACGTTTTATCTCTGGTGCCATCTGAGCTCACATCCCCTAAAATCARGAAGAGATGGCTTCAAGTTGCACYGGGAGAGGTTTAGGTTGGATATCAGGAAAAATTTCTTCACRGAAACAGTTGTCAAGCACTGACATGGGCTGCCCTGGGCAGTGGTGGAGTCACCTCCCCTGGGGGGATTTAAAAGCTGTGTGGATGTGGCACTTGGAAACATGTTTTAGTGGTGGGCTTGGAAATCCTGGGTTAGTGGTTGGACTCGATGATCTTAGAGGGCTTTTCCAACCYTAATGATTCTGTGATTCTATAAAATCAGGGAGCCAAGAGCAAATCCCCAGGCTGTCACCACCTTCCTGCAGCTCCTTCTGGCTGCCCCACCTGCTTTCTTGGGATGCTGTGCCGAATTTTCCACTTCACAAGAGAAAGCAGAGCCAGGTCAATGCACCTGCACATGTCCCCAGTGCCATTTGCTTTTGGGGACACAGCACTGGGACCCTGTGAGAATAGGGGGGATAGGGTTTTTTTCCCTTTAGGGCAGGGATGCTCCATGCTTGTGCCAGCAAACGTCATTGTCACTGGTGGCGCGTGGGCAGCGCTGGCACCAGCTGAATAGGGGACCCCATGGAGTGACTCTGGGGTTGATGCAGATCCAGATATGCTCTCACCTTCCTGTTGGCACTGGGCTGACCTTTGTCTTCCCTGCTGGGACGGATTTTGGCTGGTTATGGCGGAGCTGTCCTGGAAGGAGTCTCCCGTTGGGTGTAATGAGCTGCCTGCCCTCTGCCTGCGGGTGGCAGCGGCTYTTGCCAGGCATAACCAATGCCCTGTGGCACGTCTGGGTCCTGTGCTGGGATAGAGGAGCAGGGAAGGTCACATCCTGGCTGCAAAACTGGCCTGGCAGCTGTCCTTTGGTCACCAGGTTCAGCGCAGCTCCCAGGGACTCATTTGGAAAACAGCCCCGTGAAATTTAAACTACTYAGAAAGTCCCGAGCCGTTTTCTCGCACTAATTGGCAAGTCTGGCTTGATTAGTTTTTCCCGGCACGTCCATGGGCTCCACATGGCACTGTGTCCCTGGCAGAGCACTGGCCAGCTCGGGACATGTGTGGGAAAAAATGCAGTGGGCTATTGGTGGGGACGGGGCCATCCCTGAAGGGATGTGAGTGGTACCGTGGGGGGATGGATCCCTGGGGAGTGACCCCATGGGGCAAGGAGGGGGGTCTCCTGTCCTCCCGCTCTCCAGGGTGTTTTTAATGCAGCGACCAGGCCTGGSTGTCCTGCTGTGAACTCGTTCCATGAGCTGGAATGATTAACTGGCATCGGCGCTGGCCCCGAGCTGGGCCATGTGTTTGCTGCTGCCACCCAACCGTGCTGAGCTGTGACCCCGGCGTTTTCCTCATTGCTCTGACCCCAAAAACGGGCTGTAAGCACGGGCCGGGGCCGAAACCCGAGTGTGCCCACACCCGTAACCAAATACTTCCTCCCCGTGTGCCTGGTGTGCTCCGACAGCGCGCCTGGCATCGCCCGAATCCCGACAAAATCCCTGAATCCGATCTCTGCTCTGGGCTTCGGSGTGGCAGGATGCCAGATCTCCCGCCTCCAGCCGATCCCCAGGGATTTGGGGTGCTGGAGAGCAAAGCTGCCGGGCACAGGGGCCTGACACACACTCCTGACACACACAGAGAGAGAGGCAACGATGGATTTGCTCTGCCGAGAGGTTGGGAATCGCCGTGGGGACGTGGGGCTGGTGCCACCTCGTGGCTCCACGAGCAGCGGAGCCGGGCTGGCCGCGCGGCGCCGGACATCGGTGACCACGGCCCCGGGGACACGGTGATGGGGATCCTGCCCGCACCCGGCCGGGCGGGACCCCCAGCAGTGGGAGCGACACCACCGCGGCCACCTCGTCCCTGGAGCGCTGGGAATGGCCATAAATCCACCCCCAGCGCCGCTGGCGGAGGTCTGGGTGCGTTGTCTCCGCTCGGTTTCCGCCCGCGGGTGCCGCTGCTGCGAGTGCAATTTTGGTGAAATACTCTGTAAGACACCACTGGAGCCAAAAGCAGCAGCGAGGGGGCTGAGTGTCAATGAGACACCGCGGCCGCGCCGCCGCTGCCGTGCCCGGATTTCCCCGTGTTACTAAACCTCGCTTAGTTTTTTTTTTAAGTTTTTTAATCTTTTTTGCCCTCTCAGCAAGTAAACGCCGCCGCCGCCAGGCAGAGAAAACCACAAATGGCTTCTCATCTCCAGTTCTGCCCCAGATAAGGCCCGAGGCGGCGGCGCGGCCCCACGGGAAGGGGCTGAGGGGGCCCCCGTGGTCACCCCCGGCCCCTCTGCCTGGCTGGGTCCTCCACAGCGCCGTGGATTGAACCTCGGCTCTAAATCCTTGCTGTAATCTGCCCGGGTCAGGAGAGGAAAAGCCATCTCAGCCGTGCTGCTTTGTGCAGTTATTTTAATTTTTTAATGTTTGTGTTTATTTTTTTATCTTTTTTTTTCCCCCTTTATTTTTAGCACTCTTTTTTTTTTTTTCCCCAGGGAAAATAAGCAGCTGGTGTTTGGTGCTGGGGCTTTTTGCGTCCCCATCCCGCTGGGATGCTGGCCCCAGAGGTGGCAGCCAGCTCGGATGAAGCTCTGCCTCTCCTCCCAGTCCAGCCATGGAAATACCCTCGGTCCTGGCCACACTCTGCCGCCGCCTCGCTCGGTTTTTACCGCCGGTGAAAGGTGGAGGCTGGGAACTGAGAGGCCAAAACCTGGCCCGGTGCAATGCTGCATCCACAGGCATCGCCTTCCCTGTCCTGGAAACCAGAAAACCTCCTGAAAGTGCCTGTGCGACCGTGAGAGGTGGGCACAGCATCCCACACAGACACTCAGCATTCCATGGGACACCCCCGTCCCCTTCCTGCTGTCCCCCCCTCGCTGCTCCAGCCTCGTGGTGGCTACGGCACAGACTTCTCCGGCGAGGGATCCCATCCGTCCTCATCCCTGATGATGATGGGTTTGTCGGAGATGAGCAGGGCGATGGGGATCAGCGGCTGGTGCAGCCCCTGCTTTCCCTCCTCTTCCTCCTCCTCCTTCTCCTCCTCCTCTCCGGGTGTGTGCCCGGTGCAGCCGGTGCTGCCAGGAGGTGGAGATCCCACCGGGCTCAGCATCTCCTGCCTGCGGTAGGCGAAGGGCAGCTCCTCCCCGCAGCCCTGCGGGGACAGCACCACCGCCGCCGCCTTCTCCAGCGCGGGGCCGGGCTGCGGCGCCTCGGGGTGTGGCACCTCAGTCTCCGTGCCCGTGTCAGTCGTCTCCTTGCTGGGATTCGGCTCCGGCAGCAGCAGCTCGGCCGGGCTGAACCTCTCCGAGGGCTCCAGGAGGCCTGTCCGGGGCTGGCCCTGAGGGTTGGGTGGGTTTGGGGTGGAACGTCCCGTGCCGGGGCTGTGCGTGGGCGTTCGGGGCTGTGGGGTTTGGCCCCTCCTGCGCTTTACACCTCACCTGGCTCATCTCGCCGGCAGAGAACTGGACGGCTTTGGTGCCCACAGGCTTGGGAAGGGGTGGGAAGAAGAGGCGGCGAGCCCTGGGGAGGGAGTGGTTGGTGAGGGGCGGGTAATGGTGGGGGTGGCCTGAGCGCCATGGGGACGAGGGTGCTCTATCACCTCCTTTTGCTCAGGTGGTAGATGACAGCCGCAGCAGGGAGACCAAGAGAGATGCCCAGGTACTTCAGGTTGCCTCTCCACGCTGCTCCCTGGGGACCTGGGGATAGGCATGGCTGGGTGGTGGCATTCCTGCCCCCAACACCCTGGGTGGGACACAGGAGATGTTTTGGGGTGAGGGCGAGCACCACACGGGGAGTGGGGAGAGGACGGGGACTCAGCCATTACCCAGCGCCTTGGTCTGGAAGTGCCACCAAGCACTGCAGGTCCCCTCGCTGTCCTCTGTCACCTCCCAGACGCCCACCCTGTAGGCTGTGCCGGGCTGGAGGTTTTGGAGGGTGTAGTTCGATGCTGTGGCATCCACCTCGCTGTCTGGGCAAACAATAACGAGCTTGGGGCAGTCTGCTGTGGGCAGCACCCTCCTCCTGCCCCACAGGGGGTCCCACTCACAGGTCATGTTGTCCCCCTTGGCCACGTGGCAGACGATGTACTTGGCCAGCGCCCCGGGACAGGCAGCACGTGGGGACGGCTTCCACCGGAGGGTGACGGCGGCGTCCCCGGCGCTGATGTTGATGGGCACGGCCAGCGAGTCTGCGTGCAAAAACACGGGGGAGAGCTCCAGGAACGCCCCTTCTGGGGTGAAAGCAGGAGGGACCGCCCCGTGCTCCCACACGTACCATTGCTGGTGTAGCCGTGCCACAGGGCGAAGGTGGACCAGCCCCGCTCCGGGTCCCAGCCGTGCACGGCGACGCGGTGACACCCCGGCGCTCCCAGCGCTCCTGGGGCAGGAAAGGGGGATGCTGGTTATGCCCTCTGGCCCCGGGTGTGGGGACAGCGAGGGGCTTGGGGCGCTCTCTTGCCTCTCTCCACGTGGGTGCTGTTGGCAGGGAATTCCTGCTGGATGCAGACACCCTGTTGTGGAGGTTCTGGCAGGATCTGCTGCTCGAAGCAGAAGGCATCGCCGGGGACCGGTGCTTCCCACTGCGCCGTCACGGTGCTGCCGGCCACGCTGATGTCCTTGAAGCTGAGATCTGGGATGAAACGGGGGATATTAGGGGTAGCTGGAATAAATAACGCCCTGAGGGCTGCCAGGGGAGCTCGGCCCTTCTGCAGGGGCAGGTACCTGGGTGCTGCTCTGGCGGCACACGGAGCTCCTGCGCTGGCCCCGGCCCCGCGGCGTTGACCGCGGTCAGCAGGATTTTGTATTCGGCCCCGGAGAGGGTGAGGTTGTGCTCTGTCACCTCCCAGCCCAGCACCACGGTGTCCTCCTCTTCCAGCTCTGCGCAGCCACACCCCGGCATGCGGGCCTCCAGCTTGTAGGTGACATTGCTTTGCTCCTCGAGGACTGGCTGTGGGGGAAAAAGGGGGCGACTCGGGGGGTGAAATGGTGAGGGACACCCACGAGGGTCCCCAGGGGTGCCACTGTACCTGCCAGCTCAGCCTTAGCACCCGCTGCCCGTCTCTCCCCAGTTTTCCCAGTTGGTGGGTCAGCACCGGGCTCTCCAGGATTTCTGCAGGGGGAACAAGCCTGACTGAGCTTTTTGGGATCTGTTAGGATCTCACCAGCCTCCTCTCCTCTTCCTCACCCTCGGGGACAGAGATGTTGCTGCTCCAGTCACTCCAGTAGCTGCTCCAGTGGGGAGGCTTGTGCCGGAGCTGGACCACGAAGGTGCCATTTACCCCCAGGGCACAGGTCACTAGAGAGGGAGGGCAGGGTCAGGTGGGGGGAGACTTTTGGCCATCATGGGGGGAGCACAGGGCAGAGTACCCCACCAGGACATGGGAGCACCCCTGGAAGATGCTTGTCTCCAACATCCCCACGGGTAAACCAACCTGAGTCATCTTCACCTGTCACCATCACAGTCTCACATGTCACCTGCAGAGAGAACCCAGAAAGGAGACACCCACCCAGTAAAACCAGCATGTTACTGGGACATCAGCGCTGCCCTGTGATCCCCAAACTTCCCAGGGGCTGGGAGAGCCCCCTTCAATCCTGTGACCCTCCTAGCAGCAATTGGGAGGGGTGGGGGGGTCCCAGCTGCGGGAACATCGCTGGGGACAAGCATCTGGATTTGATCCGTTGTCGTCATTAGTATAATCTGGGGTTTTGCCTGTGTAATCCCTGAGAATCACGGCCTGATCCTGTTATGGGCAGCAGCAGGATCCCGTGGCCGGAGGACAAGGCAGAGCCGATAACGGAGCGAAACAGATGGGGCACAGCTGGGTTTGGGGGGGGACAGTGACATCACTGAGCCCCCACACTCCCAGGGCTGCCATGATGCTCCTGGCTGCCCTGTCAGTCACTGCCAGCTCCAGCAAACAGCGTTTTTACCTGGGTCCAGCCGCTGTCTCCCGCCCTCCAGAAGCGAGCCTCCCTCTGTGGCGGCTGGTCCAGGCCGTGGCACTGTGGCCGTGGCACCCGCACCCTCAGCTGGCCACCAGTCTTGGAGAAGGGCATCCCAGGGGGAGGTGGATCCAGCTTGACTGGAAAGATGAGGTGGTTTTGGGGTGGTCTGGCGGTTGTTGGTGCCGGTGCTGGCGCCCAGCCTGGTCCCGGGGGCACTTACCAGCCTTGCTGAGGTGAAGTGTGTGGTTGGGCGTCCTGCGGAGCTGGTCCCCCCAGCGCGCCTCCACCCAGGCCGTGGTGTTCTCGAAGATGTACACTTGGCGGTGCGGGGGGCTGTGGTCGGTCGCCCCGCCCGCCTCAAACCGGCGGCACAGGTTGCGCTTCTCAAAGCTGGGGAGGGAGCGGGCACGAGGTCGGATCTGGGACGCGTCCCGTGGGCTCCCCATCCCTGCCGCGCTGCCCAACTCACCAGAAGTTCAGGACGTAGGAGGTGTTGCCGGCGGGGCCGAGGGGTGACCAGGAGCAGTGGAAAGGCTTGTGGGTGTTGCATTTCTTCCAGCAGGAGAAGTCCTGGGCTGCTGCGGTGCCTGCGGTACAGGGCAGTGGCTGGAGGCTCTCGCATCCCAAACTCCATCCCATGCGTGGAGGGAGCTGTGGTGTAGCTGTTGCCTGCTCGCCACGTTGCTCAAATGGGGAATCAGAGCAGCTCCATGAGCGATTCTCACCCCAAACCCCCCATTTCCCCCCTCCCCACTGATGCGGCGCTGGCCGGTGCCACTCGCCCCGGCTCCTGCCCGCGGCCAGCAGAGATTCACCATCTTTTCTCTGCCCCTGTGGTTTCGGGTGAGTATCTCCATCTCTCTCTGGGAGCTCCCCAGGTCTTATCGCCCCCGAATCATTCATTGAAAGTCTTCTGAAGTTATCTCTCATCTCCCAGCACCGCAGGAGCACTCACCGCCCTGCGCCAGCGCCGCCAGGGATGCCAGCAGCCACCCCAGCATCGCCCACTCGGGCCGTCCCACACCGGATCCGGGGCTCCGCTGCCCTTCCCGGCTGCCCAATCCCCCGGCACCCCGTGGGTGCCCCTTTGGGGCGCGGCGGCAGCGCCGGTGCTCAGCGCGGCTTCCCGCGCTTGGTGTTTCCTCTTCTGCTGAGAGCGTGCCGTTCCCGGGCAGGGCAGAGCCTTAGACGTGAGTGCATGCCCCACTTTTACCAAAAACAAAAGAGAAAGCGGCCAAAATATCCCCCTTTTCTGCCGGGATGGGGCCAGCCCTGCCCCGCGGCCGCACCGCGTGTCCCGGCCGCGCCACGTGTCCCGGCACGGCGAGAAGCGCAAGGTAAGCGAAAGATGAGTCTTGGGGTTTTCGGTTGGGTTTTTTTGGTTTTTTTTTTTTTTTTTTGTGTTTTTTTGGTGTTTTTTTTTGTTTTTTTTGTTTTTTTTTGCACACAGCGTGTTTTCGGTCCTCTGCCCGTAACTGGGTGACTCTCCAGCGGCTGCTCCGAGGTTGGGGTTCTCCGGGTTTTTTGGGGGAGGTTCTGTCGCGCTCGCCCCCAGCGCGACTCGTTCCCCCGCGCCGCGAACAAAGGCCCAGTGAGGCAGGGGAGCGCGGTGGCACCGGGACATCGGCGGCCGTGTGACGGGGCGGGTGACCCGGGACGGTGGAGCCGAGTGGCACCGAGGGCCGCGCACAGAGTCCCCTTGTTCCCGCAGAAAGCGGCCCCTTGTGCGGCACTTGCTCGGGGCCGGAGGGCGGCGGTGGCGGGAGTGTCCCTGTGCTGGGACAGCGTGGGCACGGCTGGGGTGGGGGCACGGAGGGTCCCCTGGCACCTCCTGACTCCCTGTGTGTCCCCCCTGTGTGTCCCTCCTCTCCTGCCTGCCGGGGTGGGGGTACACACCACGCTGTGCCGTGCCAGACTGAGCCGTGCTGGGCTTTGCTGTGCCACAACAGACAGCAGGACTGGGCTGGGCTGGACTGGACTGGGCTGGACTGGGCTGGACTGGGCTGGACTGGACTGGCTGGACTGGGCAGTGTGGTGCCATGCTGAACCAGGCCAGGCCATGATGTAATGTGCCATGCCAAGCTGTGCCATACTGGACCATGCCATGCTGTGCCATGCCTGACTGGGCTGTGCCATGCCATGCTGGGCTGTGCTGGGCAGTGCTGCCCCAGACCGTAAGCTCTGTGCTGTGCCAACCAGGACAGACCCGGGCTGGACCACACCAAGCTCCCACCCCATGCCCTGCTGTGCCAGCTCCAGGCCTTGCCATGCTGGCCTGTACCACACCAGGCAGACTGTGCCAGCCTCAGGCCATCCTGTGTGTGCCAGAGTTGTTGTGCTGGGCTGTGTCAAGCCAGGGAGACTGTGCCAGGCTTGGGCTGTCCCATGCTCTGCTGTGCCAGCCCCATGCTGTGCTGTGCCATGCTGTGCTGTGCCATGGCAGACTCTGCTGTGCTGGGATGTGCTGAGCCAGGCAGACTGTGCCAGCCCCGTGCCAGCCCCATGATGAGCTATGCTGTGCTATGCCATGCCAGACTGCGCTACACTGGGCTGTACTGAGACAGGCAGACTGTGCCAACCTCAGAATGTTCTGTGCCATGCCAATCCCATGCCACGCTGTGCCATGCCAGCCCTGTGCCATATGCCATGCCTGCCCCATGCCATGCCAGCCCTATGCCATGCCGGTCCCATGCTGTGCTGTGCCATTCCAGCGTCGTGCCGTGTCTGTCCCATGCCATGCTGTGCCATCCCCAGGCCGTGCCAGCCCCATGCTGTGCCATCCCAGTCCCGTGCCATTCCAGCATTGTGCTGTGCCAGCCCCATGCTGTGCCAGTCCCATGCTGTGCCAGCCCCATGCTGTGCCAGCCTCATGTTGTGCCATGCCAGCCCTATGTCGTTCCTGCCCCATGCTGTGCCAGCCTCATACTGTGCCATGCCAGCCCCGTGTGCCGTGCCAGCCCCATGCTATGCCATGTCAGCCCTGTGCTGTGCCATGCCAGCCCCATGCCGTGCCGTGTCAGCCCCATGCCATGCCAGCCCCGTGCTATGCCAGCCCCATGCCATGCTGCGCCAGCCCCATGCTGTGCCATGCTAGCCCCATGCCATGCTGGCCCCATGCCGTGCTGTGCCATTCCCATGCCGTGCCAGCCCTGTGCCATGCTAGCCCCATGCCATGCCATGCTAGCCCCATGCCGTTCTAGCCCCATGCCATGCCAGCCTCATGCCCTGCCAGGCCCATGCCGTGCTGTGCCATTCCCATGCCGTGCCAGCCCTATGCCATGCTAGCCCCATGCCGTGCTAGCCCCATGCCTTGCCATGCCAGCCGCATGCCATGCCAGCCCCATGCCGTGCTAGCCCCATGCCTTGCCATGCCAGCCGCATGCCATGCCAGCCCCATGCCGTGCCAGCCCCATGCCATGCCAGCCCCATGCCGTGCTGTGCCATTCCCACGCCGTGCCAGCCCTATGCCATGCTAGCCCCATGCCGTGCCGTGCCAGCCCCATGCCATGCTAGCCCTGTGCCATGCGAGCCCCATGCCATTCTAGCCCCATGCCGTGCCTTGCCAGCCGCATGCCATGCCAGCCCCATGCCGTGCCAGCCCCGCGCCGTGCCGTGCCAGCCCCGGGCCCGGTGCTGATGCGCGTCCGGTGACGCGGCGGGGCCGCTGGGCGGCGCCCCGGGCGCACCGGCGGGGCGGACCGGGCGCACCGGGCGGAGCGGGCGCAGCGGGAGGCGGCGGCGGCGCGCCGGGATGGACGAGCCCAGCATCCTGCGGCGCCGAGGCCTCCAGGTGAGCACCGGGCACCGGGCAGCGGGCACCGGCAGCGCAGCCCGGCGGGGCGGGGGCGGCAGGGATCGCGGGGAGCCCGGTCCCGGCGAGCCTGGGCTGCGGGGGGTGTTCGGGGCGCGGGTCTGCGAGGGGTGGGCGCTGCGGGGGCGCGGGGGGCGGGCGCTGTGGGTGAGAGGTGGGTGCTGTGAGTGAGAGGTGGGTGCTCCGGGTGGGAGGTGGGTGCCCTGAGTGAGAGGTGGATGCTCCGGGTGTGGGTGTGCAGGAGGTGGGTGCCGTCAGTTGCGAGGTGGGTGCTCCGGGCGTGGGCGTGCAAGGGGCGGGTGCTGTAGGTGAGCAGTGGGTGCTCTGGGTGCGTGTGAAGTGGGTGCTGCGGGTGAGAGGTGGGTGCTCTGCGTGTGCAAGAGGTGGGTGCCGCGAGTGGGAGCCGGGTGCTCTGCGTGTGTGTGCGAGGAGCGGGTGCTGCGCGTGGGAGCGGGGTGCTCTGCGTGGGTGCGTGCGAGAGGTGGGTGCTGCGGGTGAGAGGTGGGTGCTGCGGGGGCAAGGGGTGGGTGCTGCGTGTGAGCAGCGGGTGACGGGTGGGACAGGAGCCGGGCACCCCGCCGGGAGCAGGGCAGGGTATAACCCCCAGCCATGCCATGGGATGTTGGTGGGGGGTACCCAACAGTGCGGGGGCTCCTGCGGGAGCCCCGTGGTCCCTCCAGCCCAGCTCCCGACGCCGGTCCGTGCCGAACCGCTGTGCCAGCACCTCTCTGAATCCCTCCGCTGTCCTGAGCTCCTGCTGCCACAGGCAGGGGGACACCCATCCTCCCTGCCCATCCCGCACCCACTCCCGCAGGAGCCCCGGCGCTCACTGCCGTGCTCGGAGCGCTGATGACCGGGGACCCCCCGGCTCGCAGAGCTGAGCGCTGAGCCGGATTTTCCGGGTGACCTGACGCCTCCAGCCCCATCTGCAGTATCCGGGGGGCCCGGGCGGAGCTGTCGGGGCGGTTGGAGGATGGCACGGCGCTGCCTTCATCCGAGCTGGCAGCTCCGCGGGCAGCTGCGCTCCGCTGCACGCTCAGCCCGGGAGAGAGCCCTGCGCGGGAGCTGCCTCCCCACGGATGCAGATGGACAGAGCCACGGCCGTGGGCTTCAGGGCTCTTGGCTGTGGGTGTCGTTCCTGGCAGTCCTGGGAAGGGCAGAGCCGCGGGACCCGGCTGAGTGCCCGCACCCCCATGGCAGGAGGAGTGGGAAGGGGCTCCTACCAGCCACTTAACCCCAAGGCGCTGAGCAGCAATGCTGTTGTCCCTGATGCTGTCCCAGTACCACCCCCGATGCTGTCCCCAATGCCATCCCTACTGCCATCACTGATGCCATCCTCGATGCTGTGCCCGATGCAGTCCCTAATGCTGTCCTCACAGGGATCAGCTGGTGGTTAATCCTGGCTCGCACTGGGACTTGCTTACGGGAGATGCACCGTGCTGGATGAGTGTATCAGGCACCCTGTGGGTGCTGGCCCTGTGACACTGCCCCACACGGGGGATGCTCTGGGTGTCCCGGGGGACACAGCGTGGCCGGAGAGCCCCTGGCAGCGAAGGGTGTTGGGTGCCACAGGACTGCTCTGTGCTCTTGCACCCATAGATGGGTAGGAACGCCTTGCCGTGGGGTGGGGGTGAGCAAGGAGGACAGTCCTCTGTCCCGCTGTCCCACCTGCGCACGGCTGAGCAGTAAAACCTTCGGCGTGACCCTCCTCTGCCTCTTCCCCTGCGCAGGGGCTGGCGGCCGGTGGCACAGCTCCGGGTGCGGGTGGGGATCCGGGCCGGGTGACAGCAGGGCTGGCTGAGGGTGCTGGGGGGATTCCCGTTTGGTGTAAGGACCCCGCATCCCCTTGGCCAGCCCGGGCCTGGGGACACCCCGTGCTGGGTGCACGGGGACACCCACACCCACGCCGTGTACCCTGTCCCTGCACCCACGCCGCCCCGGGGCAGACGTGCACCCGTGGGCCCCGGGGCTGCCGCGTCCCTGTGCACCCAGGCATGATGTCACCCGTTGCCATGGCGATGCTGCTGCATCACTGCGTTGCAGCGCGCCCCAATCCCGGGATTTCCACCGGGGCTGCGTGGCGTGGGCAGCGGGATGGGGCATGGGTACCCCGGGGATCGGGGGCTGTACGGGTGCTGCTGGGTGTCCCCACACGGGTGGCAGCAGCCCCTACCCACAGGGAGCTCCGTGCCTGGGCCAAAAATGGGTCTGAGCTGCTCAGGGGTACGGGACCGGTGGGCACAGGATCAGGGGGATAACGGGGCATTAACCAGCAGCTGCCACATGTCCCTGCATCCCACGCAGTGCCAGGGCACGCGTCAGCCCATCCACACTGTGCCACTCACAGCGTGCTGCTGGAATCTGTGACACTCTGTGGGCTGACTGGGGGCACACAGGTGGGCACCAGAGCACTGCTGGAGCCGGACGGTGCCCAGCACACCGGGAGGGTGGCACAGGCCAGGGTTCCTGCCCCCAGCTGCCCTTTGGCCCTTTGCACCACCTGTGAGCAAACAGTTCTTACAAGAAATATTCCCAGCGGCTGGAAAAATAAATAACGTAGGGGCTGCTGGCTGCTCCCCGCTCCCGGGGTTGGGGGGGATGGGGTGGGGGACAGGGCACAGCCACCACCCTGGGGCCACGCTCCAGCTGGGCACTTGGGTGCTGCTCCCACTCCACCTTCGTGCCGTCGCTGCCGGGCCTGGCCACAGGGCCACCAGCCCTGGCGATACTGGAAGCAGAGGTCCCCTTGTGCTGCTGGCCCTGGGTGGGTGATTTGTCACCCTCACCCTGGGCACTATGAGCAGTGACAGCCTGGTGTGGCAGTGGGTGTGGCTGGCAGGAGTGGGGGTCCTGCAGGTGGGCACCCCCCGACTCCCAGGGCCACACTCCGACCCCACTTCTTGCTTGTCTCGTTGCAGAAGGAGCTGAGCCTGCCGCGCCGAGGAAGAGCGTAAGTCCCCAAACCGGGCCACCTGGGGTGTGGGGTGGGGTGTCACCGGGAGGGTCACACGTGGGGACACAGCACTGGCATTGTGGGTGGCAGCAGGGATGGCTGTTGAGTGGCACCAGGGCTTGTTGTGCCCAAGTGCAGGGTGGCATCGTCGTGTTCTCTGATACTGGAGGGACCTGATTGTGTGTCTGCTGGGGTGTGCTGGGATGTACTGGGGTGTGCTGGGATGTACTGGGGTGTGCTGTGCTCTGCTGTAGGTGTATTGGGGTGTGCTGGGGTGTGTTGGGGTGTATTGGGGTGTTCTAGGCAGTATTGGGGTATCCCGGGGTGCGGTAGGAGCTGCACTGGGTTTTTGTGCTGGGGCTGTGCTGGGGATGCACGGGAGGAGCACTGGGCTGTACTGGGGCTGAGTTAGGGGTGCACTGCAGCCGTACCGGCACTGTTAGGGATGCACTGGGGTTGTACTGGGGCTGTACTGGGGCTGCGCTGGGCTTGCGGTGCCCCATCAGCAGCGGCAGCGCCCCAGCACCTCCCGGGAGCGGTCCGGATCGGGGCCGCCGCCGGACCGGGCGGGCCGGGTCGGGTGCGCGACGGCTCGGGGGCTGCCGTGCCGCGCCGTGCCGTGCCGTGCCGTGCCGTGCCGTGCCGTGCCGTGCCGTGCCGTGCCGTGCCGTGCCGAGCCGCAGGGGCGGGCCCGGGCCCGGCGGGCCGAGCAGGGAGCCCCGTCGGGGCCGCCGGTGCCGCCCGCCCGCGGGAGCCGCCCAGCGCGGGGGCAGCCGGTGCGGCGGGAGCGGAGCGGGAGCGGAGCGGGGCGGCGGCGGCGGCGGCGGCGGCATGAAGTCGCGTCGGGACAGGCTGAGAATCCCCTCACTGACCTTGGAGTGAGTCGGAACCGGGGCGGGGCGCACCGGTACCGGCACCGGCACCGGGGGCGGGCGGCGGGACCCCGGGCCATCCCCGTCCCCCTGCCTCCCCGTCCCGCCGCGTCCCCCATCCCGGTCCGTTCATATCCCGCTGCATTCCCGCCCCCGGGCCGCAGGTCCTAGTCCTTTCTCCTGCAACCACAGCCCCGGACCCGCCCGGTGACAGCCCCCGGCGACAGCGCCAGACCACCCGCTGTCGTTCCCCGCCACAGCTTTAGACCCCGCAGTGTCCCCGCTGTCCTCTGCGCTCCCGCTCCAGCTCTGCCTCACTCCCCTTGCCTGGCGCCCCCGGCCCATGTCCCCTCCTCTCTCGGCCCCTGGCCCCCTCCGGACCCAGGGGACTGTGGCACCGAGGGGCCACCGGCGCCATCCCTCACCCGCTGACGCCGCGCCGGCACGTCTTGCCTTGCAGCCTGTCTCCGAGCAGCCAGAGCCCGACGCTGCTGAGCCCCTGCAGCCCCTGCAGCCCTTGCAGCCCCTTACTAACCCTGCACCCCTGGAGGTAAGACCCCCCCAAACCCCCCCTGGGAACCGCGGCCACCTGCTCCTGGGAATGAGGGGAGAGAGGTGGAGAAGGGGACGGAAAGATGGGTCCCCTCCACCAGGGATGTCCTGGGGGGCCCCAAAAGGGTGCTGTTTTCTTCTATGGGACACAYGGGGTGATGTGGCTGGGGTCTGTGCCCAGCCCTGCACACCCCAGAACCAGCCTGCCTGTGCTGCTGGCTTTGTTCTGCTGCCGATTGGTCCATTTCGGGGAGCCCCAATGGGAATGTTGTGGCAGCTCAAGCTCAGGCTCTGAGCATCCTTGTCGTGAAGGGGGACCTCGAGAATGGGCCAGGACAGGGCACTGTGGGAGTGGGGATGGCACTTGGGAAACCTCCCTCGTCACCTTTTCTGCTCCGCCGCRGGGAAAGGCGAGGGGGGGCTGCTCTGGGGGGTGGATACCCCCACCCCAAAACACCACAAAGCCCCTCGAGGCGCCCCGCCGGGGGTGGAGGTGGTGGCCGGACCCCGCGGTGTGTGCCAGCTGCGCTCTGCCCCGGGGACAAGGTGCACCAGGCGTGCTGGCACCGGCGGTCACACCCCGCCCTGTGCCCCGTGGCACCCGCGGGTGACGCCGCCGCCTCCAGCCGCCTGCCGGTGCGGGCAGAGGGTGCCGGGGGAGCGGGAGCCGGGGGGAAGCTCTGCCGCTGCTCGGCAACAGGCAGGGCCACCGGCTGCGGGCAGCGAGGCAGGAGCCTGGGTGCTGCCTGCGCCCTGCCTGCACGCGGGGGTCCTGCCCGCTGCCCCCCTCTGCCAGCCCTGCCTGGCCACCTCTTGCCCCACAGTGGCTCCAGCCCTGCCTGGCCACCTCTTGCCCCACAGTGGCTGCGGCATGTGGGGATACAAGCGTGGCCGTGTGAACGCTCAGCTGAGGCCTTGGGGAGGGAATTTTTGGGATGCTCGTGGTGGGGATGAGACGGGGACAAGGCCAGGCAGCCTGGTGGCACCCTCGGTGTGCTGATGTCTCACGGCTGCTGGGCAGGAGGTGACGGGAAAGGTGCTGCCGGGCGCGGTGCTGCCCTTTCGTGGTGCTGAAGCCCTGCCCAACCCAGCAGCAGCACCAGGGTTTCTGGCTGTGGCCCTGGCCCGGTGAGCGTGGCGGTGCCGCCCCACGCAGCTCGGGAGCTTCCAGCAGCCCTGGTGTGCCCCACGCAGGAGGATGGGTGTCGCTGGGGCTGTGCTGGGGATCTCCCCGACTGAACGTGAGAGCCGCCGTGGGCGGGAGGTTGCAGGGCGCTGCCGGGACGCTGCCGGGTGGGTGCCCTCGAGGGACGCGTCCCGTGGGTGGCAGGGTGCTCCCAGGAAGCTCCAGGCTTTGGGGCTGCCCCCGCTGACTTGTGGGGTTGTTATTTGTGCCCCTCGAATGCATCGCCGGCGGATGCTGTATCTCCATGGTAACCCTGACCCCATTTTGGGGTGCTGCCCTGTCTCTATGGTAACCCCAAACCCATTTTGGGGTGCTGGTCCATCTCTGGGCTAATCCTTATCCCATTTTGGGGTGCTGCCCTGTCTCTGTGGTAACCCCGATCTCATCTTGGGGTGCTGCCCCACCTCTACTCCAACGCTGACCTTATTTGGGGGTGATGCCCCATCTCCACCATAACCCCGACCCCGTTTTGTGGCGCTGCGTCCTTTCAGCGGTAACCCCCCCCMCACACTTCCTCTCCTTTTGGGGGTGCTCCCCCCATCTCCATGGAAACCCCGACCCCGTTTCGGGGCGCTGCCCGTCTCCATGGTAACCCCGTCGCCGCCGGGCGGGAAGGGGCGGGCGGCAGCGGGAGGCGGCGGCGGCGGCGGCGGGAGGCGGCGGGAGCGCGGCCCCGCTCCCGGCCCCGCTCCCGGCCCCGCTCCGGGCCCCCGGCGCGGCCCCGCACGGTCCCGGGGGGCGCCGCTCGGTGCCGGTGGAGCCCCTCGGTGCCGGAGGACGCGGCCGGGCCCCGGCGGGGCCGCGATGTCGGACCCGAGCTGCTGGGGAGCCGCCCCGCCCGGTTACCGGGGCCAGCGGGCGGCCGGCGCCCTCCTCCAGCGCTCCAAGAGGTACCGGCGGCCGCCACCGGCACCGGGGGGGCTCCGGCGGGCGGGGGTCGGCGGCGGAGCGGCGCCGGGGTGCGTGATTCGTGGGGGGTTCCACCGGGGGATGCGCCGGGGTGCGTGGTTTGGGGGTGTTGCACCGGGGGGGTGACCGGGGTGCGTGGTTTGGGGGGACAGGACACGACACCGTGCACGGGGGGTGGGCGCCGGTGTGCGTGACTGGGCGGGGGGGATGTGTCTTTGCACCGGGAGGGACACGTGGTGCGTGGGTTTGGGGGTCTTTACACCGCGGGGGCTCCGTGGGGTGCGTGTTTTGGGGGGTCTGGGTGCACCGGAGGATGCGGTGAGGTGTTTGGGGTGGGGAGGGACAGGACTGTATGGTCTGGGGGGGGCACGTGTGTGGTTTGGGGGGGGGGACTTAGCACTGGGGAGGCACGTGAGGTGTGTGGTTTGAGGGCTCGTGGGGTGCAGTGGATTGCTTGGTTTGGGAAGGCAACAATGGGCATGGGGGGGTGGGCATCACTGTATGGTATGGAGGGGGGGCTGTGCACCAGGGTGTGGTTTTGGGGGTGGTCTCAGCACTGGCAGGTCACATGTGGGTGTGTGGGTTTGGGGGGGCGGTGCTTCAGGGGGTGCACACAGAGGTGTGTGGCCGGGGGGGGTCTGCGGAATGAGGGGTGCCCACCCAGGTATGTGACTGGGTGGGGCTGTGTACCATAGGTGCATCTTTTTGGGGTGTGCCGTGCACAGAGGGAACACCCTCCGGATCCCGAGTGTGACACGGTGGGGTGGGCTGTGCATCGTGGGGTGGGTTGKTTGGGACCCCAGAGCTGTGGGAGCTGTGGGGTTTAGGGTCCCAGGGCATTAGGGGGTGCAGGTTTTGGGGTGCTCTGCGCCCATCCTGGGAGTGTGTGGGTTGGGGATGGGGAGTGTCTTACATGTACAAGGAGGGAAATACCCCTGTGACCCCTTGTGCCAAGGTGGACACCCACTGATGGGATGTGTCCCATGTGGCACATGGCCTGAACCAGGGTGAGGGTCCCCAGGGTGCCTGGAGGGGTGGGAAGGGGCCAGGGCTCCAGGGGGGCAAAGAGCTCCCACCCCATTTGGCAGTGGGGCTGGGGCAGTGGCAGGGGGCTGCACAAACAGGGTCCAACGGGGGCTACGCCGGGTGTCCAGCTGCAAGGCCAGGCCTGACCCCGACAGGCCGGTGGGACACATCCCCAAGCAGGGGGACAGGAGGTGCAGAGCACCCMCTGAGCCCCCCGGGTGTGGGTGGTGTAGGCCGGGACCTCCACCCAGCGGGTTTGGGGTGCTGGAGCTGGCCCAGGCACAAAACCCTCCCAAGGCTTTGTATCAAAGAGGTGTTTAAGACAGTGCGGAGGCAGAGGAGAGAGATTCCCATTGTGAGTGTCTCTCGGTGTTAGTGTGAGCTGGCACAAAGCAACACGGTTGCTTAGCAAACGTATCCATCCCATTCCCATCCCGGGAAGGCGCCTGCTCCACCTGGGCTGTGGGAATTCCTGCTGCCGGTGCATGAGGACGGGCGAAGAGGACCCTTAAATAATTAAGAAAAGGCACTGGATGGGGTTTTCCAATCTGGGGTGGCCGAGCCGGGGGGGGCCTGGGAGAGATGTGTAATTGGAAAGATGATCCAGGCAGTCATCTGCCTCCAGCTGAGCATGATGAGGTTGTAATTCTCATGAAGGGCGGAGGATTTGCTCTTCTTTCATTGGTATTCCTAGAATCCACGGTGAGGACCGGTCTGGCCTATTTTACAGCGGGCAGAAAGCATATGATGTTATTTAGTGGGATTAAGAGGTTTGAGGGATCCTAATTTCCCGTGGGGGGATGCTGAGGTGGCTGGGGCTGGGCAGGAGAGCCGGTGGTTCGATGCTGATGGGGTTCTCCTTCTCTGTGGGTGCTGCCTGGGGCTGTCCACACCTCAAACACCACAGGAAAACACCCTGGCAGACCTAACAGGTACAATTTCCTACCCACCACCAGGAACCCCACCACCAGGGCACAGGGACGTGCAGGGATGCACCCCAGGGTGCTGCTGGGCAGTTTCTCGAGGCTGTTTTCTCRCAGTGCAACGAAATAAATAAGTCTATACCCAGCTTGTTACCCTGTGATTCCCTGTRAGGGTCTGGGGTTTTGCTCTTGGGAGGTGCCCGACGTGTTGGTTGGTTCTCCAGGGTGGGTTCGTGAGAGCATCCACGGGGCCAGAGTGGCTCCTCAGAGGAATGCCAGAGGTGAGGATGTGGTRGGGCTGTGCACGGCCTGTGCCAGGCACCGTGTTGAATTTCACCATCCCGACCCTGGTCCTCATCCCAGACCCCTTCCAACCCTCTCCCAGCCCCAGCCCCAGCCCCATTCAGCGCTGTCACAAGTCACAGAGGACAAATGCCCTGCAGAAACTCGGGATGCAGCTGCTTGGTTCAGCGGGTTTCGAAGTTAAGCRTGAATTTATCCTACTGGAAAGCAATTTTTTTTTCCAAGCTGCGGTGATCTGTGGCACTTCCGCAGATCTCCAGGCACATGAGAGCTGTTGGGGGATATGGAGCCAGCGAGGAAGGGAGCTGGGAGCACCGACACGTGCTCCCAGTCACGCAGCGGGAGCGSAGCCGCTCTGCCCTTTGAGATCGCGCCTGTTCCCTTATCACCGCCCCACCCCGCCCTGATCCCAACGCCCCTCTCACACTTTGTCCCAAACCGGCGGCTTTCTGCCTGGGATTCACCTGCCTGCAGCGCCTGGCACCAGGCTGGCATCTGGCATATGTCCTGGGAAGTTTTAGGGGTGGATCCTGCRGGAGAGGAGCGGGAACGACAGCCCCTCCGTGCACTGCCCTGCCTGACCCTCGGTGTTCCTGGCCCCAAGACACCCAACCCTGCTCGCCCAGAGCCTGGTAGAGCCCTTTGCCGGTTAGAGACATCGGTGTCGTGCTGTGATCCCGCCCTTCCCTCAGCTCCAAGGAGGCAGCCCGCGGGAATCTCCCCAGGGAATTGATCCCAGCACCCAGCCTGAGTTCAAGGAACATTTGGACAACGCTTTCAGGGATGCCCAGGGTGGGATGTTGGGGTGCCTGTGCAAGGCCAGGAGCTGGACTTGTGGATCCCCTTCCAGCTTCAGGATATTCTAGGATCCTACGGAGCTGCCAGGTTCTGCTCCATCTCCCGCCCCTGGACAGGGGGATGTCCCTGTCCAGGGACACAGCTGTGCCGGGGCCGTGGTGCTGGCAGGCGGTGGGAGACGCCGGTTCCTCCTCCTGACGGGTGGCACATTAATCTGCTCCGGGCTTTGGGGTCACTCCGGCCGTCCCACACTTTCCACATCCTTTGAAACGAGCGCTGGATGGCAACGGCAGCGCCACAGCCTCGGCACGAGCGGCGCGGGAGATGCTGACAGCGATTTTCCACTCCATTTTTGGTACCAAACGTGCGATTAGGGCGACGGAGGCAGCCCCAGCTGCTGCCACGGGGGCTCGGCAGCCTGCCTCTGGCCCGGGGCTTGTTCCTAGCCCGAGGTTTCCGTGCGGGAAGGACGGGAACCAGCTGTGGGTGATGCGTCAGGCGGAGGGGGGTTTGACTGGCGCAAGATGGTTGCGGGAGCCGAGGGTGGAGCGCGCGGAAACAGGAAACAGTCGGCCTCGCTCTGTGTCACCATTACTGGAACTTGCTCCACCAGAGGTTTGTTTTCACTTCCAAAGCGAAACCGRGGCAGCGGAGGCGAGCCCCTCGTCCCCCCGGGCTGTCCCCGCTGCAAGGCGCAGATGCACGTGCACCCCCGGTCCCTGCGGCTGGCAGTGGAGCAATGAGCTTGGCAGCTCTTTGCAGCCCTCCTGGTTCCTAAACCTCTTCCTGTGGCACTGCGCTGGTGGAGCAGGTCTGCTCGCGCTGCCTCAGTTTCCCATCCGGCACGCGGGGCCGGCAGCAGCCGGAGGCTGTGGGTTGCCCCTGCCGCGGGGTGGGTGCTGGGCTGTGAGTTTGCAGCTCTAGCTGGGCTTCCGGGCTGTGTTTGAGTGAGAAAATCAAACGGAGGAGGCAGGAAGGAGAGTAGGGTTAGATGGGATACTGAGAAGGAATTCTTGGCTGTGAGGGTGGGGAGGCCCTGGCACAGGTTGCCCAGGGAAGCCGTGGCTGCCCCATCCCTGGAAGTGTCCAAGGCCAGGCTGGACGGGGCTTGGAGCAGCCTGGGATAGTGGAAGGTGTCCCTGCCCATGGCAGGGGTGGGACTGGATGGGCTTTAAGGTCCCTTCCAACCCAAACCGTTCTGGCACTCTGTGATTCCAGGAAGGGGTGAATGGCTGGGGGTGGGGAAAGGTTTCTGCCTCCCCCCRACATCTCAGCTCAGCCCAGGTGCTAAGAGGGTACCTCTAAGCCCTCCAAGGCCACTGCAGCTCCAGGTGAGCTCAGAGCAGTCATGGGATGTGTGTCCCAGGGGGGCACCCAGAGACCCCTCATCCTGGGAGCAGGGAGGTGCAGAGGAGGGTGCACCCAGCAGAGGAGGGTTTTGGCGGGCCCCAAGCAGCCTCCCTGGTGGGTGAGACCTTCAGACTCGAGCAAAAGAGTTGGGGCTCCTGGTTTTAGCCCCACTAAAGCCAGAGCAGCAGGAGCCCTGCAGGGGAGAGATGCCGGCAGGAGCTGAGGGGTGCTGGATGTCATGGATGGAGCTCTGTCCATGAGTGTG